>CM034239.1:27245482-27845482 GCA_019916065.1 Vitellaria paradoxa
GGGATAGAAATGAATTTGTCCAATAGAAGAAGGGTATAAGAGTCTAAAAAAGTTTTACAAACATTCAGACTTTTTATAATAGTATAGATATATACCTCTTTCTTATAATTTTCTTAAAGTTAAGTATATATGAATTAGAAATATTTGTTATTTTTGAGGAACATGATATCATTCCAGCAAAATCAGTTAAACAAATCATGCGTTGAACGATTAATCATGTCAACTGGCTGATAGGAGTTACATACGATGAACACTTATTAGCGAAAGACCAATATTCAAATCCTTGAACATCATAAACACCAAAGTGTGAAGTTATTTGGCTAAGAGATGAAGAGAACTCTTGAAGTAATGTAGCAGCATTTTTCCTTACGTTCTTTGCGTTGTGTAGAAACCCTAAGAGAAGGTTTCTATTTATAGGGCATTCCAATAATCTAATCCTATATAAGATTTTATAGTTTCCTGTTAGGAGTATTAATGTAGTACTAATGTAACATTAATGTATATAATATGTGTTAATTGTATAGAGATGTATCTGGACATCTGGTCACTCAAATAGTCACCGATGTAAGCTGTAAAGTCACCATCTTTAGTGTATATAAATCCACTCACACACACTGATCTGGGTGTGGAGAATTACCTCAATTACATTATCTTTCATGGTATCAGAGCGTGAGTAGTTTGTGTGAGTGTGTGAACTGTTCAACGTGAGTAATTTCTGGTCACTGTTCAACGTTAGTGTTGCCGTCGTCAGCTGTGGAAGCAAAAGGTCATCAACCAGTTGCTAGTTCAGCTTCCAACAGCTCCCAATCAAATCGTTGGAGAGAGGCGACCATCATCGGACAAACGTCGTCACCGGAGAAGCCCCCACGCGCCTCCACGCGCCACCCTAGACCCTGCACGTGGGCCTCACGTGCTGACGCTGAAGTAGCGATTAACGATGCGTGCCTCATTGTCTGACCTCCGGCCTTCTTTGCCGACCACTCTCCTCCCTCCGACGACTCTACCCAAGTAATCATTTCGGTGATTGGATAATTTTTTATCGTTCCCTCAATTTTTTTTCCTGTCACTGTTCATTCGCCAATTGCCTGTGTTACTGTCCAAACGCTGTTGGTTGAGCTTAAATGGCTGCAGAGACATCCTTTGGCTAGCAGATAATGGATAGTTCTGCTCCTATGCCACCACAATTAACAACCCGTAAGTTGAATGGAACGAACTACATCCAGTGGTCCAAAGCTGTCAAGATTGCGTTAACTGGGTATGGCAAACAGAAGCATTTAACTGAATCCGCACCTCCTACAGATGATCCTAAGTCTGAGATTTGGGTCCAAGAGGATGCTCACCTTGTCAGTCTGTTGTGGAATTCTATGGAACCCAATATCGCTGACATGTGTACTCACCTTGACACATGTAAGGATATATGAGAATATATTCATCTCCTATTTTCTAATGACCTCACTCGGATGTACGATTTGTCACTAGAATTCTTCCAGCTCCAGCAATCCGGCAGGCCAGTTACTGAGTACTTTGCTTCCCTTGAACATGTCCATGAGGAATTGAATTCCTTACAACCATTAATCACAGATATCAATGTTATGCAGAAGCAAAGAGAACAAATGGTGGTGTTTCGTTTCCTTGCTGGTTTAGATCCAGAATTTGAACCGGTCAAAGCCCAAATTCTCAGTGGAGCCTCTCTTTCGTCATTTGCAGAGACTTATTCCAGAGTCACGAGGGTTGCGTCCAAGGAAACATTCACCACTAAAGATTCTGCACGGTCTGCTTTAATCAGTCAAAATTTCTCAGATAGCAAAAGCCCAGTTCATCCACCATAGTCTCAGTCTAGTGAACGTAGTCGTGGAGGTTGTGGTCGTGGGAATCGTGGCACTAGACCTAAGTGCACTAATTGTGGCCGTGTCGAACACATTAGAGAAACGTGCTGGGATCTTCATGGGAAGCCAACTCACATGGTTCATGCAGCTTTATCTGATGCTCCAGCCTCCACAAATAAACTTAATACTGGGGAAACTTCAACTGTGACTCTCTCAGGAGAAGACTATGCCAAATTTCTTCAGTATCAGATGGCTCAACAGGCATCTCTTCTAATAGCTTCTTTAGCCCATCGAGGTAATCCTACTACATGTGTGTCCACTTCTTCACAAACATCGTGGGTTATTGATTCTGGTGCTTCAGACCATATGTCTGGTATTCCCTCATTGTTTTCTAACATTCAGTGTTCTCCTATTTCAAATGTCACTACTGCCAATGATTCATCTAATCCAGTAAAAGGCATTGGTAACGTTTGTCTATCTCCTAATTTGTCCTTATCTTCAGTACTATATGTTCCATCCTTATCTTTCAATCTTTTGTCTGTTAGTAAGCTCACTAGGCAATTGAATTGCTCAATGACTTTCCTTCCTGATTCTGTGGTTATTCAGGATTTGAAGACAAGGAAGAAGATTGGAGAAGGGCATGAAGCTCAGGGACTCTACTATCTGGCTGGTTCACCTGCCTCCTCCATAACCTGTTCTACAGCAGCCTCTCCGCTTGAAATCTACTGTCGTTTGGGTCACCCGTCTTTTGAAAGGTTGAAGTTTATGGTTCCAAGTTTGAGTCAACTACAATCTTTAGATTGTGAGTCTTGTCAGTTAGGAAAGCATCACCGTACTTCCTTCAGTCCTAGAGTCAATAACAGGTCCTTGAGACCTTTTCATTTAGTTCACTCCGATGTATGGGGTCCTAGTCGTGTCGTGTCAAAGTTGGGATTTAAGTACTTTGTTACATTTATTGATGATTTTTCAAGACTTACATGGGTTTATTTAATGAAATATCGTTCTGAATTGTTATCAATCTTTCAATCTTTTTGTCTTGAAATAAAAACCCAATTTGATATGTCCATTAAAATTCTTCGTAGTGATAATGCCAAAGAATACTTCTCTAAGCCTTTCACTAACTTTATGACATCTGTTGGCATGATTCACCAGTCATCTTGTCCTCGCACTCCACAATAAAATGGAGTTGCTGAGAGGAAGAATTTGCATTTAGTTGAAACTACTCGTTGTTTGATGTTTCACATGAAGGTTCCAAAGATTTTTTGGGGGGATTCTATTCTTACAGCATGTTACCTAATCAATAGAATGCTGTCTTCTGTCCTGAAAGACTGTTCCCCTTACTCCGTCTTGTTTCCTCATACAGAGTTATTTCCCCTTCCTCCACGAATTTTTGGGAATATTGCATTTGTCCATCAACTTGAAGGTGGGATTGATAAACTTGATCCTTGTGCCCTTAAATGCGTGTTTTTGGGCTACTCTCGGGTACAAAAAGGGTATCGATGTTACAGTCCTTCTCTCAATCGATACTTCACATGTGCTCATGTTTCATTCTTTGAAAATACCCCCTTATTTTCTGATGAGTCTTCTCTTTCTGATGTGAATGCGAGTCTTCCTTTGCCTATTGTTTCTCCCTTTCGTCTTTCTCGTCCTGATTTGCAGGTTTATACTAGGCAGCAACCAGTTATAGAGTCTCTCCATGATGCTTCAAACACTCCATCTTCCTCTATATTGTCTTCAGATCCTGCTCCAGAGCCAGAGTTTTCTGACCTTGATCTTCCAGTGGCTCTTCGGAAAGGTAGACGAGCTTGTACTTCTCACCCTATATCTAATTTTGTTTCTTATCAAGCTCTGTCTCCCTCATATTATGCATTTGTCTCTTCTCTATCTACCATCTCTGTTCCTAACTCTATTTCTGAAGCACTATATCATCTCGGATGGCGTAATGCCATGGAAGAAGAAATGTCAGCCCTGCGAGCCAATGATACGTGGGATTTGGTTACTCTTCCCCCTGGAAAGTCAGCTGTTGGTTGTCACTGGTTCTATAATGTCAAAATCCATCCTAATGGTTCAGTTGATCAATTGAAAGCGAGGCTTGTTGCTAAAGGATACACTCAAGTCTATGGTCTTGATTTCTCAGACTTTCTCTCCTGTGGCTAAGATCACATCAGTACGCCTTTTTCTCTCTCTTGCAGCCATCTTTCACTGGTCCCTTCATCAGCTTGACATCAAAAATGCTTTTCTTCATGGAGATCTTAATGAAGAGGTATATATGGAGCAACCTCCTTGATTTTTTGCTCAGGGGGAGTCTAGACTAGTCTGCAAATTGAAGAAAGCATTATATGGCCTAAAGCAATCTCCCCGTGCATGATTTGGCAGGTTTAGTGAAGTAGTGACAGAATTTAGATTGGTACGGTGTGGTATTGATCATTTTGTTTTCTACCGTCATTCTCCTCAGGGAAGAATATGGTTGCTAGTTTATGTGGACGATATTGTAATTACTGGTGATGACACACAAGGGATTCACGACCTAAAGATTTTCCTTCAAAATAAGTTCAACACCAAAGATTTGGGTCCACTGAAGTATTTCTTGGGGATTGAGATTGCAAGATCACATGAGGGGATTGTTCTTTCACAAAGGAAATATGTCCTGGATTTGCTATCTGAAACTGGTTTGCTGGGATCCAAACCAATTGATACTCCAATGGACCCTAATACGAAGCTTCTGGCAGATAAAGGAGAATTGTTAGATGATCCTGGTCGATACCGCAGATTAGTTGGGAAACTTAACTACCTAACTGTTACTCGATCCGATATTTCATTCGCTACAAGTGTAGTGAGTCAGTTTCTTGAAGCCCCTCGGACAAGTCATTGGGATGCAGTTATTCATATTCTGAGATATTTAAAAGATGCACCAGGATGTGGTTTGTTGTATCAAGATAATGGTCATGTACGTGTCCAAGGTTACATAGATGCAGATTGGGTTGGTTTGCCATCAGATAGACGGTCAACTACTGGGTATTGTATTTTTGTGGGTGGAAACTTGGTGTCATAGAAAAGTAAGAAACAGACTGTGGTAGCAAGGTCAAGTGTAGAGTCAGAATATAGGGCTATGGCACATACTTCCTGTGAATTGATTTGGATACGTCATATATTGACAGAATTAGGGGTTCTTGAAATCGAGCCTATGGACTTACTATGTGATAATCAAGCTGCTGTCCACATCGCTTCAAACCCAGTCTTTCATGAGCGAACAAAACACATTGAGGTTGATTGCCATTTTGTCAGGGAAAAGATTTTGCAGAACGTCATCAAAACAAGCCATGTGAAGTCTGAAGATCAGTTAGCTGATTTGTTTACTAAAGCTTTAGGAGGAGCAAGAGTAAGAGTTATTTGTTCCAAGTTTGGAACATATAATATATATGCTCCAGCTTGAGGGGAGTGTTAGGAGTATTAATGTATATAGTATGTGTTAATTGTATAGAGATGCATCTGGACATCTGGTCACTCAAACAGTCACCGATGTAAGCTGTAAAATCACCATCTTTAGTGTATATAAATCCACTCACACACACTGATCTAGGTGTGGAGAATTACCTCAATTACATTATCTTTCATTTCTTATTTCCAAAATCTTTTAAGAAACTTTCAAAATCTTTTAAGAAACTTTCTAACCTCCTTGAACATAAGGAAACCTCCTTAAAATATTTTCAACCTCCTTAAGCATTAGGAAACTTCCTTAAAGTATTTCCAACCTCCTCTAGGAAACTTTCCAAAAAATCTTCAAACCTATACCTCTGACACCTTAGCCAAATACCTAAAGTACAAGTTTGAAATTATTGTTGTGTTCACTAATTTGCCAATTATAAAAATAAACCTCACAAAATCCATATGTGCAAAATGCAACCTAAACCTTATGCTGAATGAACTAATTATCAAACTAATTTTGCAGTTACAAATACACTTTTGATGATGCTGAAGATAAAAACTAGAAATAATTTTTCTATTATTTCTGTAATTCTCTGAATGAAAGGTTACACAAATCCTCTTACTTATAACCTATTCAAGTATCTATACAGGGTAAGTTTTCCTATGATGAATACTGAGATTTCTGAGAGAATAAATTTATACATGGTAAGTTTCCCTATGATGAGAGCTAAAATTACTAAGGGAATATTCTCATAATTACACAATCTCCTAATTTCCTAATTTCTAGTATCTCTACACTCCCCCTCAAGTTGGATTATAGGTGTTGATTAGGTCCAACTTGCCTATTAATTCCTCAAATACCGGTTTGAGTACTCCTTTAGTTAGAATATCTGCCACCTACTTCCGTGTAGGCACATTTATTATGCAAATGATGCCTTCTTCAATCTTCTCCTTGATAAAGTGCTTATCTATCTCTACATGTTTGGTTCGATCATGCTGAACTGGATTGAGTGATATGTCAATGGCAGCCTTATTATCACAGTATAGTTTAATGAGAAACTTTACTGTAATATGTAGCTCTTCCAAAAGTCTTTTCAGCCATAGTCCTTCACACATCCCTTGGGCAATGGGCCTGTATTTAGCTTCAGCACTGCTTCTAGCTACCACGTCCTGCTTTTTGCTTCTCCAAGTCACCAAGTTACCCCATACAAAAGTATAATATCCTGTGGTAGATTTCCTATCTTCTATCGCATCTGCCCAATTTGCATCAGTAAATATTTCAACTCCTCTAGTCTCTCCCTTTTTAAACAGTAGGACCCTCCCTGGAGAGCCCTTGAGGTATCTTAGAATCCTGTATACTACTTCTTGGTGTGTCTCCTTTGGTGAATGCATATGTTGACTCACAGTACTTACTACAAAAGCAATGTTTGGTCTGGTGTGTGAAAGATAGATCAACTTCCTTACCAGTCTCTGATATCTATCCCCGTCAACTGGTTGTCCTGCCTCCTTTGTCTTCCTTGTTGGTTCAATAGGAGTTTCACTAGGTTTACAACCTATCATTCCTGTCTCAAAAAGAAGATCAAGTATATATTTCGTTTGAGACACATTGATCCCTTTCTGTGATCTGGCTACTTCTATTCCTAGAAAGTAACGTAATTGTCTAAGGTCCTTTACCTTATTAGCCAAGACTTTCTTTAATCTTTCCATCTCTATTAAATTATCACCTGTCAAGATAATATCATCAACATACACTATAAAAATAGTCTTTTTTCCATTTTCAGCCAGCCGAATGAACATAGTATGATCTGCCTGCCCTTGTTTGTACCTCTGTCCTTAATCACCTTTGTGAATCTGTCAAACCAGGCTCTTGGGGACTATTTGAGTCCACACAAGAACTTCTTCAGTTTATACACTCTGCTATCTCCTTCCTTGCAGAATCCAGGGGGTAACTCCATAAATATTTCTTCTTCCAGTTCTTCATTCAAGAATGCATTTTTGATATCTAGTTGTTGAAGTGGCCAATCCAGATTAGCTGCCAAAGATAAAAGAACTCTCACAGTATTCAGTTTTGCCACTAGTGCAAATGTTTCTGCATAGTCAATTCCATATGTTTGGGTGAAGCCCTTTGCCACTAGTCGTGCCTTATATCGTTCAATTGTTCCATCAGCCCTGTATTTCACAGTAAAGACCCACTTGTAAACTACTAGTCTCTTTCCTTTGGGTAATTTTGCTAGTTCCTAGGTTTCGTTCTTTTCAAGTGCCTTTATTTCTTCAAGGATAGCCTCTCTCCATTGTGGAACAACAAGAGCTTTCTAAATGTTCTTTGGAATTGTAATATGATCAATTTTGGAAATAAAGCTACGATATTGTGTGGAGAGAGCATTATAGGATACAAAGTGAGATATAGGATGGAGAGTGCATGATCTGGGCTTCTTTTGAAGAGCTATTGGCAAATCATCATTAAAGATATTGAGAAGTTCAGTTACCTGTTCTGGATTAAGAGAGGGCTCATGACTTAGAACTGTCACTGGTTCTGACACTTTTGGTGCAGGAATTTGAGAGACTCTGACTCTTTTGATCTTGGCCTTCGCGAGCAGACCAATGTTTCTTTGGTTTTTTGTATTTCTGTATCTCCCTTTGATTTTAAGTGCTCTTCTATTGGTGGCAAAGTATATGGGAGAGACTCATAGATGGAGAGACCCAAATCAAAAGTTCGATCTGCACTTAGGGTTTCTTTACGAGAAGAGGATGAGATATAGTAGGGTGTATTTTCAAAGAAGGTTACATTAAGACTAACAAAGAGGTTATATCAAGACTAACAAAGAGTTTATGATGAATAGGAGAATAGCATTTGTAACCTCATTGAGTAGGAGAATAACCCAGAAAAACACATTTACAAGCTTGAGAGTCAAGTTTGCTACATTGGTAAGAATGAAGATGAACAAATGCAGTACACCCAAATACCTTGAGAGGTATCATTGAGTGTATCCTGGAGATTGGGAATGACTCTTGCAATTTTTTAAGAGGCGTAGCAAAGGATAAGACTCAACTAGGCATTCGATTTATAAGATAGATAGCGATCAGAATAGCATCCCCCCAGAACTGTTTGGGCATGTTCATTGTAAACAATAATGCGCATGCAACCTCAAGTATATGTCTATTTTTCCTCTCAGCCACCCCATTTTGTTGTGGGGTATCAACACAGGAGCTTTGATGAATAATTCCATTTTTCCAAAGATAGGGGCCTAAAGATTGATGAAAGTACTCAGTTCCATTATCAGTTCGCAAAATTTGGAGTTTGGTGTGAAATTGGTTTTGTATCATAGCGAGAAATTAATGAAAACTAAGCGAACTTCTGTTTTGTCATGCAATAAATACAACTAACAAACACGAATATGGTCATCAATGAAGGTTATGAACCATTTTGTGTGTGTTCTGTTAGAAGTTCGGAAAGGTCCCCATAAATCACTATGAATCATGACAAAGGGAGTAGATGGTTTATAAGTGGACAAAGGAAAAGGAACACGATGATGTTTTACGAACTCACATGTTTCACATTGAAAATCAATGAATTTTTATTTGAACACAAAGCTGGGAATAAACGTTTCAAATAAGGAAAACTAGGGTGGCCCATTCTAGAATGCCACAACAGAATTTCACTATCCTGAGGCATAGATGCAGAATTACAAAAAACTTTACTGAAATCATTGCTCGTATTTGCCTCATCAAAGTAGTAGAATCCTTCACATTCTCTAGCACTACCAATCGTCTTCCCGATGACAGATTCTGAAAAGTACAAAGAGAGGAAGTGAAGTTAGCTAAACAATCCGAATCTTTTGTTAATTTACTAATAGATAGTAAATTACACGAGAGGTTTGGGACATGGAAGACAGATTTCAAAGACAGTGAGTTTGAGAGACGGATACTCCCTTTTCCTGCTACAGATGAAAGTGATCCATCTGCAATTCTGACTTTCAGATTTTCAGCACAAGGGAAGTATGAGGAGAATAAATTGGAAGATCCAGTCATGTGATCAGAAGCTCCTAAGTCTATGACCTATGGAGTTTTGGTACTGGAGGTAATTAAAGCTAGGAAAAAATTACCTTTTTGGGCTAGAGGTCCAGAGGGAACATTTATGGCAGACTGACCCGAGTTTGAAGCATGGAAAGTAACTCATAGAATTTCCCAATTGTTCAGGGCTGAATGAATTATTTTGATTTGCTTGTGGACCACTTCCTTTTGAAAAATTTTCAATTGTAGGTTGATAACCCTTATTTTTATTTTGTTTGGGTTTCCAATCTGCAGGTTTTCCATAGATTTCCCAGTAGGTATCTTTGGAATGGCCAGTCTTCTTGCAATGATCACAAAATAACCTCCCTTTGGTTGATTTTGGGCCTGATCCAGATCCATGAGCCAATGAGCCTTGGGTCAAATAGCCAGACCCGCGGGTCAATGTTCCAGCATTTTCATGGATCAAATAATCCGACCCGACTTAAGTGTTTTGGGTTATTAGCTTCAATTTCTCAGCCGTTGTTCATCGTCTTTGACTCTCGACCCAACATCACCGATCGCCTGGCCTATTTCCTTGGAACCCCAGCGAAGACCTGTCAGATCGATGGTAAAGGGCAACGGTTGAGGACCCGACTGCGCACATCATCTAGGTCCTGGTTTAAGCCAACCAAGAATTTGAACACTCTCTCGTTTTCAACCCTTTTCTTGTAGCGCACACTGTCGCCGGTGCACTCCCAGCCGTCGTCGAAGTTTTGGTCGAGTTCTTGCCAAATTGCCGTCATCTCCAGATAGTATTTTGTAACATCTTTTTCCCCTTGTTTCATCTGCCATAATCAGGTTTTTAGGTCAAAAATCTGAGAAATTCTCCTTATCGGAGTAAGTCTCGTGTATGGCATCCCAAACGTCCTTTGCCGTCGATAGCCACAAGTAAGTTTTCTTTATTGATGGAATCATGCAATTGACCAGCAAAGAGGTCACCACGGCATTTTCCAATTGCCATCTTTGAAGGGCCACAGTGTCTCATTCGCTGGGTCTTTTGGTGGCATCTGTCAGGTAGCCTATTTTCCTTTTGCCGTCAATCACAAGTTTGATTGACTGTACCCATTCACGAAAATTTTTTCCGTTGAACTTGTTCACGGTGATCTGGACTAACGAGAGGCCTGCCCCTCCCATGGTGGTACAAGATGATTGGCCCTCTATTTCTCCTTCGTGAGTGGCAGAGGAGAAAGTCTCCTGACTGCCAGGAAGTTTGGCAGCCATCTGAGCTAGGTTTTTGAGAACCTAAGCTCTGATACCATGAAAACAAAAATTAGAAATAATTTTTCTATTATTTCTGTAATTCTCTGAATGAAAGGTTACACAAATCCTCCTGCTTATAACCTATTCAAGTATCTATATAAGGTAAGTTTCCCTATGATAAACACTGAGATTTCTAAAGGAATAAATTTATACATGGTAAGTTTCCCTATAATGAGAGCTAAAATTATTGAGGGAATATTTTCATAATTACACAATCTCCAAATTTCCTAATTTCCGGTATTTCTACAGATAACCACTCACAATTGAATACATTGTTTCCAATGAGTGCATAAAAGCAATATTGGAGTGAACATGTTCGCACACAAACATTGCACCTTCAAATATTAATATTCTATGATAAACCAAAAAGTGAAAACAAGCTAAGCAGTAAACAAGGAACAAGTATAAAATAAAGAGGCATCTTCCTATGTAATATACACTACATATCATTCTTGAAAAGCAATTATCTTGTAATTAAATTGACTGCCTTCACATATGTGAATATAGACATTACACCTTCAAATATTATATTCCACGATAAACTAGAATGTAAATACAAGTGCTAAACAAGGAACAAGCATAAAATATTTAATGCACAAATTCAAAAAGAATGAGATTTAAATACGTTTCTGAGTCAACAAAATTTGGAGGATATCAAAGGTAAATGGCAATATACAACATGCCATTTAACCAAGTTAACAAGACTGGCTATAAATTACATAAATTTTAATAAGTTGATACTCAAAATTTATAAAACTAGAATGATATGCTATTACCTGCCATATAAAACCAAACTCTTGGCAATGATTAGACAACTCTGAGTAGTCGCATCTAGTAAAACTCACATGCCCCCCATAACCAATTGGTTTTGGCATGGCACATACACGGATAAAAAAAATATTTGAAATTGGCTATTTAAACATACTGTGTTTTCCAGATAAGAAAAAAATCTAGCTTTCTTTCATGAAAAGTTGCTTAAGTTTCCTTCAAAAGAGAAAAGAAAGTGGTGAGGCAAAGCTCCTCTAGAAATTTCTCTTTAGCTAAAAATAATTTCCAACTCATATATTTTTAGAAGTACATACAAAAAAATATAAACAAAGATGTACTTGCATGCACATATATGTGCGTGCGCGTGCTTGAGGATGGAAAATTAAAGCAGTTGACCAAGACCAACGAACATGCATCAAAAAGACAAACCAAATGTTGGAGAACAAATATTATACCATAGCATTCACTATGTTACTTGAAATTCTCACTTCACCACTACAAAATGAAAAGATTGGAGTAAAGCCATCTCTGCTGCTTTGTCGAGGCAGCGCTTTCTCAGGTCAATATAATATAAGTGTTGAGTAATGAGCTAATATAGTGAAAAGTAATAGCATTTTCTAATATTTCAATCAAATCAAACTGGCATTACAAACCAAAAGGTGAAAACAAGCTAAGCGGTAAGCAATGAACAAGCATAAAATAAAGAGGCATCTTCCTTTGTAATATTCTCTACATATCATTCTTGAAAAATAATTCTCTTACACTTAAATTGATTACCTCCACATGTCTAAACATATACATTACACCTTCAAATATTAATATTCCACGATAAACCAGAATGTGAATACAAGCTAAGTGCTAAACAAGGAACAAGCATAAAATATTTAATGCATCAACTCAAAAAGAATGAGATTTAAATACATTTGTAGGTCAACAAACTTTGGAGGAGATCAAAGGTAAAATGGCAATATACAACATGCCATTCAACCAAGTTAACAACACTAGCTATAAATTACATAGATTTTAATAAGTTGACGCTCAAATTTTACAAAACTAGAATGATATGCTATTACCTGCCATACAAAACCAAACTCTTGGAAATGATTAGACAACTTTGAGTAGTCGCATCTAGTAAAACTTTCATGCCCCCATAACGAATTAGTTTTGGTATGGCACATACACAAATAAAAAAATATTTAAAGTTTTCAAAATAAGAAAAAAATCAAGCTTTTTTCTTTGAAAAGTTACTTAAGTTTCCTACAAAAGAGAAAAGAAAGTGATGAGGCAAAGCTCCTCTAGAAGTTTCTCTTTGGCTAAAAATAATTTCCAGCTCATATATTTTTAGAAGTACGTACAAAAGAATATAAACAAAGATGTGTTTGCATGCACATATATGTGTGTGAGCACCCTTGAGAATGGTAAATTAAAACAGTTGACCAAGGTGAACGAACATGCATTAGAAAGACAAACCAAATGTTTGAGAACAAATATTATACTATAGCAATCACTTTGTGACCTGGAATTTTCACTTTACCAATATAACCATGAAAGGATGAGAGCGAAGCACAAATACTAGGTAAAAACTAGACTAGGTACATATCCCTTAGATGCATAAATACTGGATAACATGAATTTACATTAACATACATTAACAGTATGTATAAGTATTATTTTACAAAGAGAGAATATATATTCCAAATGTGACTTCAATTAAAGAGAAAGTGCCACAATATGTACATGATGAACCCATAGCTGGATATTGTGGTCATTAGAAAACTCTCCAAAAGGCTCAAGGAGTTCTATTGGCCAGGCACGAAACCAAATATTAAAAAGAATGTGAGGGACTGTGATATTTGTCAGAGGAATAAGCGTGAAACAATAGTTGCTCTAGGGCCTCTCCAACCACTCCCTATGCCAACCAGGAATTGGTTAGAAATCTCAATGGATTTTATTGACGGGCTACCAAATTCTATGAGGGCCACTGCTAGTTGGGTAATTATAGACAGATTGATGTAGGATTGTAATGAGAAAGAAATAATCAAAGAAGAAGGAGGAGGTGGAGGAGGAAGAAAAGGGAGAAAGAGGGCAGCAGCTGTAGGAGAAGAATCAATAATAAAAAATATCATTCAAACTAATGTTCTGTTAACCCTAATTAGGGTATAAATAGAAAATATCATGGGCCTAACACAAAGGCCTAAAATAAAATAAACCTAATACTAAAATAGCTCAAAACAAATGAGTCCAAATAACCTTTAATAATATAAACCCATTATCAATAAAGCCCAAAACAAATGGGCCCAAATAATAAATAATAATAATAATAATAAAAAGAAATAAATTTAAAAATTGATGTCCTCATCAACTCTCTCAGACTGAGAAGAACTCGACTCCGTTGAGTTGAAAACTTGGCACTGTTATCACGTCGCATTTTTCACTTGACAAGACATCTTTAGAGTTGAAGGAAAATGAGGTCCTCAACATCGAACACAGATAGGCACCGCTGAAGAGGTGGAGGAACTGGAACCGGCATAAAAATATCTTCATAACCTGCAGACAATATTTGAGGTCCAAAGATGCCTCCACAAGATAAGAAGTTCTCCACATGCTAAATTACGACAGAACTTATATCACATGGCAAAGTGAAAAAAATTGCATTGGGACTAGGATCACAAAGGATATAGAATGGCACAACATTTTCGGCATGCAAATTTTGGCAAGACGATATGGGATAGTAAGTAGGCAATGCATAAGTCATCATTAAGTTACATCCATTAAATTCTTTATTCCCATCAATAACATAAGTAGGAAATTTATAATAATTATTACTCTACCCAATTTTTCATTTAATATCAACATTATCGAAAAGAGGTGGAATAAATGGATGAGAATAAGTGACAAGTGATGATGTAACTGAACTTGTCAAATTAGAATCCCTCAAAGACGGACGAATGGAATGAGACTCAATGATATCGATAAAATAGTGGTAAGACATGCCATATATAACTTGTAAGAAAAATTGTTCAATGTATGTAAGAATGTCTCTGTTATACACTAGAAGTGAGGAGGACTCATGCAATTGAATGATCTCACGGAAGAACAACTTGGACATAAACTCAAAGAACTTTCAACAGATGAAGTCACTAAGTAAAACTCTTGAGATGCTTAAATAATACCCCCTGAAAAAGTAACCATCACCAACGATAAAATCTATGCAATGTTGGCGATCATTATTCATGATGTCCTCAAATAAACCAACAAAATCAAAATAAGATGATGGTGGAACCAATTCAACCACTTCAAACACATTTTGAGAATTCGGTAACTCGTCATAATCAAATGCCAAAAGAGGAGAATCAATAAGAAAATCACAAGTGTCAACAGAAACAATAGGGGCGCTAGGTTTAGGAGATGGATGTTGTAACTCAATGGTTTGTATAGGGCACTTTGACTCTGACATAAACTCATAAGACTCAAATTCATAAGATTTTTCAATTTCTAAAACTTTGGAATAAGCTTCATTTAATGTCTTATGAAGTGTATCGCTTAACTACCTCATGGATGCAAGTTCTTAGCCCAAGGACAAATCTACTGACGGCACAAGGCTCATTTTGAAAGTTAGACCACTTCCTAAGAGTTTTAAATTGATCAAAATAGTCATCAACAGGAATCCTCCTGTTTGAGACGCATTAACTGACACCATGCCTTATTTATAAAACTTTTAGGAACAAATCGATCACTCAAAATTTGTTTCATCAAGGGCCATCGAGTAACAGGTCTATGGTATAACTTAACTATTTGCCAATACTCTCTAGCATAATTGGTCAATCTTGTTTTGGCTAGACGAATACATTGGTCATCAGACAGGTGATAGTAAGAAATGTATTCAATATCATCTACCCAATTAAGAAACTCATGAGGATCGATAGTGCCACTAAAATAGGAAGGATCTTTGACGTAAGTTTGATGAATAGAACGAAGTTCTACTTTATTATTCCAATATGATTGGTTTTCGAAATTCATGGTAAAAGGACAGAGTAATTTTTTTTAATGTTGATATTAAAGAAAATTGAAAAAAAAGTAATAAAAATATAAAATCCTAATATGCTTAAAATAGGAATAACGAATCTAATAAATGAAACTCAACAAATAATTTAGGCAAGCAATAGGTGAGTGATTTTTTTTTTTTTTTTTTTAAGATGGACAACAATTAACTAAATTCAAAAGGGAAATAGGAAGTAGGATAAATGAAACAAATGGGCAAGGTTCAAGTTCAAATTTATGTAATTCACGCTGCCATATGACATAAGCATTTATCATAATTAATAATGAGATAATTGTACCTTATCCAAACCTTTGCTTTAAACCATGTAAAGTGTTCACTTTGAAACATCCAAATAAGTAGTCGACTGTCTTGTTACTTGAAATTTGTCAAAATAAATTGACAGAGTGTTCTGGAATTTATCGGAAGTCGCCAGAGTTTCGCCGGAAAAGCTGCCGGAGGTCGCCTGAGGTCACCGGGTCACCTGGGTGTTCGCCGGAAGCAGGTTGTGCGGCTAGACTTTGCCAGAAAAGTCACCGGAGGTCGCCGGCCTGTCGCCGGAAAAGCCACCGAAGGTTGTTGGGATCACTGGTGAGTTCGCCGGAGGTAGGTGATGCCACTGGTGGGGTTCGCCGAAATTAAATATTAGCAAAGACGCACGAAAATGTACTCAAAGAGTTTGAGGTGCGTAGGGCGATGGCGGCGGCCGCCGCGGCAACTATGCAATGGCTGCTATTTTTTTTTTTTTTTTTTTTTTTTTGAGGCCAGAACAGCGATGAGGGTTGAGAAAGTTTATAGGATTTTTTGCTCTAATACAAAAGTTGATCTAAGATTGTAAAGAGAAAGAAATAATCAAAGAAGAAGAAGGAGGAGGTGGAGGAGGAAGAGAGAAGAGAAAGAGGGCAGCAACTGTAGGGGAAGAATCAATAATCAAAAATATCATTCAAGCTAATGTTCTGTTAACCCTAATTAGGGTTTATATAGAAAACATCATGAGCCTAACACAAAGGCCTAAAATAAAATAAATCTTATACTAAAATAGCCCAAAACAAATGGGTCCAAATAATCTCTAATAATATAAACCAATTATCAATAAAGCCCAAAACAAATGGGTCCAAATAATAAATAATAATAATAAGAATAAAAAGAAATAAATTTAAAAATTGATGTCCTCATCACAGATTTTCTAAATTTACTCATTCCCCCCTCTCTCCCATCCTTATACTACTACGCAATTAGCCCAGATTTTTATGCCACAAATTTTTAAAATCCATGGGCTATCATTAACTATTATGTTAGACAGAGATTCATTTTTCACTAGTTATTTTTGGAAAGAACTCTTTAAACCACTAGAAACTTAGTTACACTTTAGTACTAATTATCGTCCATAAATGGATGGTCAAACTGAGGTGACCAATCATTATTTGGTTGTTTTTCAGCTGAAACCTTTAAAATCTGGTCTAATTGGTTATTCTTAATTGAATGGTGTTACAATTCCAGTTATCATTCTTCCCTAAAACTAATCCCCTATGAAGCTTTGTATGGTTTCCCTTCCCTTATTTTAAAAGACTATATTCTTGGTTTGACTAAAGGGGCTTCAGTGGAAAAATTCTACTGAGTCACTCTAAGGTTTCAAAAATTCTTCGAGAGCATTTATAGATGACTAGAAATTGGATGAAATAGCAAATAGACAAAAAGAAAATAGAACGTGTATCTAAAGGAGACTGTGTTTATCTTAAGTTGGAACCTTATAGACAAATATTAGTGAAGAAGAGATGAGATTTAAAAAATAGCCCCTCACTATTACGGTCCTTACAAAATACTCAAAAGTGATAAATCCAGTCACATATAAGTTGGATCTATCTTCACAGAGTCAAATTCATCCTATACATCATGTGTCTCAGCTTAAGGCTAAGGTAGGAGAGAAAACCTTACCCACCATTGCCTTACCAATAGTAGATCATAAGGGCCATGTAGTTCTTGAGCTTGAGCAAATATTGCAAATCTGAGACCATCACCGTGGAAGGAGGTTGCTCCAAGAGGCGCTCCTACAATGGAAAGGCTAGCCTCTAGAAGATGCAACTTGGGAGCCAAAGGATCAGATCAAAAATGAGTATCCAAACCTTGAGGTTAACATTGATTTTGAAGAGAAGGGGTGTTGTTACAGAACTATTGGAAATAACCAGAAAATGGGGGAAACAATTGAAAACACAAAGACAGATAACCATGGAGAAAAATAAGAGTTACAGAGGAAAAAGAAAGATGAGAATAAACAGGAGAAGCTGGTTCATGAAAGACAATGTGATTGAGGTCAATTTCCACAAACAAAATCAGTGTGTGTGAGTGGATTTATATACACTAAAGAGGGTAACTGTACAGGTTACATCGGTGACTCTTCGAATGACTGGATGTCCAGATACACTTCTACATAATTAACACATACTACGTATATTAATGCTATATTAATACCATCTTAATACTCCTAACACTCCCTCTTAAGCTGGAGCATATATATCATATGTTCCAAACTTGGTACAAATAGATCTCACTTTAGCTTCTCCTAAAGCTTTAGTAAACAAATTAGCTAACTGATCTTCAAACTTCACATGGCTTGTTTTGATGACGTTCTGCAAAATCTTTTCCTTGACAAAGTGACAATCAACCTCAATATGTTTTGTTCGCTCATGAAAGACTGGGTTTGAAGCGATGTGGACAGCAGCTTGATTATCACAGAACAAGTCCATGGGCTGGGATCCAAGAACCCCTAACTCTGTCAACATATGACGTATCCAGATTAATTCATAGGAAGTATGTACCATAGCCCTATATTCTGACTATGCACTTGACCTTGCTACCACAGTCTGCTTCTTACTTTTCCATGACACCAAGTTTTCACCTACAAAGATACAATACCCAGTAGTTGACCGTCTATCTGATGGCAAACCAGCCTAAGCTGCATCTGTGTAACTTTGGACACGTGTATGACCATTATTTTGATACAACAAACCACATCCTAGTGCACCTTTTAGATATCTCAGAATACGAATAACTGCATTCCAATGACTTGTCCGAGGAGTTTCAAGAAACTGACTCACTACACTTGTAGTGAATGAAATATTGGGTCGAGTAACAGTTAGATAGTTAAGCTTCCCAACTAATCTACGGTATCGACCAGGATCATCTCATAATTCCCCTTTGTCTACCAAAAGCTTTGTATTAGGCTCCATTGGAGTATCAACTGGTTTGGATCCCAGCAAACTAGTTTCAGATAGCAGATCCAAAAGATATTTCCTTTGTGAAAGGGCAATCCCCTCATGTGATCTTGCAATCTTAATCCCCAAGAAATGCTTTAGTGGACCCAAATCCTTGGTGTTGAACTTATTTTAAAGGAATATCTTCAGATCGTGAATTCCTTGTGTGTCATCACATATAATTATAATATCGTCCATATAAACCAACAACCAAATCTTTCCCTGAGGAGAATGACGGTTGAAAACAAAATGATCAATACCACACCGTATCAATCCAAATTCTGTTACTACTTCACTAAACCTGCCAAACCATGCACAAGGAGATTGCTTTAGGCCATACAATACTTTCTTCAATTTGCAGACTAGTCCAGACTCCTCCTGAGCAACAAAGCCAGGAGGTTGCTCCATATATACCTCTTCAGTAAGGTCTCCATGAATAAAAGCATTTTTAATGTCAAGCTGATGAAGGGACCAGTAAAAAATGGCTGCAAGAGAGAGAAAAAGGCGTACTGATGTAATTTTAGCCACAGGAGAGAGAGTCTCTGAGAAATCAAGACCATAAACTTTAGTGTATCCCTTAGCAACAAGCCTCGCTTTTAATCGATCAATTGAACCATCAAGATGAATTTTGACATTATAGACCCAGCGACATCCAACAACTGGCTTTCCAAGAGGAAGAGGAACCAAATCCCATGTATCATTAGCTCGCAGGGTTGGCATTTCTTCTTCCATGGCATTACGCCATCCAGGATGAGATAGTGCTTAGAAACAGAGTTAGGAACAGAGATGGTAGATAGGGAAGAGACAAATGCATAATATGAGGGAGACAAGGCTTGATAAGACACAAAATTAGATATAAGGTGAGAAGTACAAGCTCGTCTACATTTCCAAAGAGCCACTGGAAGATCAAGGTTAAAAAACTCTGGCTCTGGAGCAAGATCTGAAGACAATATAGGAGAAGATGAAGTGATTGAAGCATCACGGAAAAACTCTGTAACTGTCCGCCGCCTGGTATAAACCTGCAAATCAGGATGAGAGAGACAAAAGAGAGAAACAACAGGTAAAGAAAGACTCTTATTCATATCAGAAAGAGAAGGCTCATCAGCAAAGAAAGGGGTATTTTCAAAGAATGAACATCAGCACATGTGAAATATCGATTGAGAGGAGGACTGTAGCATCGATACCCTTTTTGTACTTGAGAGTATCCCAAAGATACATATTTAAGGGTACGAGGATCAAGTTTATCAATCCCACCTTCAAGTTGATGGACAAATACAACACACCCAAAAAAATCGTGGAGGAAGAGGAAACAACTGTGTTTGAGGAAACAATACAGAGTAAGGAGAATAACCTTCCAAGACAGAAGACGGCATTCTATTGATTAGGTAACATGCTGTGAGAAAAGCAGCCCCCCAAAAGGTCTTTGGAACCTTCATGTGAAACATCAAACAACAAGCTATTTCAACTAAGTGCAAATTCTTCCTCTCAGCAACTCCATTTTGTTGTGGAGTGTGAGGACAAGATGACTGGTGAATCATGCCAATAGATGTCATAAAGCTAGTGAAAGGCTTAGAGAAGTATTCTTTTGCATTATCAATACGAAGAATTTTAATGGACACATCGAATTGAGTTTTTATTTCAAGATAAAAAGATTGAAAGATAGAGAACAATTCAGAACGATCTTTCATTAAATAAACCTATGTAAGTCTTGAAAAATCATTAATAAATGTAACAAAGTACTTAAATCCCAACTTTGACACGACTTGACTAGGTCTCCATACATCGGCATGAACTAAATGAAAAGGTCTCAAGGACCTGTTATTGACTCTAAGACTAAAAGAAGCATGGTAATGCTTTCTTAGCTAACAAGACTCACAATCTAAGGACTGTAGTTGACTCAAACTTGGATCCATAAACTTCAACCTTTCAAAAGACGGGTGACCCAAACGACAGTGAATTTCAAGCGGAGAGACTACTATAAAACAGGTTATAGAAGAAGCAGATGAACCAGCTAGATAGTAAAGTCCCTGAGCTTCAAGTCATTCCCCAATCTTCTTCCTTGTCTTCAAATCCTAAATAACCACAGAATCAGGAAAGAAAGTTATTGAGCAATTCAATTGCCTAGTGAGCTTACTAACAGACAGAAGATTGAAAGACAAGGATAGAACATATAATACTGAAGATTAGGACAAATTAGGGGATGGACAAATGTTACCAACGCCTTTTACTGGATTAGATGAACCATTGGCAGTAGTGACATTTGAGATAGGAGAACACTGAATGTTAGAAAACAATGAAGGCATACCAGACATATGGTCTAAAGCACCAGAATCAATAACCCACGATCTATGTGAAGAAGTGGACACACAACTAGTAGGATTACCTCGACGGGCTAAAGAAGCTATTGGAAGAGATGCCTGTTGAGCCATCTGATACTGAAGAAATTTGACGTAATCTTCTCCTGAGAGAGTCACAGTTGAAGATTCCCCGGTACTAAGTTTATCTGTGGAGGCTGGAGCATCAAATGAAGCTGCATGAACCATACGGGCTAGCTTCCCATGAAGATCCCAACACGTTTCTCTAATGTGTCCAACACGGCCACAATTAGTGCACTTAGGTCTAGTGCCACGATTCCCACGACCACAGCCACGACCTCCACGACCACGTTCACCAGACTGAGACTGTGGTGAATGAACTGGGCTTTACTGTCTGAGGAAGTTTGACTAATTAAAGCAGATTGTGCAGAATCTGTAGTTGTGAATGTTTCCTTAGACACAACCCTCATGACTCTGGAATAAGTCTCTGCAAATGACGGAAGAGAGGCGCCACTAAGAATTTGGGCTTTGACCAGTTCAAATTCTAGATCTAAGCCAGAAAGGAAACGAAGCACCACCATTTGTTCTCTTTGCTTCTGCATAACATTGAGGTCTGTGGTTAATGGTTGTAAGGAATTCAATTCCTCGTGGACATGTTTGAGGGAAGCAAAGTACTCAGTAATTGACCTGCCAGACTGCTAGAGCTAGAAGAATTCTAGTGATAGATCTTACATCCGAGTGAGGTCGCTAGAAAATAGGAGACGAATATATTCCCATATATCCTTACATCTGTCAAGATGAGTACACATGTCAGCGATATTGGGTTTCATAGAATTCCATAACAGACTGACAAGGTGAGCATCTTCTTGGACCCAAATCTCAAACTTAGGATCATCTTTAGGAGGTGCAGATTCAGTTAAATGCTTCTATTTGCCATACCCAATTAACGCAATCTTGACAGCTTTGGACCACTGAATGTAGTTCGTTCCATTCAACTTTCGAGTTGTTAATGCGGTGGCATAGGAACAGAACTACCCATTATCTTCGGGCCAAAGGATGTCTCGGCAGCCATTTAAGCTCAACCAACAATGCTTGAACAGTGACACAGGCAATTAGTAGATGAACAGTGACAGATAAAGGAATGAACGATCAAACGTTGTCCAATCGCCAAACTAAGTACACGGGTAGAGTCGCCGAAGGGAGGAGAGTAGTCGACAAAGAAGGCCGGAGATCAGACAATGAGGCACACGCCACCAATCGCGGCTTCAGCATCGGCGAGTAAGGCCCACGCGTAGTCAACTAGGGTGGCGCGTGGGGGCTTCTCCGGCGATGGCACTCTTCTGACAACGGTCGCCTCTCTCCGACAATTGGATTGGGTGCTGTTGGTAGCTAAACAAACAACTAGTTGATGACCTTTTGCTTCAAAAGATGACGACGACCCTAGACACTAACGTTAAACAGTGATGAACAGTGACTGTTGCTCATTCACACACACACAAACTACTTACGCTCTAATACCATGAAAGACAATGTGATTGAGGTCAATTTCCACACACAAAATCAATGTGTGTGAGTGGATTTATATACACTAAAGAGGGTGACTATACAGTTTACATCGGTGACTCTTCGAATGATTGGATGTCCAGATACACTTCTACATAATTAACACATACTACATATATTAATGCTATATTAATGCCATATTAATACTCCTAACAGTTCACAAATTGAAAATTCCTCTGTTAGACAAAGGGGCCCATGAAGATAACCCTCACCATTAGATCATTCAAGGACATCAACAAGTGGATAGCCCAGACAATGCCACAAGCCCACTCAATCCAAATCGTCCAGCTCATGAAGAAGCCATGGCCAAGATCAATTCAGGTGATTCAAGGAATTGAAGACTTAAAAGACGAGTTAGTGGGGGTTGTTGGGGAAGGCCAAAAGGACAAATACACAGCTGGGTGTATTGAAGGTTCCAAAAGGGGGTAAGAAGGTCATTCTGTTCCAATAATCAAGGCTAGGCTTATATTCACCTGCTCATAATTTGGAGAGCACTTGGGCTCTGTCTTGGGCTCAGCCCATTCTCAAATGTAATGTCATCATCCGGCCAATCTCAGCATTTCAATTGTCCCCAGTTTAAATTTACAGTCCATTACTAATAAATGGCGGCCACCACTACCATTCACCCATCCCCACAGCCACTTCCACGACCCACCAACACCACAACCAAAACTACCTACCACACCCACTACCACCTACCAACACCACCACTTCTACCCCATCCCCCCTTCAAGAATTTTTTTTAATTTAAATTAAATTAATATTAATACTAAGATGAAAATGATTATTCCGTTCTTGCACTACTTAACTTGCCAACCAAACAAATAAATGAAAAAAGTCATTCTATTCTAGCATTATTTAATTTGACAACCACAAAGGAATAGGAATGGTCATTCCATTCCATTTCCCACCTACATGCCATTCCAACCTTCTCTCTAATTCCCTTCCACTCCACTCCCATGAACCAAACATAGCTCTAAAACTAAGAATTGGCCAACTTGTCAAAGTAGAGTTCACAACAACAATAGAAAGCCATAAATGGTCAAAACAACGTGCATCTTCCATTAGGATTAATAAGTTAACCCTAGAACAGTAGACAAACAATAAAGCAGCAACTTCAACGTGGAACAGTACTAAAAGAAGTAGGGGCATAACTGTGTTCATGTAGTAGAGAAAACATTTTTTTTCACTTGCATATACAAAACAAGCTCTCTGGAAAAACATACCTAACATCTGACTCGTGCAGATTGAGCAAGAGAGTGCATCCATGTTCTTTGTCATTTTCAAGTTCGACGTGGAAATTGACTAATTCAAAATTCACAATGACCGAGAAATTGAAAGCTTTAGGAGTTGTCACTTTACTTGATATGATTGTAAGTGAATTCCCTTTTGTTAAAACAACTGATTCAGACTTTGAATGCATTAGAACAAAATTTGTATGCAATCCCGGAATCGCACGATGGAGAAAACTGCACATTAAGTGATGACAAAATAATATAAACCTGAAACCAAGAGAAAAACTAAGCAAAACCAATTGATAATATTTCTTCCAGTCAATCAAACCATACATCTTGAAGCCTTTTGTCATTTAGGACTTCACACATTACATGCAAAAATTCTAACTTTATAAAAATAAATTATAAATGATCTGTATCATTATATGGAAAAACTAACAGGCAAGTAGTCGGAAGGCTACTTTAGTTCAACAATATTTAAGAAATGATTTTACAACTAAGTCCCATAGCTACCACAGTCCAGGAAGTCTTTTTACCTCCATCCCTAATCCAACTTCCCACCAAAACCAAGCGAACAAGAAGGAAATGATCAACATTCAAGGCTAAGTTATAAATCTGCCTTGTGAGTCTAGATCCACATCCACTGCAACTCTTGGGAAAATAATAGTTATTTGCCTACTTCACATATCCTAATAGGTATGTTTCATTCATGTCTCCTTGTACCATACAAGCCATTTTTATAGAAATTCATTGCACGCAAAATGTCCTCTTTGAACATGTAGGATTACTTAAGAACACGTAGGATTTACTTACCTTAAGGAGCAAAATAGATCATAAAAAAATGATTGCGTGTACAATTCCATAAAATATTACTTTGAAGCATAATTTTTCAATGACAAATCTCACAATTGAAGAAGCCACCTATGGTTTCATGCTCCATGGAAATCTAAACTACACAACAGGGCGTGGATGTCACAGTGCTACCTTTTTATGGGCACCAATAAACTCAGAATATTATGTTTTTTGAGTCTCATTAATGCAATATTAGAACAATTTAGAGTAACATTGAAAAATCAATTTTACTAATTGAAAATATAGAAATGCAACCAAGTTTACATGGATTATTTACCTAATATTAGCTTGCTGAAAGATTTATTTAGCAATAAATTTACTTACCTCCAACTGTTTCAATATTGATTCATCAAGTATGATGCAGGATGTCAAACAAATAGAAGCAGAGAACTATTCCAACATAGAGACAGTTTGAGCACAGCAAGGAATTATTAACTTCATCTGCAAGATGCCATTTTTTTCCTTCAGTATTAACAAATTGTAAAATTATCAATCAATTAAGAATAAGGCCCTCACCACAACATTATCTATTTTAGTTTCTAAGTAATCATAGGGATCTTGAAGTTGGATAGCCACAAATATATCACTGGTGGAAACTGAACTAGTAAAGTTCTTCAGGACACACGACTGGTCCTCAATATCTGAAGCAAAAACTTGACTCCTGCTTGGACACAAATAAAAGAGCTCCCACATCCACTACCTGCCCAATATGGTAATAATAGAACTAGTATATATAGGTAAGGAAGAAAGAGTTACGATATTCTAAAGTCAATATACATTTTCTACAATTAAAACTTTGGGGATTGAGGATTGCTCCCTCCTTTCACTTCACTAGTGAATTATTGTTCAT
The DNA here is from genome assembly GCA_019916065.1 of Vitellaria paradoxa. Lineage (NCBI taxonomy): Eukaryota > Viridiplantae > Streptophyta > Magnoliopsida > Ericales > Sapotaceae > Vitellaria > Vitellaria paradoxa. The sequence goes on from CM034239.1 coordinate 27,270,918, forward strand.
TATGTTATCTTTCTTCTTCACCTTTGTTCCTTTAAGAAGCTTCAAGGAGTTCAAGAATCAAGACCACCGAAAATTATTCAATTGAAGCATAAAGTACGTTTGGCTTCTATGTGGCACAACAACAACAACAACTGAACAAAAAAAAAAAAAAGACAAGTGGTGGCTTGAATGTGAAGAAATCAGATAAATCTGAAAAATAAAGACAATAAATATCTAAATCCATTGCAATAAGATCTATACAAAAAACTAAAAATATTATCATATGTATGCTTCCTAATTAGCTTTTCCCCTTAGAATATTCAATTTAATATTCATAAAATTAACACCCCAAAACACCCTTGTATGACTTGATAGAATGTATATGCCACGGGTGAAAAAATAAAAAGAAAGAATACATAAATAAATCTAGGGGAATGAAAAAAATAATAACAAAAATGGGAAGGAAGTGTGGGAATGCACCAGCTGACATGCATTATTAACGGTGCAAACAGATGGTTCTGATTCATAAATCAAAGGTGTAAGATATATTAAGCCATTAAACTCAGTTTTTTCAATAGTCATGCTCTTACATCTTCAATCCCATTTAGTGACAACATGACCCATAATGCAACAAAAAGTGATGGTTACTATCATCAAAGCCTATTTTGGCATTCCTTTTGAATAGATTAAATTTTATACATGAAAGGAGCTTCAGACATTTTAAATGTTTCAATAATTGTTGAGATATGGCATGGAAGTTCTACAAAATTGGTCTCTAGAACAACAATTAATCACAAGATGGATTGGGAGATGTTTTACAAATTTTATCAAGAAAATAACAAATATTGTACTCATACTTTTGCCTCCAAAGCTCCACATGATATGAGCATTGATTGGCAAGAGGCATTGATGGTAAAATTCAAGGTCTGAAACCACTACACTCATATTATTTGAAGAAAATAATGTGGAGAGAAAAGACATTTAAGGGGGAAAAAGGAAAGAAAAGCACAAAAATTAACAAATTAAACTAGCATGTGAAAGACTAGATAAATCACAACATGCCAATACAACAAAATTACTAGAATGAGTGCACATGTCATTACAACAAAATTACTAGAATGAGTGCACAAGTCAATACAACAAAATTACTAGAATGAGTGTATCTTTTTCTCTTATTTTTCGTATTTTTCTCCACTCTATATCCCTGGTAAAGGGGAAAAAAATCCCATCAAGGAACAGAATGAAATCTAATAGGGATAAGGTACAAGAATGTAAGTCAATGCTTTCATATTGAAATTTAAAGTTCTCTAACACATTATAGAACTCCATGACATTCAAAAGAAACTCTGAATCATAAATAACTTCCAGTGACTTAAGCATGGCTTGAATAGAAAGTTATAATACAACAAACCCAACGAAGAAAAATCCACACACATAAATAGAAACAAAAAGCTTAGTAATTAAATCTAAAATCAAACAATGTGTTAATAATTTAGAATTGCAAAGGAAACTTAATCACAAGAGATAAGAAGTATTTTCACCATTAATTTAACCTCCCGGGTCATTGATGAAACATGAAGTTAGCTACTTACAGAAGTTTTGTCAGTTTCAAGTATATCTTCCCTAAAAATGTCCTACAAATGGACAAGGCCAATTACAAAAAATGTCCCTGTTTAAATAATGGATGAAAAATAGAAGGTCAAACATATCCTCTATTTATCTTGGAAGGAATCTTGCACAAAGTAGGAAATTCAAGCAACTTAATAAATCCTTAGTCCCAAACAACTTGGGTTCGGTTATATGAAAGCTCTTCCTCCATTAATTTCTACTATGGGTTATATTTTATGTGAGATTATGGGAACAAAAAGAGATAGAAATCCTAAAATAAATAAATAAATATTAATACCAAAAGTACTTCAAACAACAGTCAAACATGAATTTCAAAAACATGTTTAAGGGAATGTGTGTTTTTTCAATTAGTGCAAAGAAAAGTTTTACAAGAATTGAGGAGGTCCATAGATAACATGTTTCACCAACTTTTTTTTGGTAGGGGGGTACATTTAGGGGATTTGAGAGACAGTTGGATAAAAGATTAAGAGATGTAATCAAATCATTTTTTTTTAACCAGTCACCTTATCTTTAATACAACCTGCTTAGGTTAAAAAGTATCTAAAAAGAAGAATGAGGTCAATTCTTTTTACAATGAACATGGAGTTGGACTTCCCATCGAAGAGCATTTGGTGCAATAGGGCTCCACCAAAGGTTACTTTCTGTAACGAAATGGAAAATTTCTGAATCTGTTTATATTTATGAATTGAGAATACACAGGTTTATAGAGTAGGTTACAAGTGGAAAAATAGGAAACTAAATCAGTCCTAGGAGAAAAATTAGGGAACTAATTCAAATCCAATCTAATCTAATCAAATCTAATCAAATCCCTCAATTTAAGGGATTTTAAATAATTCTTCTAATCTATTTACAGCTTATCTACACCCAACACTCCCCCTCAAGCTGAGGAATAAATGTCTTCCATTCCCAGCTTGAATACCAGATCATGGAAATTCGAACTGTTCAGCCCTTTTGTTAAAACATCAGCTAACTGACGTTCTGATGGAACATAGGACATACACACTAATCCTTCCTCCAATTTTTCTTTGATGAAATGTTAATCAATTTCAATATGTTTTGTCCTATCGTGTTATATAAGATTATGAGCAATATTGATAGCTAACTTCTTGTCACAATAGAGCTTTATAGGACCTGCCCATTTGACTCTCAAATCATCTAGAATAATTTTCAGCCAGAGTAGTTTATATAATCCTTGAGCAATAGCCCTGAATTCTGATTCTGCAGATGACATTGCCACCACATTCTGCTTCTTGCTTCTCCACGTTACCAGATTACCTCCAAGAAAAGTACTATACCCTGTAGTTGATCTTCTATGCACTAGGGAACCTGCATAGTCAGCATCAGTGTAAGCTTCTAGATCAAGAATATTGTTCTTCTTGAACAAAATTCCGTTCCCCGAATTGCCTTTCAAGTAATGCAGCACCCTGTAAGCAGCTTGAAGATGAGGTTCTCTTGGATCATGCATGAATTGACTAATCACACTTACTGAGTATGCTATGTCTGGCCGGCTGTGAGCAAGGTATATGAGTCTACCACCCAACCTTTGATACATCCTTTTATCAACTGCGGATTCTTCTTTAGCTTCTCCCAACTTATGGTTTGGATCCATTGGAGTAGAGACTGGCTTACACCCAATCTTCCCTGTTTCTGCTAACAAATCCGTCACATACTTTTGTTGAGATATGAAAATCCCTTGTGTGGAGTATGCTTCCTCAATACCGAGGAAGTACTTCAGTTTCCCCAGTTCCTTTATCTCAAATTGTTTTTCCAATCTCTGCTTCAATTCATGTTGCTCTCTCTCATCATTTCCAGTGACAATGATATCATCTACGTAGACTAAAAGAGCAGTCACTCCCCCTACAACCAAATGCTTAATGAAGTGAGTATGGTCACTTTGGCTTTGTTTATACCCAGACTCCTTCATGACTTTCGCAAATCTCCCAAACCAAGCTCTAGGAGATTGTTTTAACCCATAAAGTGCCTTTCTCAGACTGCACACCTTGTTACCTGTGTCCCCCTCAAATCCTGGTGGAATGTTCATGTAGATTTTTCTTCTAAGTCACCATGGAGAAATGCATTCTTAACATCATACTGTAGGAGTTGCCAATTGAAGTGGGCAGCCAATGATAACAGAATTCTCACAGTAGTCAATTTTGCAACTAGAGCAAAAGTCTCTTGATGATCAACTCTATAAGTCTGAGTATACCCTTTGGCCACCAATCTTGCTTTATCTCTCTCAAAAGAGCCATCAACCTTGTATTTCAATGTGAAAATCCACTTATAGTCAACAATGTTTTTCCCTTTCGGTTTATCAACAATCTCCCATGTTTTATTCTTCTCTAATGCATTCATCTCCTCTCTCATAGCATCCCTCCATTCCCTTTTTGACAATGCCTTAGAAACAGTGTTTGGGATAGCAATGGTGTTCAAACTTACAATGAACTGTTTTTGTGTTGGGGATAGGCGGTTAAGAGACACATAGTGGGATAGTGGATAGAGTGGTCGTTTGGTGCTTTCTCTGGTACCTTTTCTAACTGCAATGGGAAGGTCTAGGTCGTCTGTTGGGTCAGTAGATGTTTCAACAGATTGTGTGTGTGAATGTGAGTCAGATCTTACCGTAATCTCATCCCCAGGGCTTGAGTTGGATTCTTGGAACTGTGTTAGTTCTGGAACAGCTTTTCTCCTTGAATACACCTGAGAGAATCTTGAAAAATTGTGAGTGACACTGGCTGGGATAGGAGAGGACACGAGTTTAGTAGTAGAATTGGGTGACTCAGATGTGATTGTCTTAGTGGCCTCAGGTTTAACGACACATGTTGGAACATGAAGTAGGTCAAGGGTTTTAAGTGGTTCAAATGACTCCCAAGTACTAGCTTCCATAATTGAAATCTCCCCCTGAAGAGAGGACTTGGAGAAAAAAGGGATATTTTCTGCAAATGTGACATCGGCAGAGATGTAAAATTTTTGGATGAAGGGTGTAGGTTGTAACATTTATATCCCTTTTGGGTGGATGAATAACCAAGGAAGACACATTTGATGGCTCGGGGGTCTAGCTTGCCTCTATGTTGGTTGTGGACATGAACAAAGGTAGTGCACCCAAATACCCTAGGTGTGAGGCCATTTGAGGTTCTGAAGTGAGGGTAGAAACTATTAAGGATCTCTATAGGACTTTTGTTGTCTAACATAAGTGAGGGAAGTCTATTTATCATGTATGTGACAGTAAGAACAGCTTCCCCCCAATAGGACTTAGGAACATTTCCCTAAAAGAGCAAAGCTCGGGTGGTGTTTGAGTAAATGCCCATTTTTCCTTTCAGCTACCCTATTTTGTTGCCGTGTGTTAACGCATGATAACTCATGGATAATGCCCTGTGATTGAAAGTAAGGTGACAAAATCTGGTTGAAGTAGTCTCTAGTATTGTTTGTCCTAAAGCTTTTTATTTTAACCCCAAATTAGTTTTGAACCATTGAATGGAAGTTAGGTATAGCAATGCTAACATCAGATTTTTGTTTGAGAAGAAAGAGCCATGTAATCCGAGTGCAATCATCAATTAGGGATACAAACCACCGAGCCCTAGAAACATTAGGTATAGTAGAAGCACCACTATGAATCAAATGAAAATGATGAGAACTTCTTTTATTGCTAATAAGAAAAGATACACGAGTATGTTTTGCCAATTCACAAATATTACAATGAAACTCAGAAATATCTAATCATTGGAACAAATTAGGAAACATGATTTTTAAAACCCGAAAAGATGGATGACCTAAGCATAGGTGATACAGCCAAATGGCATCTTTATTCAAGGAACTAAGAAAAGACAAAGGCAAAGCACTCTTAACTTTGTGAGATGATTCAAGGTGGTAAAGGCCATTTCTTTCCTTAGCAAGTCCAATCCTCCTCTCCGAGTCTTGATCTTGAAAAACACAATAAGGAAAAAAAATAGCATAACATTTAAGATCATAGGTAAGCTTTTGAATTGAAACAAGGCTAGCCGATAGTTTTGGTACATGGAAAGCATTTTTGAGGATAAGGGTAGGTGTGATATGCATATCTCCGAACCCTGCAACAGTAGCTGAAGAGCCATTGGCCGCTAAAATTTTTTTGTTACTCAGGCACGGGGAATAGGTGTGGAAGAGTTGAGAGGCGGGTGTCATGTAATCTGTGGCACCAGAGTCTATTATCCAAGAGTTGGCATAAATTTTTTCTGAGGCATTCATACAAAAAGAAAATGAAGGTTTACCTGAAAGAGCCAAAGAACAAGTTCCAGAAGGCTTTTCAAGAGACCCTAACAAGCTTCTCAGCTTCTCAATTTGCTCACTATTGAACCCCATTGTTGCTAAATTTTCCTCCTTTTTGGGCTACCCTACCATGAATGCCTAAGGGCCTCTGCTGCCCCCCACGGTTTCCCCACTCTCGACTTGGTGGCTTACCATTCAACTTCCAACACGTCTCTTTTGTGTGCCTCCGTTTCTTACAATGAGTGCACCAGAGATCGTCCTTATTCTCCTTCCGCTGGTTTTCCCTGCTTGGCAGATCACTCTTTCCTTCCTCTTGATGATCTGTTTTTGCTACTAGGGCTGACCCGTCCACATTTTGTGGTTCAAGCATAACACTCCTTCGGCTTTATTCTGCTCGAATCAATGAAATTGCCTCTTCTAAGAAGGTGTGTCCTCTTTGCTAAGAATTTGAATCCTAACTTGATCAAATTCAGGATTTAATCGAGCCAAAAAATCGTAGACACGATCTTTTTCAATGAAGCTCTTCAAGATGGCAGCATCCTCAGAGCATTTCATCTTGAAAACTCGGTAGTAATCGAGTTCTTGCCACAGATTTTGCAGCAAGTTTGCATACTCTGTGACAAATTTGTCTCCTTGCTTAGTGGTTGCGATTTTTACCTTGATTTCGTACACTTGAGTAGCATCACAAGCTTTCTAATATGTGCGACGAATGAAGTCCCAAATCTCCTTTGCTGTAGCCAAAAACATACACATGTCACTAATCATGGGATCCATAGAATCCCATAACCATGACATTATCATGGAATCCTCCTCGTCCCATGCTTCAAAAATGGGATCATCCTTTGCAGGTCGAGTTCCAAGAAGGTGGCTAAGCCTCCCTTTGCCCTTGAGGTATGTGCGAACAAATTGAGACTATTTGATGTAGTTCTTCCCATTGAGCCTATAGGAGGCTCGAATATTCTGCAAATCTCCAATTTTCTGAACCAAATTGAATTCTTCGGATGGGTTAGAATTGCTAGAGATAGTGGTTACGAAGCTTGACATGGTGAAGGAATGAAATTCGCAGCAATTAAGGCTGTCCAGACAGTAATTAGAGAAGAAAAATAAGGAGGAGTGGCAGCGATGAAGGCTGGACCATGCAAAAAAAAAAAAAAAAAAAAAAAAAAAAAGATCACTCAACAATGAAGGCTACTCGAAGAAGAAGAAGAAGTCCCAGAAAAACCCTAGGGCTCTGATACCATGTAACGAAATGAAAAATTTCTGAATCTGTCTATATTTGTGAATTGAGAATACACAGGTTTTATATAGGAGGTTACAAGAGGAAAAATAGGAAACTAAATCATTCCTAGGAGAAAAATTAGGGAACTAATTCAAATCCAATCTAATCTAATCAAATCCCTCAATTTAAGGGATTTTAAATAATTCTTCTAATCTATTTACAGCTTATCTACACCTCAACACTTTCTTCGTTTGTCCATGCTCCATGGCGAGACCCTAACAATCGATAATTATAAAAAAAGACTCACCTTGGTGAACTTGTGTTGCTCATGCAAGCGAGAAAGGGAGACTATCAACCACCTATTTGTGTATTATGATTACGCTAGAGAGTTGATTTTGGCTTGCTTTAGGATGTAACGGGTCTTCCCTTTGGAAGCTAGACGGGTCTTTGAAACGTGGTGGGGACCTAAAATTTGCAAAGGGAGAAAGAAAGCATGGCAATTGAGTCCTTATTTTCTTGTTTGGTTGTTTAGGGGGAGAGGAATAGGAGGTATTTTCAAGACAATTTTCTTTATATCGATTGGAAAGCATCTTTTTGTCAAGTTTATATAGTTAGTTATACAATGGGAGAAACTTGAACAGTGTTATGCACTATGTTGAGCACATAGGAATAACTTGACACTTGTAGTTATTGAGGCTTTGTCCTTGGGTGCATCCCTTTTATGCTTCTTTTATATTTTATTTACTAAGAAAAAAATACAATAAGAACGTCATTGAGCTAAGATTCAAAATGAACATAACGAGTACAAAACTCTGCGCTCAGCAACAAAAAGCGAACAAAATGGCAATTCATCTCAATGTGTTTGGTGCACACAAGAAACACTAAAATGTTAATAATGAAGGTAGGAGTTTGATTATCATGCTATAGACATTGGACAATAACTATCTAGGCCAAAATCAACAAGAAGAAAGCAAACCCAATGCATTTCAAATGCAATACGAGTCATTACTTGATAATCAAACGACAATCTATAAACTGTGTATGACAACAATATGAGTCGTAGCGAGTCTCCCGATGGGGTTAGTTTGCAAAGTTGGAGCTCAAAGGTTGTGTTTTGACAATTTGCAACTATAGGTCTTGGGCTTGTGATTTGATACCAATTGTTTTGCACTTAACCACTCAATTTTATTAATAATATAGTTAGCTAGAGTTACCCACCAAAAAAAAAAAAAAAATCTCCAATACTGAAACACTACCCGTTGCTTGAGGACATACAAGAGGCCCAAAAAGCTTTGTACAAGGCATTATTGCTATGAGAGGGAGAAATTTCACATAAAAACAACGTATTAAACAAGTGAAAAAATAATACAAAAATTGACATGGCACAATGTTTGATTGGCAATTCACCTCAATGTGTTTGGTGCACACAAGAAACACTAAAATGTTAATAATGAAGGTAGGAGTTTGCTTATCATGCTATAGACATTGGACAATAACTATCTAGGCCAAAATCAACAAGAAGAAAGCAATCCCAATGCATTTCAAATGCAATATGAGTCATTACTTGATAATCAAACGACAATCTATAAACTGTGTATAACAACAATATGAGTCGTAGCGAGTCTCCCGATGGGGTTAGTTTGCAAAGTTGGAGCTCAAAGGTTGTGTTTTGACAATTTGCAACTATAAGTCTTGGGCTTGTGATTTGATACCAATTGTTTTGCACTTAACCACTCAATTTTATTAATAATATAGTTAGCTAGAGTTACCCACCAAAAAAAAAAAAAAAATCTCCAATACTAAAACACTACCCGTTGCTTGAGGACATACAAGAGGCCCAAAAAGCTTTGTGCAAGGCATTATTGCTATGAGAGGGAGAAATTTCATATAAAAACAACGTATTAAACAAATGAAAAAATAATACAAAAATTGACATGGCACAATGTTTGATTGGCAATTCACCTCAATGTGTTTGGTGCACACAAGAAACACTAAAATGTTAATAATGAAGGTAGGAGTTTGATTATCATGCTATAGACATTGGACAATAACTATCTAGGCCAAAATCAACAAGAAGAAAGCAAACCCAATGCATTTCAAATGCAATACGAGTCATTACTTGATAATCAAACGACAATCTATAAACTGTGTATGACAACAATATGAGTCGTAGCGAGTCTCCCGATGGGGTTAGTTTGCAAAGTTGGAGCTCAAAGGTTGTGTTTTGACAATTTGCAACTATAGGTCTTGGGCTTGTGATTTGATACCAATTGTTTTGCACTTAACCACTCAATTTTATTAATAATATAGTTAGCTAGAGTTACCCACCAAAAAAAAAAAATCTCCAATACTGAAACACTACCCGTTGCTTGAGGACATACAAGAGGCCCAAAAAGCTTTGTACAAGGCATTATTGCTATGAGAGGGAGAAATTTCATATAAAAACAATGTATCAAACAAATGAAAAAATAATACAAAAATTGACATGGCACAATGTTTGATAGAATGGCAGAAAAATTCAGAATCTACAAAGATTTATAATGTAGTGTTTGATAGTTGCAATATTCCACAAAGTACAACATTTCGACCAAAAGGTCCATGTGCCAGCAGGGAAGATGAAGAGGTCTAGAGTCTATCTACAAGATTCAAAGTCACCATAACATCATAAGGCAATGTTAAAAGCAAAAAATAATAAAAATTCATTTCAATAGCATGTTTCAATTAGTATGGCAATAGAAACATATCTTGAATATTTTGAAAACATTCCAAAAGCAGCATAATGATTTTTTTTTTTTTTTTTGATAAATCAGAGTGTCCATGCCAATTTGCGGAATAGTGTATAACAATATTTTAGTTCATCATGCTAAATTTTTGTTGTGTTTTATTATGTTTCAATGGAAAAGATTATTCCACTAGTGTTTCATTTAAAAAATGGGAACTTTTGGATATTTCATGGAAAAGAACGAATATTTTATTCTGAGGAAAGAAAAGAAAACATCAAATAAATAGGTGCTTCTTTTGTAACAAAAAATAGGATCTTCTAAATTTACAAGAAGATAGGTGATAGCATTATAAAGAGCAATGATGGTTTTTTTATGCTATTTACAGCCAATAAACTAGTGTTTTTTTCCACCTTCATTGAGTACCATTTGCACCCTTCTCAAATAACCAAGACTTCAACCCCAACTGCAACAGCTTGGATGGAATAATGATAGTGAGGGCATTGTAAGAATTGAGGAGAATTAGGAAGTGCCAAAAGCAATAATTTTCAATATCATGGATCAATTATTCATGCGAATAGAGGAATTGAAGAAAATGTTATCCGTAGGATTCAAATTGGGTGGTTAAAATGGAGAAATGCCTCGGGTGTTTTATGTTACCAAACAATATCTACTAAACTGAAAGGAAACATTTATAGTACATTTATAAGACCAATTATTCATTATGGTACATAATGTTAGGCCATTAAGAAGCAACATTCTCATAAAATGAGTGTAGCAAAAATAAGAATGCCAAGACGAATATGTGATAAGAAATGAATATATTCAAAAGAAATTTGAGGTAGCACTAATATATAAGGGAAGTTGAGAAAAGGCTGTTTAAAATGGTTTGGTCATACCTGTTAATGTACAATCTTAGTATTAATGCACATTGTTAATATACATTAATTATGATACATGTGTATACATAGGTACCTAGTGTGTAGGTGACTCGAACAGACACCTGTGTATGTGTATATATATGTGTACTCCCTAGTTAATTATCTATCAATAAAATTCAAGTCCTTTTTAGTCTATTGCAGAATTCCATGGAACCCTCGATTGCTGATATGTCTACACATCTCAACACACGTAAGGACATGGGATTATGTACGTCTGTTGTTTTTCAGTGATCTTACTCACATGTATGACTTATCAATGGAATTCTTTCAATTAAAACAGTCGGGAAAACCAGTCACTGAATACTTCCGGTACGTGGAAGTCCGCAGCCGCTACCCCGTACTGGGGTGCGCACAGGGCGAAGCACGCTCCAGGACCCTAGCCGGCAAAGGCCCCTGGAGAGTTAACCAGCCTAGGCAAGCCCTGGCTGACCGGCACGACCGAGAGGAGGCCATTAGGCACCCGCCATTACAGCGGTAACCCACCCCTCGTGGGGGAGTCGAACCCGGAACCTCGAGAGGCCCAAGCTCTAAGGCGAGCCCGACTTCCACTCGACCACCCCCGAAGGGGCACCAGTCACTGAATACTTTACTTCCTTAAAGCATGTCCATGAAGAGCAGAACTCTCTACAGCCATTATCTATAAACATTAACAAGATGTAGAAACAATGAGAGCAAATGGTTGCGCTTCGCTTCCTTGCTGGGTTAGATCCTAAGTTTGAGCCTGTTAAAGCCCAAATCCTAAGCGAGGTTTCTCTCCTATCATTTGCAAGGACTTGCTCTTGGGTTATAAGAGTAGCTTCTCAAGATTCATCTACAATCTCTAACACTACCCGTTCTGCCCTTGTTAGTCAGAGGATTTTAGACAGTAAAAATCCTAATTATCGAACTCTATCTCATCCTGGTGATCGTGAGGCCCATGGAGGTCGTGGCCATGGTCGGGAAGGATGTGGTACAAGGCCCAAATGTACTAATTGTGGTCGTGTTAGACATATTAGGGAAAATTGCTGGGTTCTTCATAGAAAACCGTCTCATATGGTCCATGTCATTTCTTCTGATGCTTTGGTCTCTACAGAAAAACCTGGTACTAGTGAGAATGTCACTCCACCTGCAGTGACCATTTCAGGAGATGAATATGCCAAATTCCTTTGGTATCAAACAGTTCAACAGGCATCTCTTCCCACAGTCTCTCTAGCACATCAAGGTAACCCTTCTATTGATACACCTTGGCATATAGATTCTGGTGCATCTGATCACATGTCTAATTCTCCCTCATTATTGTCCAATATTCAATGCTCTTCCACTTCAAATGTTATCACAGCTAATGGATCATCTAACCCTGTCAAAGGCATTGGTACACCTTTTCCATCTCCTAACTTATCTTTGTCCTCTGTGTTGTTTGTTCCATCCTTGTCCTTTAACCGTTTGTCTATCAACAAACTCACTAAACAGCTAAACCATTCATTGACATTCTTTCCTAATTATGTGGTTATTTAGGATTTGAAGACAAGGAAGAAGATTGGAGAAAGGCATGAAACTCAAGGACTCTACTATCTCAATGCTCCGTCTGCTCCCTCATCCATCACCTGCTCTGCTGCTGCCTCTCCTATTGAGATCCATTACTGTCTTGGTCATCCATCCTTGGATAAATTGAAGTCTATTGTCCTTAGTTTGAGTCAACTTTAGTCTTTAAATTGTGAGTCTTGTCAATTAGGAAAACATCACCGTGCTTTCTTTAGACTTAGAGTCAATAAGAAGGCTTTACGTCCTTTTCATTTGATCCATTCAAAGGCTGAGTACCAAAGTTGGGTTTTAAATATTTTATTACCTTCATTGATGATTTTTCAAGAGTTACATGGGTCTATTTAATGAAAGATCGTTCTAAGTTGTTGTCTATCCTTCAAGCCTTTTGTGCTAAAATTAAAACACAGTTTGATGTTTCTATTAAGGTACTTCGTAGTGACAATGCTAAAGAGTATTTCTCTAAACCTTTCATTGACTTTGTGACCTCTTTTGGCGTGTTACATCAGTCCTCTTGCTCTAGTACTTCACAACAAAATGGAGTTGTAGAGAGGAAGAATTTGCACCTTGTTGAAATAGCCCGGTTTCCGTTGTTCCATATGCATGTTTCTAGGACTTTTTGGGGAGATGCTATTCTTACTGCATCTTATTTAATTAATAGAATGCCATCCTCTGTACTTCAAGGTCGCTCCCTTTATTCGGTCCTATTTCCCAAAACAACTTTGTTTTCTCTTCCTTGTATCTTTGGGTGTGTCGCATTTGTGCAGCAACTTGATAGTGGGATTGACAAGTTAAAGTCTCGTGCTCTTAAGTGTGTCTTTCTGGGGTATTACAAAAAGGGTATCGGTGTTACTGTGATTCCCTTCATCGATACTTTGTGTGTGCTGATGTTTCCTTCTTTGAAACTACACCCTTTTTTTTTCTGATTCTCGATTTTTGTCTGAGGTGGATGAGAGTCTTCCTTTGCCTATGATTACTCCTTTTCGTCTCGCTCATCCTGATCTACAAGTTTATACTAGATGGCTAGTTACTACTGAGTCTACACCTAATGCTTCTGCCGCTCCATCTTCTACTCAGTCTTCAAATCCTCTACCTGACCCAAAACCCAGTGATCTTGATCTCTCAGTCGCTCTTCAGAGACAGGCATGTTAGGAGCTAAACCGATTGATACCCCAATGGATCCCAATACTAAACTCCTTGCAGATACAGGAGAATTATTGGACAATCCTAGTCGATATCGTAGACTAGTTGGGAAACTCAATTATCTGACGATTACACGGCCAGATATTGCATTTGCTGTAAGTATAGTCAGCTAATTCCTTGATGCACCTCGCTCTAGTCATTGTAATGCAGTCATTCGTATTTTAAGGTATCTAAAAAAGTGTACCAGGATGTGGTTTGTTATATCGAGATAATGGCTATACTCTTGTTCAAGGCTATACAGATGCAGATTGGGCTAGATCGCTATTAAATAGACGATCAACCACTGAATACTGTATCTTTTTGGGAGGAAATCTGATATCTTAGAATAGTCAAAAGCAAACAGTGGTGGCAAGATCAAGTGCAGAGTCAGAATATAGGGCCATGGCACATACGTCCTATGAATTGATGTGGGTACATCATATGCTGCAAGAATTGGGGGTTCCTGTATTATAGCCTATGGAGTTATTCTGTGATAATCAGGCTGCTATTCACATAGCCTCTAATCCAGTGTTTCATTGGCGAATAAAACATATTGAGGTTGACTGTCATTTTGTCAGAGAAAAGATTTTACAAAATATCATCAAGCCAAGTCATGTGAAGTTTGAAGACCAGCTGGCTGATTTATGCACTAAAGCCTTGGGAGGTGCAAGAGTAAGAGTTATTTGTAACAAGTTTAGAACATATAATATATATACTCCAACTTGAGGGGGAGTGTTAATGTAGAATCTTTTTATTAATACACAGTGTTAACGTACATTAATTATGATACATGTATATACATAGGTACCTAGTGTGTAGGTGACTCGAACAGACACTTGTGTATGTGTATATGTATGTGTACTCCCTAGCTAGTTATCTATCAATAAAATTCAAGTCTTTTTACAATACTCAATGTAGACTTAGGGATACACCAATACGGAAGACTGAGTTAATTCAAGGGGTAAAAGGGACAAAAGTCAAACCTAAAATTGCATGGATTGAAACTATAAGACAAGACCTAATTTCATATAACCTCACAGAAAACATAAACAACAACAGAAAAGAATAAAGAAAGAGGATTCACTTACCCAACCCCAGCTAATTTGGGACTAAAGCATTATTGAGTTTAGTTGAGGCCATGACAGTGAAATGATGATGGAGGAGAAAACAACAAATCTCAAATACATCAGCATGGCAACTCAAAGCAATGTTCTCTCAGCATTCCTAGTAAGATTTTCAGCTCACAATAAATGATCAATGTAGTTGACCAAGTCGAGTTTTTTTTTTTTTTTTTTTTTTTGGTAAGTCAGTGAAGTTGAGTTACACTTGCATAGTTTCCACATAAAGTAAATTAAGTGTATCTCTACAATTGTTCATTGAATACACTAGAAGAATTAAAAATAAAAAATGCATGGATGCCATAAGAAAATATAAACCTTTCCCATAAGCAACTCCTCTTGTTTGCTAAATGGATTGGTCATCCTCTCACTATTGATAGAGGCTGTAATAACTGCAAATTCCTCCGAAAGCTTACACTCGAGAAACATCCCCTTAAAAACTAGCTCTGCAACTGCTTGACCAAAGTTGCTAAACATTTAAAACAGCAATTTATTTTAGTTCAACGAATAAGAATGAGCATTCAATCTGTCAAAACATCATCATAGACATTCAAGATGCAACCACAGATGAGAAATGTATCAACTTAAAAATGAAATGTATCAACTTAAAAACTCAAACCAAGGAAGTCAAAGTCATAACACCATAACTTATTGAATATAAACTTAGGATAGCAGCATATATGATATCCAAGAAGAGATAAAGACAAGTCAAGGGAAAATTCGTATAATATTAGCAATGTACAATTGATGAAATTGATTTGAAGCCCTTGTATCACAAGCCAAAAGCCACACATCATGCCTTTACTATTTTAAGGGCTAAAATAGCACATGAGCTGAGACTGTTGCTTGCAAGGAAGCATAGATACTTGCAGAAATAAGCTTTATAATGTGCCCTATTATTTTTAATATGCTTACAACCTCATAGGACACTTTTCGCCCATCACGTCTAAGATACGTAAGAACACGTCATAAATTTTTTTTCCAGTTGAAATCAAATAATAAACAAAAACAATACGAATATGAATATATATAACTATTAATCCATTCTCCTTTGAATTTTACAATTTTGCAAAACTAGTAAAATCTAAAACTCCCAATTTGTTTATGAATAATGTTTCCTAAATTACAAATAGAATACATAAGTATTTGAAAAAAAAAATTGAACAAACAGTTATTATTTTCCAGTACTTTATATATATCTGCATATTTATTTGTTGTATGTCCCTACCATATCGAGTCATAATTTTTTTTAATTACAATTGTTGTGTAAATGTGTCTGTGTTTGTCTGCATGTTGTGTTGTATTAGCGTTCCAACTCTCTATCAATACTTCTTAGCCAGGCATTATCAACAAGTGGAATTCCGCCTATGAATTAGTACTTAAAGCCAGAAGAGACATAAAATAGGTGTGTCTACTGAGGAAAAGCCTTAGTACACTTGTCATTATGGCAATAAACCAATGAATATGTTCACTAACAAGATGAAAGAAAATATATCACAAAAAAAGAAAATATATCACAAATTGTTCAACAAATTTGTTGAGAGAAAATAGAGCAATACATATAATAAAGTTGCTGCCCTCCCTAATAGCTTACACTTTTAGTTGAAACGGTGGTTAACGCTTCAATATTTTATCAAAACAAGGCAAAAAAAATTGTTGCCATGTGTTTGGATCCTTCAAAAAAATCAGTTCAACCACACGCGAGGGGATAAGCATATTTAGAGAAAATATGTCAACATAAATAACAAAGTTGCTGCTCTCCTTAATAGCTTAAAATTTTAGGTAAGATAGTGGTTAAAACTTAACAATATTCATTAAACCTCTTGAAAAAGAAGGTTACCATAATTCAATGGAGAAGCTGTAAATTTACAAATCTGGAGTTTATAATGGATTTTAATTTGACATAAACTCACTACATATTTGTGAGTTAAAAAAAATCTGCATAAACTTAGTTCATAGCTGTGAGCTAAAAATATTTGCCCATTGTAAAACAGCAATGCACATTAACGAAATCCATCTAAAGGGATAAACCATGAATACTCACAAACTATTTTGATAGCCAAATAGAAACAACAGCACAACTCAACAAGTCTTAGTTCTAAATTCCCAATAACATAAAATCCGTTACATTAATCGTTCTATTTTCAGAATGTAGAAGATAGAATACAATTTTAAAATTTCTAAGTCAATTTTTCAATAATTAGCATTCTAGACAATATTACGATAATGAATATTGCAGTCAATAGCACTAATATGATACTCTTCCAGTCTACTACTAACTAGACAGTTACGATAGCTTCATATACATTGTTGGGCTCTTTTCTTAGTAGCTTCAGCTTTTGGAGCAATCGGTGACTTAACATGATATCAAAACTCAAGCTCCATGAAGGTTCGGGTTCAAATCTTGTTACCAGTGCTTGTTCACTATTTGATATTGTGCACTCTGTCTGTATAGATACACATTATTGTTTCTCGACTCCATGCACAAGCCAAGGTCGCATGTGAGGAGTGTTAAAGTTTGCTCGATATACATTGTTGAGCCCATTTCTTAACAACGTATGCTTTTAGGACAATTATGCCAGTTCAAGTAATTACATCTAAAAATTTATTACATTTCTCCCTGATCAATGAAAACAATAGAAATAAGTATCGTATTGGTGTTTCATTTTTGTATCTTGAGAGACATGTTTCAGCCATCTTGATGAAACAATTGATATTTTTAGAGGACTTTGATGGGAAGAAACAAATTCTTTCCAATATATAATCCACCATAAACATCCTATCGATGCTTTCCTTATGTTCCAAAAAAAGGGTCCAAATTTTGAGTATATCCAATTTTTGGTGGGGGGGTGGGGTTAAGAGAGAGAGAGATGTTTAAGTAGCATTACTTAGAACTGAATGACTGACAACTTTCAGCAAAACCATTTGATTTATTGCCCCTTATATTGATAAGACAACATGAAAAGCCATGTGTAAAACAGTCAATGAAAGTGCAGCATAATATAATATCAAAAGGTATTATAGCCAGGGATTAAAATTTTGTTTCAGTTGTTGTTTTAGTTAGCACCAAAATGAAAATATTTTGGATAGGTTATGGAAATATATCCAGGGAACATTTTGGGAAAAGCACAATAACGTAAATATATATAAATGTTTTCAAGTATAAATTGAAATATATCCCAATGCATGAAAATCTAGTAATAAATTAATTAAATAAAACTTGACATTTTTGGTATCTCATACTACATTTGTGTGCATCATCATGTTTGATAGAAACATTAAAACTATTGTTCTGCCAGTATTTCATCTCGCTCTCTTATGAAATGGAAATTTTTCTATTGTTTCTTGGAAAGAATGACATTTTATACTTTGTATATAACTGTTAATTTAGTCATATGCAAAAGAGAAAGGAAGTAATACCTGTTCCTTAATGTTGCAGAGACTTGATAATGTGAAACTTGATTTTAGAGGAAAATACATTATCCATAGCAGTAGTCCCATCAGGTGAAGGTGCAGGCTCAAACTCTATTGCCTTGTAAATTTCTTGTCCAGGGAAAACGGTTAATAACTTTTCTAAGCAAAACAAATTCAATGAGAAGTAATTGGGTACACATACTTTGATAACTTCATCTGAAACAACACCAAAAAATTGGCTAGAATCATCTGTTCGTCCAGCACCAAGCATGCCATAGGACAGCCATTTCAACCATCCACGAGACCTGTTAGATGAACGCTCATCATTATGTGACTTCTCCAAAGCAATAGCATCACCACCCACTCCAGTTAATTAAAAAAAGTAAATAAAAAGGAAGAAAGAATAATAAGAAACGACACTTTCTTGTTGCTTTAATAACAAGTATTTTTCTTTTCAAATCAGATAAATTGTTTTATCTATGATTCGTTGTAACAAAAGAAAAAAAGGGGGGGGGGAACTAGGTACTGACCTAGCTTGGCCATGGGAATAAAAAGGCCCTTTTGAACAAAATAAAAAAAGTCCACTTTAATTTTCTTTATATTGGATCTTTCCAGCCCTTACTTTATTTAAATAGAATTGCTGATAAAAGTTGTATATATCTATATAATATAAAGTGCATATCTATAATGTATATAATAAAGATAACGAGAGAAAGAAAGATTTTTTAGTCCTTACTTTACATGTAATGTAACATAGAATTTCTTTTTTTTTTTTTCCAAATGGGAGTTTGCACCCAAATGACAAGTTGCCTATCTCAAGAGCTATTCAAGCGACCAACAAGGCTAAAAAAAATGGAAATGGCATACATACCCTGGATATCGTCAATGGTGACAAATGAAGGAAGCAACAACATGGCAGCTTGTATATTAGCATTCTTGACTAGTTCCACGACGAACTTGGCTAGTATGCATTCAATTACATAATCTTAGACAACATTATCACAAACGATGTATGAAAAATGATATTGGTATTAAGTCACACTCACATCTATAGGCGGAAATTGAACACAATAAAAGTCATCTGGTTATGTAAAATTTTTTAGTCCTTACTTTACATGTAATGTAACATAGAATTTTTTTTTTTTTTTTCAAATGGGAGTTTGCACCCAAATGACAAGTTGCCTATCTCAAGAGCTACTCAAGCGACCAACAAGCCTAAAAAAAATGGAAATGGCATACATACCCTGGATATCGTCAATGGTGGTATGAATTCAATTACATAATCTTAGACAACATTATCACAAACGATGTATGAAAATGATATTGGTATTAAGTCATACTCACATCTAAAGGCGGAAATTGAACACAATAAAAGTCATCTGGTTATGTAAAATTTTTTAGTCCTTACTTTACATGTAATGTAACATAGAATTTTTTTTTTTTTTTTTTTTTCCGAATGGGAGTTTGCACCCAAATGACAAGTTGCCTATCTCAAGAGCTACTCAAGCGACCAACAAGGCTAAAAAAAATGGAAATGGCATACATACCCTGGATATCGTCAATGGTGACAAATGAAGGATGCAACAACATGGCAGCTTGTATATTAGCATTCTTGACTAGTTCCACGACGAACTTGACTAGTATGAATTCAATTACATAATCTTAGACAACATTATCACAAACGATGTATGAAAAATGATATTGGTATTAAGTCATACTCACATCTATAGGCGGAAATTGAACACAATAAAAGTCATCTGGTTATGTAAAATTTTTTAGTCCTTACTTTACATGTAATGTAACATAGAATTTTTTTTTTTTTTTTTTTTTTTTCCAAATGGGAGTTTGCACCCAAATGACAAGTTGCCTATCTCAAGAGCTACTCAAGTGACCAACAAGGCTAAAAAAAATGGAAATGGCATACATACCCTGGATATCGTCAATGGTGACAAATGAAGGATGCAACAACATGGCAGCTTGTATATTAGCATTCTTGACTAGTTCCACGACGAACTTGGCTAGTATGAATTCAATTACATAATCTTAGACAACATTATCTCAAACGATGAATGAAAAATGATATTGGTATTATGTCATACTCACATCTAAAGGCGGAAATTGAACACAATAAAAGTCATCTGGTTATGTAAAATTTCTATAGAAACCTTCTCACCTCCCTAACAAAAGCCTGCAGCACCAATTCTGGTTACACCGTTACTCTTTAGAGCTTCAATTACAGTTTTTGCCTCTTTAAATCCTTTGTCCTATGAGACACACAAACCATTAAATGCTCTGATGTTTCAGCACTACTTATTAATATATCAAAGTTCGGAGAACTGTACAGCTGGCTTCTTGATTCTAAACTAGGTTAAAAGAAAAGGAGAAAGAAAAAGTCAAAAAGTTTCTCAAGAGTTCCAAGGACCGAAACAAATTGACGGGAAAGCTGAGTTTACAAACAAATTTGCATCCCAATAGATATGAAATATCCAATAGGAACAAAAGAAAAATGTATTCCAAGGAAAACCATCATAACAAAATTTAGTTCATTTAAATAATTCCTTGATTCAATTGAAATTAATAGCAGTTTATAAGGATGTCTATAAAGATGATAACTGACCAGTCCATGATCTTTAATCCAAACAGGCAAAGGCCTCTCTCAGCATTCTCAAGGTTACAGGGTTCTCCATAAAAGAAGTCTGGAACAACCACATAAAATCCTGAAGCTGCAACTTTGTCAGCAAGCTTCCTGTAGATTTGAGATTTGGTAATATTAGTTTCTAGAAATATATTCAGTGATTGGCAAAAAAGTAACTAACATAGTACCCAAGGGTACCAGCAGCTAACTCAAATAGAGCTCAGCATGGGGAACTATATCTCAACTTCTACATTAAACCTAATGAATCCTCTTACAATAAAAGGACAGAAGAGTCTTGAGAAGAAAATAATTGAATAGAAGGTCTTGAGAATAAATTAGTAGAACACTATCCAGAAAAACCATGGATCAAAAAAAGTATAGCTTACTATTCCTGGCATGAGAAATGATAACGTATTTACTGATATGGAGGCAATCAAGTAGTTAATTTCTCGCACTAATGCGATTTGTGAGAATCAATTGAGAAAGTAGCCAACCTTTATGTAGTTGGAAAAAAGACTAAGTTGCGTTGGAAAAGAATTATGGAATAATTGAAAATTATCTCACGGAAAGAGAGCAGGCCTTTGAGGAATAAAAGATTGATTCTCTTCGCCAAACAATTGCAAAGGAAATGGAACAAGTTAACATAAAAATACAAAAGCTTGATGCTGAGAGAGGAGAGATCAATTTAGATCAGGACTGAAGGGACAAGGAATGGATAGAATTGAACAATTCCATGACTTAAGTTGCAGAGGCAGAAGTTGGAGAAAGAGAGGGAACTATTGCACGTGGAAACAGAAGGAATTATTACCCAAATTGAGCAGACGAAATTGTTGGAGGATTTGAAAGTTGCTCCGGATTATATAAATGTATCAGAGATCCAAGAATACAATTTAGGATCTAGCAAAAGAAAGGTTTCTGCAAGAAGACTTTTGAAGCAGCAGACTACTGTACAAGACGCTAATTTAGATTCAAATAACAAAATACATAATGTTGGACTTGAGATTAGGTAAAGCCTTTAGCATTTCACTAGCTTCACTTCCAAAGTCTTTTTTTCCTTTTCTTTCCTTTTTTTTTTTTTTTTTTGTTTGAAAGGTCTATGTAATCAATTTCTCTCCTCTCCCTCCTACCTTCCCGTAGACCCTTAAGACTCGTTATCTTAATCACTAACCAATTCAAAAAACTAAAACTGAACCCTTATCAAACACAAAAACCAATTCCCATAGACAATGTACACTCACCAAAGGGGCGCATTCTGCATTGGAAACAACACAATAATAAACCGAAGGGACACAAATCTGAGCATGGATCAAATCCTAACTTTTCATCTCCATGTGAAACACTCCTAAATCTCTAACCTAACATGCTTGGAATTAATAAAATTAATTGCAGTAAAAATAAAAGAGAAAAAATAAATGTAAAATTAAATAACAGAAAAATAGCATTTAAAATCAAAGATCATAAACAAAATTCTGGACTAGAACTGAAGAAAATAAACTCTGAACTGAAGAAAATGAACTACAAGCTAATGAAAAATTGAATTGAAAATAAAAATTAATCTAACCTTGAGAACATGATTTGAATAAAGGACATACAATGACGAAAATGAGGATCAAAGAAAAATTTAAGTATTAAAATGTAATGTGAGAGAGAGAGGATCAATGAGGGAATGGAAGAAAGAAGAAAAATAAAAAAAAATTGAACTCAAACGAGAGTCATTAAATTTTCTTCAAAATAATCCAATGGCCCACGTTTTGCACATCACAATAGTCCGGTGCAAAAGCCAAGACAACCCTGTGTTTGGCATAAGGTTAGAAAAAGTAGTAGCATCGAGTTTGTATTTATTTTTGTTTATATTTAAATATTTTAAACTAAATTAAATTATATTAAATTTATGTTTTGTCAAATTTATAATTTCTTTAAATTATGTTCGTGTCGAGTTTGAATTTCTCATGTCTAATATTATCAATTCCAACCCTGACTTAAAAGATTTAAATGTCACTTTTTACTTCTTTTAATTATATTTGCTATTATAAAATTTTAAATTAGTAAACTTAGGTTAAGTCCTAAGCAATTGAGTAAAAATTTATAAGAGTTTATCAGTTATGCTTAGTTTGGTAACAAAAAAAAGCAATCTTTTTTGTTTTTTTTTTTTTTTTTCATTTTAAAAGACTTATTTACTAAAATTTAGTTTTTTTATTTTTTTTAACTTTTTTTAGTTTTAGTAGTTTTTAGATTATATTATTTACAATCATAAAAAATGCATTAAAATAACTCGACCACATACAATTGATAAAAATCATATTTTTCTATCACGTATATTTCACTCATTTTGAAACTTTTTATTTATGAATATAAATAAATATTTGAAATGTACCAAAATAATAAATAATAATAATAATAATAATAATAACTCATATTAAAAAAACATAAAAAGATTATTTTATACAATTTCACAACCGTATGCCAGTTTTCTATTTAAAACATTTCTTTAATAATTTTTTAATATGAATAAATTAATTTCTACAAAGAAAATTTTAATTTATGTTGCCAAAATTAGCCTAAGTCAATCTATTTTATTTGTCATATAGGTTTGCTAGGCTATGGTTTTTCTAATTCCCAAAATACTTATAAAATTGTTGGTTCTCATCGGGACCTGTTCAAGCACAAGGCAATTTAGGCAATCGCGTAATACCTCTTCAATGAGAAGACCCCAAATTTTAAAAAATAAAAAATATAGATATATTAGAGATTATGCCCATGCGATGCACGAATTTTTATATTATGTAGTTTTAAAGTATAAAAACATAATAAAACATGTTCAAACTAAAAAAAAAAAATTGAATTACAACTTGTGTATTTGAATGAAATAAATTGACAACCACATTAAAGAAAAATAAAAATTATAATTACCAAACTACACAGCATTGTCCACTCAACAAAGCAACAGTTAACCAAGAAATATCAACAATGGTAATACTCTAATTTAACAAGCAGCAAATGACATGAACAATACAGAACAATGCAAATAGTAGCAGGAGCTTCTACCAAACAGTCAACCCGAGTTCCAAACTAGAAGCAAGGGAAAAATAGAAGGAAGCAATGCAAAAAACAGCGTCCAAATTACAACAACTATTAGAAGATACAATGTTAAACCAAAAAATGATATTAACTCACTACTATGGAAATAAACAAATGCAAAAACAATAATGGAGACATATAGGCCATGCAAATAAAGTAAGGAGTATAAGAGAATGCTAACCTGAAGTAGTCTTTCCTAGTTGCCTGCATGTTTTTTTTGTTTTTTGTTTTTTGAATGGTGAAAATAAATATAGTAAAATAAAAATTGCAAAATATTAGGAGTATGCCCTCGTATATATATTAAGCTTGAAACTAACCATCAAAATGACGAAAAAGCCAAATAAAGCCTTACATGTGAATAACTCACAACAACGACATACGAGTCAACACAAATGTAACCAAACAACTAGGACTCCACCTAACACTTCGATGCTCGAAACATCTAAAGCCATATTGTAATTTTAGTTTTAATATTTTTATTTTCACCTTTCAAAGGAAAAAAAAAAACAATAAAGCCTTAAACTTAGATGCTAACCTGATAAAGAAATAGAAGAAATAGACATAATAAGATCAATCGAACTCAACAGGCTAAAACATCAAAATATACATAAGACCAGCAAGAAAAGAAACCAGCTTACAGAACCGAACAGACCATCATAGTTGTACCAATAGCAGCAACAAAGAAAATCCACTACCGAGCAGATGTTGCAGAATAGTACGCAGCAGGCACATCAGAAACAAGCGAGGAATTTGCAGCAAAGGAATTAATACAGGTACAAAATACAACACAAGCGCCATCAATTAAGCACTAACACAGCCACCATGTATCAGGAAAAATTTAAATGCAGATCTAGAAGAGACAAGTAGCAAAATAACCAATTAACTACCATAATCTCTTAATAGACCAATCAAAATACACCATACTATTCTAGCTCTCAAACAACCCAAAAATTGCCAGATCAGCAGAATAGTGATCCACAATAGCACCCCACCAGACGTCAGTTGCATCCCAAAATAAATAAGAAACGAACATCAAAAAAAACAAGCAAGTAAGGACCAGCAACAAACACAGAGGTTCAAGCACAAAGCAAACTTAACAATTCCAATCTTCAATAGCAGTTGCCAGACCACACCAAACGGCATAGCATCGTCCAATCAAGAAAGCAATAATCTAACCAGGAAATATTTACAATGGTAATGCTCCAATTTAACCAGCAGCGAATGATATAAACAACACAAAACAGTGCAAATAGTAGCAAGAGCTTCTACCAAACAGTCAACCAGAGTTCCAGAACAGAAGCAAGGGAAAATAGGAAGGAAGCAATGCAAAAAACAGCATCCAAATTACAACAATCATTAGAAGATGCAACGTTAAACCAACAAATGATATTAACTCACTACTACGGAAATAAACAAATGTAAAACCAATAATAGAGACATATAGGCCATGCAAATAAAGTAAGGAGTATAAGAGAATGCTGATCTGAAGTAGTATTTCCTAGTTGCCCACATGTTTTTTTTTTTTTAATGGTGAAAATAAATATATTAAAATAAAATTTGCAAAATATTAAGGGCATGCCCCCGTATATACATTAAGCTTAAAACTAGCCATCAAAATGACAAAAAAGCCAATAGAGCATTACATGTGAACAACTCACAACAATGACATACGAGTCAAGACAAATGTAACCAAACAACTAGGACTCCACCTAACAACACTTCGATGTTGCAAACATCTAAAGCCATATTTAATTTTTGTTTTAATATTTTTATTTTCACCTTTAAAAGAAAAAAAAAAACAACTAAAGCCATGTACTTAGATGCCCACCCAACAAAGAAATAGAAGAAATAGACACAACTAGATCGGTCGAACCCAACAGGCTACAGCATTGAAATATGCATAACACCATGAAGCATTGAAATATCACCATACTCTCTTGGTAGACCTATCAATATACACCATACTACTTCAAAGTTCCAGCACTCAAACAACCCAAGAATTTCTAGATCAGCAAAATAGGGACCGACAATTGCACCCCACCAAACGTTAGTTGCATCACAAAATAAATAAGAAACGGACATCAAGAAAAACAAGCAAGTAGGAATCAGTAACAAGCACATGGGTTCAAGCACAAAGCAAACTTAACAATTTCAGTCTTCAATAGCAGTCACCAGACCACAGTCCACTCAAGAAAGCAACAATCCAACCAGGAAATATCAACCATGGTAATGCTCCAATTAAACTAGTAGCAAATGATATGAACAGCATACAACAATGCAACTACTAGTAGGAGGTTCTACCAAACAGTCAACCCGAGTTCCAAACCAGAAGTAAGGGAATGTAAAAAGGAAGCAATGCAAAGAACCAGCATCCGAATTACAACAACCATTAGAAGAAACATTACTGAACAAGCAAATGACATTAACTCACCGCTACAAAAATAAGCAAACCCATCATTTGGGTACATTATCTCTCTTGATTTGCTATAATTTTTCATCAACGGTGACATTGAGATAGATTCGCATGTTGGCATGTGCCCCTAAAGCTTATTAAACAAAAATTTCAAGTTGAATCATTTCAAAAATAATTTGAGAAATTAAACAAATTTCAACTTTTAACTCCACTCGACAATATCGAGCAAGTCAAATACTTTAATTCAACAATGTATCAAAGATTTTTGTCCAATATTCATGACCTAAAGGAGGAACATAAAAACCGAGAAAAGGAAAACCAACCAAAAAAAAAAGCTTCCAGTATCTAAAGGTGAAAATGAGTGATTCAAGCATGCAATACTGTTAATTTACATCAATTTATTATAAAAGGACAAGCAACCAAAAAAAAAAAAAAAAAGCTTCCAATATTTAAAGGTGAAAACAAGTGATTCAAGCATGCAACACTGTTAATTTACATCAATTGATTATAAATACTAGAGAAATGCCCTTTTTGTTGGATAACTTAGATAAATGCCCAATGTAAATTATAAGTCAAAAAGGTAAAACACAAAACCTATTCCATGATAACCACTCACAATTAAATACATTGTTTCCAATGAGTGCATAGCAGCAATATTGGAGTGAACATGTTCGAACACAAACATTACACATTTAGATATTAATATTCCACGATAAACCAAAAAATGAAAACAAGCTAAGCAGTAAACAACGAACAAGCATAAAATAAAAAGGCATCTTCCTATGTAATATAAGCTACATATCATTCTTGAAAGGTAATTATCTTACAATTAGATTGACTACCTCCACATATTCAAACATAGACATTTGTACTAAACCAAAATGTGAATACAAGTTAAGTGCTAAACAAGGAACAAGCATAACATATTTAATGCAACAATTCAGAAAGAATGAGAATTAAATACGTTTCTAAGTCAACAACATTTGGACGATATCAAACGTAAATGGCAATATACAACATGCCATTCAATCAAGTTAACAAGACTAGCTATAAATTATATAGATTTTAATAAGTTGACACCCAAACTTTACAAAACTAGAATGATATGCTATTACCTACCACATAAAACCAAACTCTTGGCAATGATTAGACAACTTTGAGTAGTTGCTTCTAGTAAAACTCACATGCCCCCCACAACCAATTGATTTAGTATGGCACATACACGGATAAAAAAAATATTTGATATTAACTATTTATGCAAACTATATTTTCCACATAAGAAAAAACTGCAACTTTCTTCTGTGAAAAGTTACTTAAGTATCCTTAGAAAAAGAAAAGAAAGAAGTGAGGCAAAGCTCCTCTAGAAGTTTATCTTTGGCTAAAAATAATTTCCAACTCATATATTTCAGAAGTACATACAAAAGAATATACACAAAAATGTGCTTGCACATATATGTGCGTGCGCACGCTTGAGGATGGCAAATTAAAATAGTTGACTAAGACCACCAAACATGCATCAAAAAGACAAACCAAATGTTTGAGAACAAATATTATACTACAGCAATCACTGTGTTACCTAGAATTCTCACTTCACTAATATAACCACGAAAAGATTGGAGTAAGGCCATCCCTCCTGCTCCGTCGAGGCAACTGTTTCTCAAGTCAATAATTTGAATTCGTTGAATGTATGCTTTTCGATTGAACACACCATATTTTTTCAAACTTTTTGTGTTTTCTCCGATTTCTAGAGCAATCATATCCAGATTTACCAACATCCCTGTCGTTAAATGGCCTACAAAAAGAGGACTCAAGTTGAATTATTAGAACAACTTTATATAATTTCATTTCACTAGTTGTTTTGAAGTTATCCATAAGAATGACCAAACGCAACTAGGAAGACAGAGAAAGTGAAAAAAAAATTAACTCAAATACAAAGATTTTGAATCAACACAAGTTTCAGAGTAGAAAAATACCCACAAGAAGATTTTGCAATATACGATATGCAAATTAAATTACTCATGCGAATTTCAAATATGCCTCCAAAAGTGAGAAAACGATCACTTTTAAGCAATTTGCTTGAACAATCAAACTAATCAATATTTCCAAAGTAGAGAATGGAGAAATAGGAAAAATAAAAGAAAAGAAAAGATTTAAAATGAAAATGAACAAAATAAACTGGCACAAACCATAACTCCTTGATCCCAAGATGAGAACACACTAACAATAACTCCTCCTTCCATGTTATTTTTTTGAACAATAGATTGACTCCCCATTCATAGTTTATGTATAAATCATCTGATCATGTAAGAAAAATGACAATACGTGAGTGAACAGGTCAAACAAGTAAGAAAATAAATGGAACACTTTAGTTAATATTCCAATCACATGGTTAGTAAGAAAGTAATGGAGACGAAAAACAAGATGTGAAGCAAAATATTTTCACCTGACTTGGTACTGGTCATTTGTATTGTTCCTTGCAACATCAACATTAAGCATAACACAAGTAAGACAAATTGTCAGCTTCATTTTCAAGTCTCTGAAATATATGGTCCAAAAAGAAAAACATACAATAAATACTATAAAAGGAACCTAGACTAGGTACATATCCCCTAGACGCATAAATACTGGACACACTAGATACATGAATATGCATTAACATACATAGAGATAAAATAAATTCTCCTAAGCCTAATTTATTATTTTACATAGAGATAAAATATATTCCATATGTAACTTCAGTCAAAGATAAAGTGCCACAGTATGTACATAATGAACCCATAACCGGACATTGTGGTTATCAAAAAACTCTCCAAAAGGCTCCTAAGGAGTTCTATTAGCCAGGCATGAAACCAAATATTAAAAAGAAAGGTAAGAGAATGTGACATTTGTCAGAGGAATAAGTATGAAACTATAGTTGCTCCAAGGTTGCTCCAACCACTCCCTATACCAACAAGGAATTGGTTTAACATCTCAATAGATTTTATCGACAGACTGCCAAATTCTAAGAGGGCCACTATTATTTGAATAATTATAGATAGATTGTCTAAATTTACTCATTTCCTCCCTCTCTCCCATCCTTATACTACTGCTCAAGTAGACTAGATTTTTATGTCACAAATTTTTAAACTCCATGGGCTACCATTAACTATTGTGTCTGACAAAAATTCATCTTTCACTAGTTCTTTTTGGAAAGAACCCTCCAAACTATTGGGAACTCAATTACACTTTAGTACTAGTTATCATCCATAGACAAATGGTCAAACTGAGGCGACCAATCGTTATTTGGAGACCTACCTCTGTTGTTTTTCAACTGAAACCCCTAAAATGTGGTCTAACTGGTTATTCTTGGCCGAATGGTGTTACAATTCTAATTATCATTCTTCCCTAAAACTAACCCCCTACGAAGCTTCATATGGTTTCCCTCCCCCTACTTCAAAAGACTATATTCCTGGTTTAGCTAAGTGGCTTCGGTGGAAGAAATTCTATTAAGTCATTCTAGGGTTTCAAAAATTCTTCAAAAATTTATGTATGGCTAGAAATTGGATGAAACAACAAACAGAGAAAAAGAAAATAGAACATGTATTTAAAGGAGACTTTGTTTATCGAAAATAGAACATGTATTTAAAGGACACTTTGTTTATCTTAAATTGCAGCCTTACAGACAAATATCAATGAAGAAGATAAGAGATTTAAAAATAGAACCTTGCTATTACGGTCCTTACAAAATATTCAAGAGTGATAAATCCAATTACGTATAAGCTATATCTACCTTCACAGAGTCAGATTCATCCTCTATTTCATGTATTTTAGCTTAAGGTAAAGGCAGGAGAGAAAATCATACTCACCACTGCCTTACCAATAGTAGATCACGAGGGCCGTTTAGTTCCCTAGCCGAAGCGAATACTACAAATCTGAGACCGTCACCGTGGAAGGAGGTTGTTCCAAGAGGCGCTCGTACAGTGGAAAGGCCAGCCTTCAGAAGAAGTACATACATAAGAATATACACAAAGATGTGCTTACATGCACATATATGTGTGTGTGCGCGCTCACTTGGGGATGGCAAATTAAAACAATTGACCAAGGCCAACGAACATACATTAAAAAGACAAACCAAATGTTTAAGAACAAATATTATACTATAGCAATCACTGTGTTATCTGGAATTCTCACTTCACCAGTATAACCATGAAAAGATGGGAACAAATCCATCTTTGCTGCTTTGTCGAAGCAACTATTTCTTAGGCCAATATAGTAAGAGTGTTGAGTAATGCGCTAATATAGTGAAAAGTAATAGTATTTTCTAATATTTCAATCAAATCAAACTAGCATAATTCTGTAAATGTGTTTCCCAGTACACCTAATGCCAGTCATTTATCATTTTGTATTCTTCTACAACTCGTTTTAAAAAAAGATTTACTGCATTGCCGGACTAGGCCAATGTGACTCATAACGTTTTCCACACTATTTCAAAGTTCTAATTCCTACAAAAACATTAATTGCATACTAAGAATGGTTCTTCTTATATTTCATCACTTGTCTAATGATTTGACTTCATTGAATGTACGCTTTTTGATTGAACACACCATGTTATTTCAAACCTTTTGTGTTTTCTCCGATTCCTAGAGCAATCATATCCAGATTCACCAACATCCCCGTTCTTAAATGGCTTGTACAAAGAGGACTCAAGTTGAATTATTAGAACAACTTTACATAACTTCATTTCACTAGTTGTTTTGAAGTTATCCATAAGAATGACCAAACGTAACCAAGAAGATAGAAAAAGTGAAAAAGAATTAACTCAAATACAAAGATGTAGAATCAGCACAAGCTTCAGAGTAGAAAAATACCCATGAGAAGATTTTGCAATATACGATATGCACTAAACACTCTCAAAAGATGAATATGACGGAAGTGAGGATGCCAAGTTAGGTATATGGTAACATAAGGAAAAATAGTATAAGAAACAATTATATATAAAAGAATGTTGAGGTGGCACTGCTAGAAGAGAAGTTGAGAAAATATCATTTAAAATGGTTTGGTCATGTCTAAGTTAACTTAGAAATGCATCAGTGATAAGGAGTAAACGGATCCAATTAGACCAGATCAAGATTAGACACAAGATAAGATGGACTCAAATGGTGAAGAAAGACCTAATTTCTTATAATTTAGTGAATACAAGGAATATGATTCATGACAAGTGGGACTAAGATAGGACATATGCATTGCAAATTTAATAAAATTAAAACTCTGAATGAAGACAT
Organism: Vitellaria paradoxa; assembly: GCA_019916065.1. Lineage (NCBI taxonomy): Eukaryota > Viridiplantae > Streptophyta > Magnoliopsida > Ericales > Sapotaceae > Vitellaria > Vitellaria paradoxa. The sequence goes on from CM034239.1 coordinate 27,302,264, forward strand.
AGTCAAAATTGAGAATCAAAAAGTCCCAAATAATGATAATGTTCGATATACTGAATCAATTATTCAAGCAAATAAAGGAATTCAATCGATTGTTATCAATTGGATTTGATTTGGGTGGTTGAAATGGAGAAGTGTGGAAGGTATGTGATGAGAGAATACTTATCAAGTTAAAGGAAAAATTTTATAGAATAGTCATGCGACCTACTAACACTCTCATAAGATGAGTACGATGATTCTCAATAAGTAGGACTGAGATAGTATATATGTATTGCAAACATCGTAAAATTAAAAGTACGAATGAGGGTATAGACAAAGTTTTGGATCAATGAGTGCCAAAGAGTGATAATTTTTGATATACTGAATCAATTATTCATGCAAATGCAGGAGTTAAATCGATTATTATCAATAAGATTTGATTTGGGTAGTTGAAATGGAGTAAGTGTCATAGGTATTTTATCTAACGAGAGAATACTTATCAAGTTAAAATGAAACTTCTATACAATAGTCATGTGACATACTATGCTCTATCGCCATCTATAAATAACACTCTCACGAGATGAATATGACAGAAGTAAGGATGCTATCTTAGATATGTTGTAACATAAGAAAAAATAAGATAAGAAACAATTATGCATAAATGAATATTGAATGGTACTGATAGAAGAGAAATGAAGAGAATGTCATTTAAAATGGTTTAAACATGTCAAAGTTGACATAGAAACGCACCAGTAATGTAGAGTAAACGGATCCAATTAGGAGGAGTAAAGATTAGACACGAGATTACATGGGCTCAAATGGTGAAGGAAGACCTACTTTCTTAAAATTTAGTGAATACAAGGGATGGGAGGTTCTCGAGTAAGTAGGACTGAGATAGTATATATGCATTACAAATTTAGTAAAATTAAAACTATGAATGAGGGCATAGTGAAAATTGAGGATCAAAACATACCAAAGAGAGATACTTTTTTGATATATTGGATCAATTATTCGTGCAAACAAAGAAATTGAATAGGTCGTTATCAATAGGATTTGATTGGGGTGGTTGAAATGGAGAAGTGTCCCAGGTATTATATGTGAGGAGGGAATAGCTATCAAGTACAAAGGAAAATTTTACAGAATAGTCATGAAACTTACCATGCTCTATCGCCAACAGGAAACAACACTCTCATAATATGAATATAATGGTTCTCAACAAGTAGGACTAAGATATTGGGGGTGTTTGGAGTTTTATAAATTTGCATAAATTTGTAAAAGTTAATGTCTCGTATTTTGTGCAGTGAGTAGAAAATTTAAAGTTTACAATCTCGTAATTCGTGTTTGTAGAAATTTGTAGAGTCTTGTTATTTTTTTTAACTCCAAATAGTGCCATTATATATGCGTTGCAAATTTAATAAAATTAAAACTACATATGAGAAAATAGCCAAAATGGAGGATCAAAATGTGCCAATGATTGATAATTTTCGATATATTTGTTCAATTATTTATGCAAGTGAAGGATTTGAATAGGTTGTTATTAATAGGATTTGATTTCGATGGCGAAAATGCAGAAGTGTCACAGGTATTTTACGTGATGAGAGAATACCTATCAAGTTAAAAGGAAAATTTTTTAGAATAGTTATAAGATGTGTTATGCTCTATCGCCATCAAGAAACAACACTCTCATAATATGAATATGGCAGAAGTGAGGATGATAAGTTAGATATGCAGTATTATAATGAAAAATAGGATAAGAAATGTTTATATTTAAAAGAAAGTTGAGGTGGCACTAATAGAAGAGAAGTTGAGAGAATGTCGTTTAAAATAGTTTAGTCATGTCGAAAGAAGACTTAGAAATGCACCAGCAATAAAGGGTAAATGGATCCAGTTAGAAGGTATTAAAGATTAGACATGAGATTTCATGCACTCTAATTGTGAAGAAAGACCTAATTTCTTATTTTAGTGAATACAAGGAATAGAAGGTTCTTGAGTGAGTAGGACTAACATAGCATAAATGCATTGTGAATTTAATAAAATTAAAACTACAGATAAGGGCACAGTCAAAATTGGGAATCAAAAAGTGCCAAAGATTGATAATTTTGGATATATTGAATCAGTTATTAATGCAAATGAAGGAACTGAATAAGTTGTTACCAAGAGGATTTCATTTGGGTGGTTGAAATGAAGAAGTGTCACCAGTATTTTATGTGACTAGAGAATACCTCATTTCAAAAAAAAAAAAAAGAGACTAAGGAATACCTATAAAGTTAAAAGGAAAATTTTATAGTGTAGTTAAAAGACCTACTATGCTCAATCGCAATCAAGAAACAACACTCTCATAAGTTGAATATGGGGGAAGTGATCACTTGCTAGAATTATGCCGTATGATATGCTTGAGAATGAAAGCCAACCGTTTCAATTTGCTTTCATTTTCACAAGGATTGTAAACAAAACCCTAATTGAGAATACAAGGAATAGAAGGTTCTTGAGTGAGTAGGACTGACATAGCATAAATGCATTGTGAATTTAATAAAATTAAAACTACAGATAAGGGCACAGTCAAAAATGAGAATCCAAAAGTGCCAAAGATTGATAATTTTGGATATATTGAATCAGTTATTAATGCAAATGAAGGAATGAATAAGTTGTTACCAAGAGGATTTCATTTGGGTGGTTGAAATGAAGTAAGTGTCACCAGTATTTTATGTGACTAGACAATACCTCATTTCAAAAAAAAAAGAGAGACTAAAGAATACCTATAAAGTTAAAAGGAAAATTTTGGAGTGTAGTTAAAAGACCTACTATGCTCAATCGCAATCAAGAAACAACACTCTCATAAGTTGAATATGGGGGAAGTGATCACTTGCTAGAATTATGCCATATGATATGCTTGAGAATGAAAGCCAACCGTTTCAATTTGCTTTCATTTTCACAAGGATTGAAAACAAAACCCTAATTAATTATTTTGGTAAAAATAATTAAAGTTTAAAAGCAATTCCCAATACTTTTCTAAAATAAATACTTACCAAAATAGTGAGGATGGATGTCACAACCAGCGCAGGATGACAAGAACCAATATCTGTGGCTTTGTGATTATTGATATTGTAGTAGATTTTTATACAAAAAACCATTGCAGGTCCAGCAATTAAGAATGTGGACAAAAACAGAACTGAACAGACCACCATAGTCAAACCAATAGCAGCAACAAAGAGACTCTACGGTTGAGCAAATGTTTCAAAACAATATCCAACAGCCACATCAAAAATAAGCTGTGAGTTTGCAACAAAGGAATTAACACAAGTGCAAAATACAACACAATCGCCATCAATTAAGCACTAAAACAGTCACCGTGTATCAGGAAAAATTTAAGTGCAGATCCAGAAGAGACAGGTAGCAAAACAACCAATTAACCATCGTAATCTCTTGATCGACCGATCAAAATATACCAAACTACTTCAAAGTTTTAGCTCTCAAACAACCCAAGAATTTCCAGATCGGCAAAATAGTAATCGACAATAGCACCCCACCAGACGTCAATTGTATCCCAAAATAAATAAGAAATGAACATCAAGAAAAGTAAGCAAGTAGGAGCTAGTAACAAGCACACAGGTTCAAACACAGAGCAAACTCAACAATTTTAGTCTTTAATAGCAGTCACCAGACCACACCAAACTACATAGCATTGTCTACTCAAAAAAGCAACAGTCCAACAAGGAAATATTAACAGTGGTAATGCTCCAATTCAACCAGCAGCAAATGATATGAACAACACCTAACAAAGCAAACAATAGTAGGAGGTTCCACCAAACAGTCAACCCGAGTTCCAAACCAGAAGCAAGGGAATATAAGAAGGAAGCAATGCAAAGAACCAGCATCCGAATTGCAACAACCATTAGAAGATACACTGCTAAACCAAAAAATGATATTAACTCACTGCTACAGAAATAAACAAACCCGTCATTAGGATACATTGTCTCTCTTGATTTGCTATAGTTTTTCCTTAACAGTGAGATTGAGATAGATTCGCATACTAGTATGTGCCCTATAAGCTTATTAAACATAAATTTCCAGTTGAATCATTTCAAAAATAATTTTAGAAACTAAACAAATTTCAACTTTTAATTCCACTCAACAATATCGAGGAAGTCAAATACTTTAATTCAATAAAGGATCAAAGATTTTTTATCCAATATTCATGACCCAAAGAACGAACATAAAAACTGAGAAAAGGAGAAGCAACAAAAAACACACAAAAAAAAAAAATGCTTCCACTATTTAAACGAGAAAATGAGTGATTCAAGTATGCAACACTATTAATTTACGTCAATTTATTATAAATACTAGAGAAATTCCCTTTTTGTTGGACAACTTAGAGAAATGCCCAATCTAAATCATAAGTCAAAAGGTAAAACACAAAACCTATTCTATGATAGCCACTAACAATTGAATACATTGTTTCCAATGAGTGCATAAAAGCAATATTGGAGGGAACATGTTCAAACACAAACATAGCATCTTCAAATATTAATAAGCTACATATCATTCTTGAAAAGCAATTATCTTGCAATTAAATTGACTGCCTCCACATATTTGAACATAAACATCACACCTTCAAATATTAATATTCCACGATAAACCAAAATCTGAATACAAGTTAAGTGCTAAATAAGGAACAAGCATAAAATATTTAATGCACTAATTCAGAAAGAATGAGATATAGATACGTTTCCAGGTCAACAACATTTCGAGGACATCAAAGGTAAATAGCAATATACAACGTGCCATTCAACCATGTTAAGCTATAAATTACATAAATTTTAATAAGTTGACACTCAAAATTTACAAAACTTGAATGATATGCTATTACCTACCACATAAAACCAAACTCTTGGCAATGACTAGACAACTTTGTCTAGTCGCATCTAATAAAACTCACATGCCCCCCATAACTAATTGGTTTTAGCAAGGCACATACACGGATAAAAAAAATATTTGAAATTAACTATTTATGCAAACTGTGTTTTCCAGATAAGAAAAAAATCCAGCTTTCTTCTGTGAAAAGTTACTTAGGTATCCTTAGAAAAAGAAATGAAAGTGGTGAGGCAAAGCTCCTCTAGAAGTTTCTCTTTGGCTAAAAATAATTTCCAAGTCATATATTTTCAGAAGTACGTACAAAAGAATATACACAAAGATACACTTGCATGCACATATATGTTTGCGAGCGCGCTTGAGGATGGCAAATTAAAACAATTGACCAAAGCCAACGAACATGCAACAAAAAGACAAACCAAATGTTTGACAGCAAATATTATACTATAGCAATCACTGTGTTACCTGGAATTCTCACTTCACCAATATAACCACGAAAAGATTAGAGTAAAGCCATCTCTCTTACTTCATCAAGGCAACTATTTCTCAGGTTAATAATTTGACTTCGTTGAATGTACGTTTTTTGATTGAACACACCATGTTATTTCAAACCTTTTGTGTTTTCTCCGATTTCTAGAGCAATCATATCCAAATTCACCAACATCCCCGTTCTTAAATGGCCTGTAGAAAGAGGACTCAAGTTGAATTATTAGAAAACTTTACATAACTTCATTTCACTAATTGTTTTGAAATTATCCATAAGAACGACCAAACGTAACCAAGAAGATAGAAAAAGTGAAAAAGAATTAACTCAAATACAAAGATTTTGAATTAGCACAAGCTTCAGAGTAGAAAAATACCCATAAGAAGATTTTGCAATATACGATATGTAAATTAAATTACTCATGCAAATTTCAAATATGCCTCCAAAAATGAGAAAACCACCACTTATAAGCAATTTGCTTGAACAATCAAACTAGTCAATATTTCCAATGTCAAGAATAGAGAAATATGAAAAATAAAAAGAAAAGAAAACAATTGGAAAAGATTTAAAATGAAAACAAAAAAAAGAAACTAGCACAAACGATAACTCATTGATCCCAAGATGAGAACAAAATAACGATAACTCCTCCTTCCATGTTATTTTTTAAACAATAGAATGACTCCCATTCATAGTTTATGTATAGATCATCTGATTGTGTAAGGAAAATGACAATGTGAATGAGTAGGTTAAACAAGTGAAGAAAATAAATGGAACACTTCAACTAATATTCCAATCACATGGTCAGTAAGAAAGCAATGGAGACCAAGAACAAGATGTGAACAAGTAGCAAAATATGTAAAATGTGAACAAGTAGCAAAATATTTTCACCTAACTTGGTACTGGTCATTTGTATTGTTCCTTGCAACATCAACATTAAGCATAACATAAGGATAAGAAATTGTCAACTTCATTTTCGAGTCTCTGAAATATATGGCCCAAAAAAAAAAAAAAAGAAATATACAATAAATACTGTCGAAGGAACCTAGACCAGGTACATATCCCCTAGGCACATAAATACTGGATACATGAGGTACATAAATATACATTAACATTATGTATAAATTCTCCTAAGCATGATTTATTATTTTACGAAGAGAAAATATATAATCAAAATCTAACTTCAATCAAAGAGAAAATGCCACAATATATACATGAACCCATAGCCGAACATTGTGGTTATCAAAAAACTCTCCAAAAGGCTATCAAGGAGTTCCACTGGCCAGGCATGAAACCAAATATTAAAAAGAAGGTGAGAGAATGTGATATTTGTCTGAGGAATAAGTATGAAACAATAGCTACTCCAGGACTGCTCCAACAAGTCCCTATACCAACCAGGAATTAGTTAGGCATCTCAATGGATTTTATTGACAAACTACCAAATTCTAAGAAGGCCACTGTTATTTGGCTAATTATAGATAGATTGTCTAAATTTACTCAGTTTGTCCCTCTCTCCCATCCTTATACTATTACCTAATTAGACCAAATTTTTATGTCACAAATTTTTAAACTCCATGGGCTACCATTAACTATTGTGTCAAACAGAGATTCATCTTTCACTAGTTCTTTTTGGAAAGAACTCTTCAAACTATTGGGAACTCAGTTACACTTTAGTACTAGTTATCATCCCCATAGACAGATGGTCAAACTGAGGTGACCAATTGTTATTTGGAAACCTACCTCTTTTGTTTTTCAGTTGAAACCCCTAAAATGTGGTCTAATTGGTTATTCTTGGTCGAATGGTGTTACAATTCCAATTATCATTCTTCCCTAAAACTAACCCCCTATGAAGCTTTGTCTGGTGTCCCTCCCCCTACTTTAAAAGACTATTCCTAGTTTTGCTAAGTGGCTTCGGTCGAAGAAATTCTATCGAGTCATTCTAGGGTTTCAAAAATTCTTGAAGAGCATCTACATATGGCCAGAAATTGGATGAAACAACAAACAGACAAAAAGAAAACAGAACGAGTACTTAATGGAGATTTTGTTTATCTTAAGTTGCAGCTTACAGACAAATATGAGTGAAGAAGAGGAGATTTAAAAATAGCCCCTCGCTATTACGGTCCTTACAAAATACTCAAGAGTGATAAATCTAGTCATGTATCAGCTGGATCTACCTTCACAGAGTCAGATTCATCCTATATTTCATATATCTCAGCTTAAGGCAAAGGCAGAAGAGAAAACCTTACCCACCACTACCTTACCAATAGTGGACATGAGGGCCGTGTAGTTCCTGAGCCGGAGCGAATACTGCAAATCCGAGACCTTCACCATGGAAGGAGGTTGTTCCAAGAGGCGCTTGTACAGTGGAAAGGCCAGCCTCCAGAAGATGCCACTTGGGAGCTATTAGATCGGATCAAAAACAAGTATCCAAACCTTGAGGTAAAGGTTGATTTTGAAGAGAAGGGGAGTTGTTACGACACCTTTGGAGATAACAAAAAAATAAGGAAAAAATGAAAACAAAGAGACAGACAGCCATGGAGGAAAATAAGAGCTATATAGGAAAGAGAGAGATAAGAATGAAGAGGAGAAGTTGGTTTACGACGTGAAAATTCCTCTGTTAGACAAAGGGACTCATCGAGATAATCCTCACAGTTAGATCATTCAAGGAGATCAACAAGTGGACAGCCTAGACAATGCCACAAGCCCACTCAATCTAAATCGTGTAGCTTATGAAGAGGACAGAAGAGACGAGTAAGTGGGGGGTTATTAGGGAAAACCAAAAGGAAAAATACACAACTGGGTGTATTGAAGGTTCCAAAAGGGGGTAAGAAGGTCATTTCATTCCAATAATCAAGGCTGGGCTTAGATTCAACTGCAAATAATTTGAAGAGTGCTTGGGCTCTATCCTGGGCTTAGCCCTTTCTCAATTATAATGTCATCATTTGACCTATCTCAGTATTTCAGTTGTCACCTGTTTAAATTTACAGTCCACTAGTAATAGCTACTAGGAGCCCAATACATGGGCCTATTACATTGTCAATACACTGAGTACAAATAGTAAGTAGCAAGTTGCATAGGTTTCCTTTTTTTTTGAAAAATATATTATAATGAGCTATTGGCTTTTAAGGAGGAGACCCCCTTCGAAGTGGTTTATCTATCCAATCTCTTTCCTTTTCAATTCAGCTTTTCACTTCATTTTCCTAAGCAGGTCACCATAGGCAAATCAAAAGGGCCTCCATAACAATTCAAACATGCAACACTCAATTTACGTCAATTTATTATAAATACTAGAGAAATGTCATTTTGGTAGGATAAATTAGAGAAATGCCCAATTTAAATCATAACTCAAAAAGGTAAAACACAAAACCTATTCTAAGATAACCACTCACAATTGAATATATTTTTTCTAATGAGTGCATAAAAGCAATATTAGAGTGAACATGATCGAACACAAACATGCACCTTCAATGATTAATATTCCATAATAAACCAAAAGGTGAAACAAGCTAAGTGGTAAACAAGGAACAAGCATAAAATAAAGAGGCATCTTCCTATGTAATAAACTCTACATATCATTCTTGAAAAATAATTCTCTTGCATTTAAATTGACTGCCTCCACATGTCCAAACATAGACATTAAACCTTCAAATATTAATATTCCATAATGAACCAAAATGTGAATACAAGCTATGTGCTAAACAATCCTCCTAGCTATGTGCTAAACAAGGAACAAGCACAAGATACAGAGCCATCTTCCCATGTATTATATGCTATGTATCATTCTTGAATAACAATTCTCTTGCTATTAAATTGACCTCCCTCACATGTTTTGGCGTTTTAAATTGGTGACATAATTACGAATTTATTAAATTGAAATGTTATAGAAGCTTGCTTCTTGCAGGAAAGAAAAAAAAAAAAAAAAAACATGAAACTTGAATTTTAATGTACCTATAAATGTTTGTCCTTAAGATCTTTAAATAATTGACCATTGAGATGCTTTTCTGATCTTTCACAAGAGAGCACTTCGCATAAATACTAAAAGATTGAGTTTCAAAAGATGGATTTGAAAAGGTTCTTCTATGCAAAAAAATAGGTGAATTAATATGCCGAGTTAAATTGCTTCATATACATCAAACCTAGAGTTAACATTTTCTACTTTGTGTAATTATGGAGAAGCAGTAACATAGAATCCTAGTAAATTGATTTCAAATAGATATACACGCAAGAAACCAACTAGCACAATATTATCTGACTCGATTTTTCCTTATCCATAGGATATGCAACTTACATAAGTATCCGCAACGAAAAGAACATTTCGAAGTCTCAGAAATTTGCACAACACTCAAACATGTTGCAAGAATCTAATTTTTCAGGTAATTCATAAAGTGATTAAATATGACAAGTGTACTGAGAAATTGCAACATATTACAACTAATTGTGAAAAAAAAATGAAAAGCTATTGGCTAAAAACCATCATTTTAACCATTTCATCTTCAACAAACATTAATGCATCAATTCAGAAAGAATGAGATTTAAATATGTTTCTAGGTCAATAAAAGTTGGAGGATATCGAAGGTAAATGGCAATATACAACATGCCATTCAATGAACTTAATAAGACTAATTATAAATTACAATGATTTCAACAAGTTGGCACCAAAAATTTACAAAACTAGAATGATATGTTATTACTTGCCATATAAACCAAACTCTTGGCAATGATTAGAAAACTTTGAGTAGTCAAATCTAGTAAACTCATATTACCCCTCATTAACCAATTGGTTTTAGTATGGTGGCATCTACACGGATGAAAAAAATTTGAAATTAACTATTTATCTAAACTCTGCTTTCCAGATTAGAAAAAAAAAATCAAGCTTTCTTTTGTAAAAAGTTACTCAAGTATCCTTTGAAAGAGGGGGGAAAAAATTGGTGACGCAAAGCTCCTCTAGAAGTTTCTCTTCGGTCAAAAATAATTTCTCACTCATATATTTTCAGAAGTACATACAAAAGAATACACACAGAGATGCGCTTGCATGCATATATGTGTGTGTGTGTGTGCGCGCATGCATTTGAGCATGGCAGACAAACCAAATTTTTGAGAACAAATATTGTACTATAGCAATCACTGTGTTACCTGAAATTCTCATGTAAACAATACAACTATCAAAAGATGGGAGCAAAACCATCTCTCCTGCTTCGTAGAGGCAACTGTTTCTCAGGTCAATATTGCTAAGTAATAAGTTAATGTAGTGAAAAGTAATAACATTTTCTAATATTTTAATCAAATCAAACTAACATACTTCTGTAAATGTGATTCCCAATACACCTAATGCCAGTCATTTATTAGTTTATATTCTTCTACACCTTGTTTTATAAAACAATTTACTGCATAGTTCTACGTAGCAAGACCGAGCCAACGTGACTCATATAATGTTTTCCACACTATCTCAAAGTTTGAATATCTACAAAAATATTAGTTGTATACTAAGAAGGTGCAACCAAAATTTACCTCATCAACTAATGATTTTATCTTAGAAGCAATATCTTTCTTAGGTTGTTTCTTCCTCTTTGCTCCGAGTTCTTCTACAATTCATATTTAACCAAAAAAATAAAATAAAATTAGCTCCTATAACCCGAGATGTAAAGAAATATGAAAAAATAATGGTAAGAATTAAAAAGGGAACAACAAATACATACAGTACCTTCCAGTTCTGCCATTTTTTCAAGTGTAATCAGCCATGGCTTTTAGTTTTATATTGAGAAGAAAAGTCATCAAATTAGTGCAAAAATTACTCTAGCAACAAACATTTCAAAATTATTTCCCTAAAATAACGGTACCAAGAAAGACCCTCATAGGATATAGAGGGAAAACGGGAAATATACGTACATAAAAAGTGTAAAGGTTGCAAAATCTAGCAAACAAATAAGGAAGACTAAATCAAAACTAAAGCAACTGGAACAACATGAAAACAGAAGTGCAGAAGTTACCAACTATTTCTTATTCGTCTACGGATGCATGTGCATATTAGATACTAAAGAACAACATTTATTAAATAAGATTCAGTTGCAACAAAAACATATCACAAATTGTATTCACAAAATTTGAAGAAAGCTTGTAGTGAAGAATTTGGAGTGATTTATATACCTCTCTATACTAGTTCAAAAGTTTGCATAACCCTTCAAGCGGTTAAATCTCATGGTCAACAATAAATCACCAGTTGAAAAGCCAACAATCAAGTTAATCAAATTTCCCTATGCATTTGAAAATTAGTGAAAAAATTACTCTAGCAACAAACATTTCAAAATTATTTCCCTAAAATAACGGCACCAAAAACGACCCTCATAGGATATAGAGGGAAAAAGGGAAATATACGTACATAAAAAGTGTAAAGGTTGCAAAATCCAGCAAACAAATAAGGAAGACTAAATCAAAACTAAAGCAACTGGAACAACATGAAAACAGAAGTGCAGAAGTTACCAACTATTTCTTATTCGTCTACGGATGCATGTGCATATTAGATACTAAAGAACAACATTTATTAAATAAGATTCAGTTGCAACAAAAACATATCACAAATTGTATTCACAAAATTTGAAGAAAGCTTGTAGTGAAGAATTTGGAGTGATTTATATACCTCTCTATACTAGTTCAAAAGTTTGCATAACCCTTCAAGCGGTTAAATCTCATGGTCAACAATAAATCACCAGTTGAAAAGCCAACAATCAAGTTAATCAAATTTCCCTATGCATTTGAAAATTAGTGAAAAAATTACTCTAGCAACAAACATTTCAAAATTATTTCCCTAAAATAATGGCACCAAAAACGACCCTCATAGGATATAGAGGGAAAAAGGGAAATATACGTACATAAAAAGTGTAAAGGTTGCAAAATCCAGCAAACAAATAAGGAAGACCAAATCAAAACTAAAGCAACTGGAACAACATGAAAACAAAAGTGCAGAAGTTACCAACTATTTCTTATTCGTCTACGGATGCATGTGCATATTAGATACTAAAGAACAACATTTATTAAATAAGATTCAGTTGCAACAAAAACATATCACAAATTGTATTCACAAAATTTGAAGAAAGCTTGTAGTGAAGAATTTGGAGTGATTTATATACCTCTCTATACTAGTTCAAAAGTTTGCATAACCCTTCAAGCGGTTAAATCTCATGGTCAACAATAAATCACCAATTGAAAAGCCAACAATCAAGTTAATCAAATTTCCCTATGCATTTGAAAATTAGTGCAAAAATTACTCTAGCAACAAACATTTCAAAATTATTTCCCTAAAATAACGGCACCAAAAAAGACCCTCATAGGATATAGAGGGAAAAAGGGAAATATACGTACATAAAAAGTGTAAAGGTTGCAAAATCCAGCAAACAAATAAGGAAGACTAAATCAAAACTAAAGCAACTGGAACCACATGAAAACAAAAGTGCAGAAGTTACCAACTATTTCTTATTCGTCTACGGATGCATGTGCATATTAGATACTAAAGAACAACATTTATTAAATAAGATTCAGTTGCAACAAAAACATATCACAAATTGTATTCACAAAATTTGAAGAAAGCTTGTAGTGAAGAATTTGGAGTGATTTATATACCTCTCTATACTAGTTCAAAAGTTTGCATCACCCTTCAAGCGGTTAAATCTCATGGTCAACAATAAATCACCAGTTGAAAAGCCAACAATCAAGTTAATCAAATTTCCCTATGCATTTGAAAATTAGTGCAAAAAGAGTGACCGCATTCTAAAATATTGCAATTAAAAATAACCTTCAACTATTAAAATATTGGGGTTAAAAATACCATTTAATATTACTATTGACGTAATTTTTTATGTGCACTTGTTTCCAAGTTAAGGCATTTTTGGGCCTCTTAACATTAATAAGGATGACTTCTGCCGCCTTGATCCCAAGCGTATGGACAAATTCTTTGTTGCCACTACACAGAGGAGAGTTATTTTCAATTGGGGAAAATAATGGGGATCATGTCTTAGGATTGCTATATCTTAGGACTTTAGTTCCTAGGTTATCTAGTATTATTCGGATTGTTGGATTTTTATTCTAATCTTATTTGAAATTGGACAATTAGGGGATGGTTGTTTAGAATAGTGTATGCAAAGGCTAAATTTGTATTATCATTAGTTTTTGAATGAATTCAAGTAAGGTTAGTAATAGAGGTTAGTGGTAGTTTTCTCTCTCTTGTTTCCTTTCTTTCCTAGGCCACGACATCATGGCTCTATTGAAAAAAAATATAAAAAAACAAATAAGCAATATCAAAATATTGAACATTAGTGATATACAAACATTATAAAGAATGGAAAAAGTTCCAACTACATACGTAAAAACTAAACACAGGTAGAAGATACCTTCAGTAAGACATTAGCAAAATTAAATTTCATGAGATATACTAACCAAGAAATATTTTTTTATTGCCACGACAACTATTAGGGGAGAACAAAAGTTCCCATCTTTAAGCATTAGTCGCAAAAGTTCGCATATTGGCATGTGCCCCTTAAGCTTATTAAACTTAAATTTCTAGTTGAATCATTTCAAAAATAATTACAGAAATTAAACAAATTTCAACTTTTAACTCCACTCGACAATATCGGAGAAGTCAAATACTTCAATTCAATAAAGTATCAAAGATTGTTTGCCGATATTCATAACCTAAAGAAGGAACATAAAAACCGAGAAAAGGAGAAGAAACAAAAAACCCAAAAAAAAAAAAAAAAATGCTTCCAGTATTTAAAGGAGAAAACAAGTGACTCAAGCATGCAACACTGTTAATTTACGTCAGTTTATCATAAATACTAGAGAAATGCCCAATTTAAATCATAACTCAAAAAGGTAAAACACAAAACCTATTCTATGATAACCACTCACAATTGAATACATTGTTTCAAATGAGCGCATAAAAGCAATATTGGAGTGAACATGTTCAAACACAAACATTGCACCTTCAAATATTAATATTCCACGATAAATCAAAAAGTGAAAACAAGCTACGCGGTAAACAAGGAACAAGCGTAAAATAAAGAGGCATCTTTCTATGTAATATAAGCTACATATCATTCTTGAAAAGCAATTATCTTGCAATTAAATCGATTGCCTCCACATATTCGGACATAGACATTACACCTTCAAATTTTAATACTCCACGATAAACCAGAATGTGAATACAAGTTAAGTGCTAAAAAAGGAACAAGCATAAAGTATTTAATGCATCAATTCAGAAAAAATGAGATTTAAATACATTTGTAGGCCAACAAATTTTGAAGGATATCAAAGGTAAATGGCAATATACAACATGCCATTCAACATGTGTACCAAAACATGATTAGCAAAGGTAGTAGTGATTTCAGGTAAATATGCACTATATACCATAAAAAAAGGACATCCTCATGCACAAGGCTTAAGTGGTTTGGCGAAAGTATGATATAGACAGCTTTCCCTCTGCAAGCAGAGAGATTAATTCCTGACACCATATATTTACAAGTAATAAATATAACACAATACATTGCTCTAACATCTTTTATTTAGTCCTAGGTAGACCAACCCTGAGGCTGAAACTACAAGAAACCAAGGAATGGGCCTTGTCCCCAAAATAAATTTATTCCAATCAAAAGAGCATTTTGCTAACCCAACGCTGAAATTCAGCTATTTCATTCCTTACTTCAAAATGTTTTTGTTTCATTTCCAAAATCAAGAAAATAACATGCAAAATACTGAAACAAGGAAAAGGCAAATAGCATTAAGATAGGTTATGAAATGTACCTCTTCAATTTCATCATTGCCATAAATGCCATATCAGAACGCCTGACTTAATTTATTTGCAAGAGTAACAACATCATGATCTCTATCTTGATAATCATCATCATCACTATCCCTAGTCCGATCATGTAAGGCTGTTGGTCTCCTGTTGCAGTTGAGCAAAACCACAATTAGAAGAGATTTAAAAAACAAAACAAACAAATATAAAAATATATGCATATATTTACGTGCAGGGGGAAATTTTAAGTAGATTAAGAATTGTATCAGCCTTCTAATTTTAGAATTTAAAATCACCTCAGAAGAGGAAAATGGAAAAGAAAGAAATAAGCTGACCAACGGCAAGATATCAATTCACTATGAGTTCATTTGCTTGACTGGTACAGATTTGTTTGAAGTTGTGTTTTTAGGTAGTGTTTGTTCCCAAAATGGATCCGCCAGGGAACTTTGTAGGCAAAGAATTGTTGTATTTATATTTTCTTTCAAGAAAACAAAGGCTTGTAAAGCAGAACTTGGCTTATAAAGCAGAACTTCATGGGAATTTACAAAACAGCAATCCACTTAAACCTTACATCTCCTAGACTATTAACAATGTGCACGTGCCTTCAATTGTTCTGGGATGTTCCAATATTGAGCTATCATAATCATAATTTCCAATCCCGATCACGGGGCACAGAAATGTAGCACAAAAAAAAGGATATTTTGGATTTTTCAGATATTGATAACATAAAAAGCTCAAAGTTAGAAGCTGATTTTTTTATTGCACAATCATTATCCCATTTAACTCCATGCATGTGTCCAGATACTAACAAATATCAAACGTGCAACTTTCAAAAAAAAAAAAAAAAAAGAACTTAGGATATTTTGGATAAAGAGACACCCATTTCTTCCGATATTGATAACAAAAAAAGCTCAAAGTTATAAGCTGATTTTTTATTGCACAATCATTATCTCATTTAATACCATGCATGTGTCCAGATACTAACAAATATCAAACATGCAATTTTCCAAAAAAAAAAAAAAAACAGAGAACTCAGCAGCTACCAAGGGTATTATATAGCTACCGCTATATACAAAATTTTCACATTATCACAAACAAACAAAAACAAAAAAAGAACATACAAACTTAGAAGTTTATATCTGCCATGCCTGTTATGGATACTTTATCTCAACAGACTATAACAATAAAAGCAAAAAAAAAATTATCATCAAAGTTTCTAGCAGCTTCATTACATACACAAGAAATAACAGGACCCCACAAGTAGAATACCAAACAGAATATCAACCACTGATACCAAAGAAACATGAAGGCAACAATTGTAATCAACAGCTACCCGCATGCCCACTGCTGGACATTTTCCAAAAGTTGTGCTTGACTGGGATATTTGTGTGCCAGTCTACCCATTAACTATTCTCGTGCAAGAAGAAGATTAAAAGCTAATATTAAGGATGGACAACGCCATTAATGGAAGAAAGGTTGAAGGTAGAGGTAAAATAATAGATGCCAAAGAATTCAACTTCATGTTTGGAATGAGGTCATGTATTAGAAGAAACCTTAGCGGAAGTTTTTGCAAGTTTAAATAAAGTCTTTGACACTAAACCACAATTTAATAGAAAGCCTATCTCTCTTTTTTTCCTTTTTTGGAATGAATCTGTTTCATGTTGTTTTGTACTGTACAATTCTTTTCATCGTGGGACTGTTATCCAATGAGAGGTAATAAGAAGAATTATAGAATGTTGCTTGCCTTAAAAAAAAAAAAAAAGGAGAGAGAGGGAGAAAAGAAAAGAAAAGAAAAGAAAAGAAAATTATAGAATGACTGCTCATGCTACTTATAATGATTAATTGGAGGTGTAACTGCAAACAATGAGATCAAGGCTGTATATCGCTGCTGTTGTTCCCCACTTGAAAAAGTTCTTTAGATATACATGTTGTGTGTCCAATATTCCCTATCCTGGGTGGCAATTTATCCTCAGCAAGGATTGCAGGCTGAGAGAAATATCAAATTAACTTAATTATCATATGTATTTTGACATGCATAAACAAATCAAATATGGGTATATATATAGCCAACAGTGCAAGTAAGCAGAGCAGTATTTTTATTTTTAATTGACAACTGAAAAAAAGTGAAAGCTAATAAAAATAAAAGATAATACCAAAACAATGCACAAAATCCCAAAAAAATGGAAAAGGAATTGAAAATGAACTATATTTATTGTACATAGCCACCATCATAGATGAACCAACTATTAGTTTATTACCTTGTTTCTGTCAGCAACAAAAATGAAGTTTTTTTCAGCTTCAAGAATTCTCTCAACAAGATTGCAGTCATGAACAAGATGTAGAACAAAAGAAATATATTTTCTCTCCAAGGAAGACATGATTACGTGCCATACATGGTGGCGCATAAAATTATTATATGGGTACCTACAATAGAACAACATACCCAGAATTCAGTTTTTTCTGTAAACATGGAGAAATATTGAAGGTTCTTGACCCCCAAATGGGTTGTCAAATGTTGTATTTATATACACTCAATAATAAATTCAGATCAAAGAACCTAACTTAGATACATTGTCCTAGGTACATGAATAAACATTAAATCCTAGGTACATGAATATACATTAACTACATTTATTAACACTCCCCCTCAAGCTGGAGCATATACATCATATGTTCCGAGCTTGTTACAAATAAACTTCACTCTAGGTCCTCCAAGAGCTTTGGTAAACAAATCTGCAAGTTGGTCTTCAGACTTCACATGATTAGTTTTGATCACATTTTGTAGAATCTTTTTTCTGACAAAATGACAATCAACCTCAATATGTTTAGTCCTCTCATGGAATACTGAATTAGAAGTAATGTGAATTGCAGCCTGATTATCACGTAGTAATTCCATGGGTTGTGAATAATGAATCCCCAATTCCTTTAACATGTGTCGTATCCAAATCAACTCACAGGATGTGTGTGCCATGGCCCTATATTCTGACTCAGCACTTGACCGTGCTACTACTGTCTATTTTTTACTTTTCCAAGATACCAGATTACCTCCAACAAAGATACAATAATCTGTAGTCGACCGTCTATCTGATGGTGATCCAGCCCAGTCTGCATCAATGTACCCTTGGACTGAAATGTGTCTATTATCCTTGTACAATAAGCCTTTACCTGGTGCACTTTTAAGATATCTCAGGATCCGAATAACAGCATCCCAATGACTATTACGAGGTGATTCTAGGAACTGGCTAACCACACTTGTAGCAAACGATATATCAGGTCTGGTAACTGTCAGATAGTTTAACTTACCAACTAACCTTCGATACCGGCTAGGATCAAGTAACAGCTCTCCCTGATCAGCAAGCAACTTGGTGCTTGGATCCATTGGAGTGTCCATAGGTTTACACCCTAACATTCCTGTCTCTGTCAACAAATCAATGACATACTTTCTTTGAGAGAGAGAAATGCCCATACATGATCGGGCAACCTCGAGTCCCAAGAAGTATTTTAAAGGTCCCAAATCTTTCGTACTAAATTTACTTTGAAGAAACAGTTTAAGATCAACAATGCCTTGTGAATCATCACCTGTGATAACAATATCATCAACATATACGAGGAGCCAAATATTTCTGTTAGAAGAATGTCAATAGAAAACTAAATGATCTATTCCACAACGAACCAAACCAAATTCAGTAACAACAGTGCTAAACCGACCAAACCACGCCCGAGAAGACTGTTTCAGGCCATATAGGGATTTCTTTAGTTTGCATACTAACTCAGACTCCCCCTGAGCAACATACCCAGGAGGTTGCTCCATATACACTTCTTTAGCCTGATCACCATGCAAAAATGCATTTTTCACATCTAGTTGGTGCAGAGACCAATGATAAACAGCAGCCAAAGAAATAAGAAGACGAACAGAGGTAATCTTGGCAACAGGAGAAAAAGTCTCAGAATAGTCCAAACCATAAACTTGTGTATACCCTTTTGCAACAAGACGAGCTTTTAATCTGTCCATTGTACCATCAGGATGAACCTTGACATTATATATCCACCGACACCCGACCACAGACTTTCCAGGTGGAAGAGTAACAAGATCCCACGTATCATTAGCTCGAAGAGCAAACATCTCTTCATCCATGGCAGAGTGCCATCCAAGGTGAGAAAGAGCTTCAGAAACAGTGTTAGGAATAAAAACACAAGAGAGAGATGTAACAAAGGATCGATAGGAAGGGGATAAAGTATCATAAGATACAAAATGAGAGATGGGATGAGAAGTGCAAGAACGTGTACCCTTCCTTAGTGCAATTGGAACATCTAAATCACTTACAGGAGTAGGCGGCACGGGAGAAGCTACTGGTGGAGCACTGGCAGTAGGAGGCGGAGCAGTCACTTCTTGACGCCGAGTATATACCTGCAAGTCAGGACGAGACAATCGACGAGATGGACTTAAAGAAGTATGGTGACTAGCTAAAACTGTGTCAACAGGGACAATTGGAAGAGAAAGAGTCTCATCAAGAGTGGATTGAGACTGAGGTTGAGAAAAGAATGGGGTAGACTCAAAAAATGTGACATCAATACAGACAAAGAATCGGTTAAGAGTAGGATTATAACAGCGATAACATTTCTGTAACCGAGAATATCCTAAGAAAATACATTTATGGGCTCGGGCATCCAATTTGTCAATTCCCGGAATCAATTGATGAACAAAGGAAATGCACCCAAAAATGCGAGGTGGAAGGGAAAACAGGGGTTTGTTAGGATATAACACAGAATGAGGAGTGGCCCCATTTAGAACTGAAGAAGGCATGCGATTAATTAAATAACAGGAGGTTAAAATAGCATCACTCTAGAAGTTTTTGGGAACATTCATTTGAAAGAGCATACATCGGGCTGTTTCAATGAGATGTAAATTTTTTCGTTCAGCAATCCCATTTTGTTGTGGTGTATTTGAGCAAGAAGACTGGTGAAGCATACCACAAGAGGTCATAAAATAAGTGAAGGGTTTAGAAAAGTATTCTTTGGCATTATCACTGCGAAGAATTTGCAGAGGGAAATCAAATTGGGTTTTTATTTCAGCACAGAAAGCTTGAAAAATAGAAAACAACTCAGAACGATCTTTCATTAAGTAAACCCATGTCATTCTTGAAAAATCATCCACAAAGGTGAAAAATACCGAAACCCCAATTTTGAAGTAACCCGACTAGGACCCCAAACATCTGAATGGACTAATGAAAACAGACGTGATGACCTTTTATTGACTCGGGAAGCAAAAGGCACACGATGATGCTTTCCCAATTGACAAGACTCACAATTTAAAGACTGTAAATAATGTAAACTAGGAACCATACGCTTCAGCCTATCTAAGGATGGATGACCCAAACGACAGTGGACCTCTATTGGGGAGGCGACTGCAGGACAAGCTCGAGGCATATTAAGATAGTAGACTCCTCCAGCTTCATGCCCCCGCCAATCTTCTCCTGTGTCGTCAAATCCTGAATAACAACAGAATCAGGAAAGAAAGTTACTGAACAGTGATGATGCTTAGTGAGTTGGCTAACATATAGCAGATTGAAAGGAAGCGATGGAACATAGAATACTGAGTCCAAGGAAAGAGGAGGAAGGATTTACTGTACCAACACCACTGACAGAGGTGGTTGACCCATTGGCTAAAGTTACTGCTGGAAGGGAAGAAGAATATTGAATATCAGAAAATAATGTAGACTTTCCACACATATAGTTAGATGCACCAGAATCTATAACCCAGTAAGGTGAAGAACGAGTGAGAAAACATGAATTGGAGTTACCTTGACGAGCAAGAGAAGCAATTGTAAGAGAAGCCTGATGAGCTGTCTGATACTGCAGGAGCCTTGAATACTCTTCTTCAGAAAGAGTAATAGTTTGTGAGCGCTCATTAGTTGTAGAAGTGGCTGCAGGAGCATCAGATGAAGCTGCATTTGCCATGTGTGGGGGTCTGCCAATTAAATCCCAACATTTCTCATGAGTATGGCCAGGTTTCCCACAATTAGTGCAAAGAGGCCAAGATCCTTTCCCACGTCCCCCTCATCCACGTCCACCCCCTCCTCGACCACTATGACTATTACAATTCTCCCCATGAGATGGGGGTGTATGACTAACAAGTGCAGACTAAGGAGGATCAGAGTGGTTTGGAGAATCTCGAGAAGCTGCTCTCATAACTCGAGAGTAAGTTTCTGCAAATGATGGGAGAGAAGCCCCACTTAGGATTTGGGCTTTAACAGGCTCGAACTCTAGATCCAATCCAGCAAGGAAGCGAAGCACAACCATTTGCTCTCTTTGTTTCTGCATCTCGTTAATGTTTGTAGATAACGGTTGCAGAGAGTTTAGCTCTTCATGGACACGCTTCAAGGAAGCAAAGTATTCAGTGACTGATTTTCCCGACTGTTGTAATTGAAAGAATTCCAATGATAAGTCATACATGCGAGTAAGATCACTGAAAAATAGCAGCCGTACATACTCCCATATGTCCTTACAAGTGTCAAGATGCGTACACATATCAACAACAGAGGGTTCCATGGAATTCCATAACAAACTGACCAAGTGAGCATCTTCCTGAACCCATGCATCATACCTTGGATCTGTTTTTAAAGGACCAGACTCTGTCAAATGTTTATGTTTGCCATACCCGGTCAATGCAATCTTGATAGGTTTGGACCATTCAACTTTCTGGTGGTTAATTGTGGAGACATAGGAATGGAACCACCTATCATTTTCTACTCAAAAGAGTTATCTGTAGCCATTTAGTACCAGCATTGGTGGAAAGACAACAGTGGATGAACAGTGGTCTGGGAAAGGTAGAGAGCACACACTCAGAAATTGAGAGTGCAATTAGGCTTACCGTGGGGAGAAGATCAGAAGACAAAGAAGGCTGGAAGTCCAACAAAGTGTCACGCGCCGAGAAACAAGCCTTCAGTGGCGGCGCGTGAAGCTCACGCGCGGAGAGACAGGTGGCGCATGAACGCGTGTGACAAAGCCTCCGGTGACGGCGCTGCTCCGACGACGGTCGCCCCCCTCCGTCGATCACCTTGGACTATATAGAGTGCCAAAAAAACAATAGGTTGACAGCCTATTGTCCGACAGGAATAGACACCCTAGGTTCCGCCTTTGACCGTTGGAAGACCAAGAACAGAAACAACACTATTCCTTGTTATTTCACACTCAAAAGCTTAACCTTGCTCTGATACCATGTAAACATGGAGAAATATTGAAGGTTCTTGACCCCCAAATGGGTTGTTAGATGTTGTATTTATATACACTCAATAATAAATTCAGATCAAAGAACCTAACTTAGATACATTGTCCTAGGTACATGAATAAACATTAAATCCTAGGTACATGAATATACATTGAATACATTTATTAACAGTTTCAATTAAAAAGGTGGGAGGGAGAAGGAAGAAGAGCAATGATTTGAAAAATTTACTCAAAAAACAAGTCCAAAATGCATTTTAGTGCACGAAGGTGGATCAATTCCTTATCAACAGCTTCACTACTAACAGTCATTAAGACTGAGATGAACTCTATGATCTGAGAAGTATAATGTTATTTCATAATCATAATTAAATGGCATTAACTCATCTTAACTATCTACTTCATTCACAAAAACTTCAAAGACAAATGGTAGCACTTAATCTCACACAAATAACATATTTTCTCCCTAACATAGCAAGAGTAAAGAATACCTTCAGCCGATTTTTTTCAATAGGTGGCTGCAACTTGCCATACGTTGCGAGCAACACATTTTCCTCAAATGAAACATCCAAAAGTTTGAGTAAATCACCTCCAAGAAAGGGAGGGAAAAAAAGGAAAAAAATATAAGTCAAAAAGGCATGAAATGTCACCCCCCCCCCAAAAAAAAGACTGGCCAATACCAAATTGGTTTGGTATAACTTCCAAAGCGAGAAAATATATAATCTAATTTGTGAGTGGAGGAATTAAAAAAAAAAACACAAAAAAGGGCAGCAAATAAAGCCAAAAATTGGTGCCAAGATTCTGGCTTAGAACAGAAGAAAAGAAAGGAAAAAGTAAGGATGGAAAAGAAGTGCAAGTTGGTCGTGTAACTTCTGAAACAAGAAAATAGGTAATCAAATTCAGGAGTGGAGGAAAGAGAACAAAATGAAAGAGTAGGAATTGGGAAAGCAGGACAAAGTGTCCACAAGATCACAAGTCCCTCAACAAACTTAGCAATTGAATATTAACTTCAGTGAGTTAAATAGAACCTGATATCCAAGGCTGAAAAACTCAAATATTTAATCAAAATATAAATGAACTCAAGCATCTTAAATGTTTAATTTCTTGATTACAGAAAAGTCACATTAACAGGAAGCCCAACAAACAAAAACAATCACCAAGCAATGCAAGAGAATGGAATTTAAAAATAAAGGGTTCCCCTATCAAGATATCAAATTTTAAAATTATATTCAATCAAATGAACAATGGGGCCAGATTACAAATATATATCCGCCATTTTATTTGTTTTTTTTTTGGGGGGGGGGGGGGGATAAGTACTTGTATACCCTCAAACTATGTATAAGTATCACTCAAGGGGGTTACGTGTGTATCAAATACTCTAGATAACTTACTTCCATGTGTAACGTACACATATACCACTTGGACCATGCTCAAACATGGGTTAGAAATGCCCTTCCTTAAGCATAAATGTCCGTGTAACCAAAAGAAAATTTGAAAGTGTCACATCCATTTTCTCTCAACAACTTTCAAGTATAACCAGTCATTAAATTAACACCAAGACTTCTGTTAAAGATTGTGTGCCTGTGTATTCAAGCCTTCTTACCTCATAAACATGAATTTCTGGTACCAAATCAAGAGTGAATGGCCATGCCATATTGTCAAGAAGGTTCAAACCAGTGAATGACTATCTGCAATAGCAAGGGCTGGGCTTCCCCACACATTCTGTATCATTAATTACCATTATCACTATCAGCCTACAATACAAGCCTATAATGACATGGACAATCTGTGGGCCAACATCCAACTTACAAGCATTATCAACTACCAATTATTTTTTTCAAAAAGTTCTAGATAGGAAACATTGGATACATCAGAGTTGGGACAATAGTTTTAACATTCAGTATGTGACATAATACACCAATTATGATCAAAACTTTAACATTCAGTATGTGACATAATACATCAAGTACGATCAAAACTTTTTTCTTTTTAAGGGGAAAAAAACATGATGCTAAATAAAGAGAATACATATACATAGACAGATAGATAGATGAAGCTGAAGAATTACCCAGAAAAGATAATTAGGAGACATTCAAATGACTAGTAAAATTTTTGATGGTAGTCACAGAAACTTTTTAATAGAGGGGAGATGGTGATTTAAGAAAACAAGAGCTTGATAAAAATATAACCAATGTTCCCTTACCTAGGCTCCCCCGCATGCTCTCTATTGTCTCCGGATTAGCACTTACTCTAGATCCATGAGTCAATTGGCAGCTATACATAAGATATGACCCCAAGGTCAGCCTCTTGGGTCTAACAAAGATATGCATACAGACAATGAATTAACCAAGACAGATTTTGGTCTTGCGTCCTCCAGAGCGTGATGAAATAGTCTTTCAATAAAACTGTAAGAGTAAAAAAAGAAAAAAAGAAACAAGCACTTCTCTAAGTAATAGGAAACAAAAAGATGATAACCGCCTAGAAACTCCCAAAAACAAGGAAAATTTTTAATGCTACCTTGGGCTGGAGATTTTAGCGGCAAGGCCAGGGGGAGCATATTGAGTTATGGCACAAAGTGTTTCTGCTGCATTAGCATGCACTTCTGGACACTTCTACAAGAAGTAACAAACAATGTTTTTTTTATATGGAATATGCAATATACAGTTGCAAAATGACATGGAAACTATCACCAAATGCAACTTCAAGAACTTATAAGCATAAGAAGTTAGCCATGCACACGTGGGAGGGTGGAGTGGAGAAGCTAAAGCACTGCCTAGCATCATCTCCTTTGACAGTCAATTAATCCCATCACCCAAGGGAGAATCACTAATGTGCTCCTGCTAGTGTAACAAATAACAAATGCAGATACTTTGATAAGTTAATAATAATGGTCATACATGATGAAATAGCCTGACGCAAGGGTTCTATTTCCTCAACTAACAAAAACGCCCATCAGAGGGTTCCAACAATCTGGAAATGTCCCATGCAGCAAGTTGAAATTAAAGAGGGAACATTATAGAGAGAAGAAAAGATTAGAGAAGAGACTAAAGTGCATTGACAGTGTTTGATCAGCCCCCCTTGACCACAAACATTTTTTTATATCATAGCAAGCTACGTTTAGCCAATAAAAAAAAAAAAAAAACTCTTTCTTCACATGGAAAAACTCAAGAAGTCGGTGGTTTTTTTAATCCACCTATTAAAGCTCAAAGAGACTCAAGCAATAACAGGTGCAAAGTAATAAAAGATCATAAATTCTCTATTTGTCAGTAGAATGATACAACTTACTCATAAGCTAAACTTATCCACAATCATCTCCAACACATCTGTGTTTTCTAACCACTGCATTGAGTCCATGTAATTGCTATAGAGAAGCTCATCAGCACTGGTTAGACGAATCGAAACCTATTCAAGAAGGAATATATTAGCAAGGGATGCAAATTCAGGGGAAAACTTTGGACCAAAAAATGCTCAGTTCCAAACCTCCATAATGGATGTTATTCCAGTAAGGTCAACCACCTTGCTGATAATATCCTGATGAACCTAAATGAAAATATAATGAAGATATCAGCTGCATGTCATTTACACATCAAATGGGAAGCATAAAAAATATAGCGGAAAATATAGTGCATAAATACAGAACTACACTATGCATTTATGACTTATCACAGATACTACAAAATCCTAAAACAATTGAGACATGATAAAACATGAACAGGAAATATATGATACATTATAGATGGGTATTAATTGATTATTTCTCAAGGTAGGAGGAAATGGCATAAATGAAGATATCAGCTGCAAGTCATTTACATATCAAACAGGAAGTATAAAAAATGTAGTAGAAAATATTGTGCATAAATATAGAACTACACCATGCATTTATGATTTATCACAGATACTACAGAATCCTAAAACAATGAGGCACGATAAAACATGAACAGGAAATGTATGATACATTATATATGGGTATCAATTGATTATTTCTCAAGGTGGGGAGGAAATTGCATAAAAACATGGAAATCAACAAAAATACAAAAACAAATGTGTAGAGGCTAGGAAGAACGAACTCACTATGAAGGGTGTCATCTGAGTGTCGGATACACACAGGAAATGCATTGGATAAGCGTCGAACTCACCTCTTGCAGCATCGGATTTTTTTTTTCTTCAACACAACTTGGACACGTCACCAACTCGTTTTAAACATGTGTTGGACTCACCTTAAACTTCAGTTTTTTAATTTCTTTGTTGACTTTTAATATATAGAATACAGTTTATTATCATTTTGGATGGCAAGTAGCCACTAGGTAACTTTTTGTTGCCTTTTAAGTTACGAACACAAGCTTTTAACTTTAGTTGGTGTTGTATTGTATTAGTTCTATTGTATTTGAATAAAATATCAGTATCTAAGGCACAAAATAAATATTTTTGGTGAATTCCCACCGTGTCGTGTCAAAAAGATTTTTAGATTTTCAGAACAGCCGAGTCAGCGCAGCTGTGTCATGTTGCTGTCCCAAATCAATATCTATGCTTCTTGGGGCTGAGGTTAAAATCCCAATTATACTCCTTTTGAGTATACTCACTTATTGTCCATTTTATCTTAAGTTTGGTATATAATAGGAAAAAATTAACAGAATCTCACCAACAAATAAGTCATTCACTTTACCTCATTGAATTGAAAAAGGGAACCAACTGTTCCCTTATAATTTATTAAATTAGCTGGAAGCCCAAATACCAAATAAATCTGAGCATCTTTCTCTCTCAACACAGATACATCAACAGAAATACAAGAAGGTACACATACATTGACAACAATTTTCAAAAGCTCTCTCTTTCTCTCTTCTGGTGTGAACCACAAGATGGATATTTGAACTACTGCGAGTATGTACATAAGCTGCAATGACATTGAGGCCACTTATTTCTATGTTTGCTCCTCTTTGCCTTCTGAATATAGGAATTACATCCATTAAAACGACTATTGTGTGGTTCTTACCTGAATTATAAAATTGAAAACTACGAACACACATATAACCATGCATGCACTAATGCATATAAAGGAATAACAAAACCATTACGCCACAATCATTCATAGATTCCTCATGTCAGATAATTCGATATATGTTGTTAGGCCCATTACTAAGAGCTTCTGCTTTCACACCCAATCCTCCCTCTCGACACACAGCCATTATAAATTATTGTGCACTCAACAAGACATTTACACATAAAGGAAGGGATACATGGCTTGATACGTATTATTAGAGTTATTTCCTAATAGCTTAAGTTTTGGGACAACATGCACAAAAAAAAAGGTACATTTTTCCCTAGAAAAAGGGTAGAACATCTTTTAAGAAATCAAACTCATTGGACTTACTTGAACATAATTCATGAAAGCAGCAGTCTTGCGCAACAGCAGGCATATGACAACCTAAAATATATAAATCAAGGGATAAAGCACCAACATAAAATTAATTAGTTAGAAACTAAAATAAATTATATAATAACAACCTATCATTCAAAAAGAAATGAATGATTCTGACATCATTATTAGTATACATAACTAGCATAAAATATAATAATAAAATAACTTATTGGAGGAAAAAACAACGAAATACCTTGCTGAAGCAACGAGCCAGTAGTGTACTAGGAGAGTGTTCAGGTTCTATGAAGGAGAACAAGAAGTCCATCAACTGTCAAACCAAAAAAAGTAGAACAACTCATTTAGTAACAAAAGTTTTGGGGAAAAAAAAATGGAAGAGGAAATTAAACCCTTAACTACTCACCTCTTCATCCTCTACCAACACTTTGAGTATGATATCAACTTTACAAGTAAAAATCTCACATGCAACAAAGGGGAACCTATGCACAAACTCAAATAACTCATGTGTCTTTCAAGTCTAGGGGTAAAGATACAGTGAATCATAGATTGTTTAAACACCTACTTAAAAGTTCGACTCTTCTCAGCATCCTCAGGACCTTCTTCCACTATATATTTCAGAAGTTGTTCAATCTAAGCTCTTTCTCACAAACTGCGAAGGAACATGGTGAATGAATCACATAGCAAGGTCATATACAAAATTTTGCTTGCTGAAGTAGACATCGACCTATGGCCCAAAACAAAATTACAAGAAAAATAATAACTAACCAACTTTGGAGTAGCAAATGGGAGTGTGTGCAAACACATACACGCACACAGGGAACATGTTAATAACTCAAGGGATTTAACAACTATAAGAAGTGAGGACCATAAAGAAATTTGCCCTTCGTAGAGAAATCACATTATAGCTACAAGAATTCAAATAACAAGCTGCAAGGCACAAAATCAACATCCAGTGATTTGGGAGGCATTGGAAGTAAAATTCTATACAGTGTCCGCTTAGTTAAACCTTTTGTATAGATTTTGTGTTCTGGTTGCGTCCCCTTGATGCGATTTTTAATGAATTATTCTTTTTAAAAAATAAAATAAAATTCAATATACAAATAAGCATACTAGAAACGGTAATGTCAACTTAAATTTGCCTCTTGTATCACAACTCTAGGGCACTCAGTCCACAAGACTCTTGCCTCTGCAAGATCAAAGAGAAGAACTATACGCAATCTTACCCCAGTAACCAGAGAGGTGAGCAATGATATTTTCTTTTGCTTATTCAACCTTTTTCTGTGTGGCTGGGGGAGGGCACTAAGAAATAAACCTCCATTAACCATCCAAACAGGACGAAGGGCAATAGGTGAAAAATAAGCCACACATAAACAAAAAGTCATTAAATTTTACATCGGTCTAGTATCTCTCTCTGCCTTTTAAATCCAATCTCAGTTGATTAAAGGTTAGATGTCTTACTTGAACTCTCACTGGATACCAGCCATACCAGCTTCTTTTTCATTTAAATAAAGTACTGATCTAATATAAGAGAAAAATGCACCTAGGGGAAACCAGTTGCATACATCACAAGAAAAATGGAAAACAAAGGAAGCCTAAAATGGCCTTTAAATAGTTAGCACCTTCATTTAGCAATATTCCTTAAACAATATATTGGGTTTCAAAAAACGTGGAAGCCTCTTATCACCCTTAAAAATACTAGATGCTAGTAAAAATATTTCTATGATCGCTCGACTGCAAGCCCACAAGGCTTGAGCTTCTCCAACAAGTCAACCTTTCAAGCTTGGCAGCAGTAAACATTTCTTGGCTTTTAAAAGTGATAGCAAGCAGGCCTCTTGCAGTTTCTACCTACTTTTTGGGCCAATCTAAAACTATATACTTGTAACAAAGTACAATTCTTTCAAGCATTCATATGTATTTTATATCCATCTTCGAAATTCCCTCCAAGGCTGTCAACATCATTAAAAAACTTATGAGATATTTCTTACAGGGAGGATAAGGGGACGGAGACAAAAAGATCATCCTATTAACTAGAAAATCACATATCTTACTAAGACCAAGTGTGGCTTAGAGTTGGCCAACATTGCTGCTAGAAACAAAGCATTTTTTAGGAAAACGGTCAAGCTATTTCCAATGAATGTCGTCTTCCGCAACCCCCACCTTTAAAGTAGATAACATGACTAGAAGGTTCTAAAAACAAACCAACTCCCAATCATTAAGATTTCAACAAAGTTCTATATTCCAAATTGCGTTCCCACCTACCAAGAAAAACTACCATGCCACAGTAACATCCTTACTGCCAGCTCAAAAATATGTAGCAAAATATCTCGCAACCTCCTTCCAACCAACCATGGTTGACTCCAAAATCTAACCCATTCCCTTTGACCCCCTTCAAATGATAAAAACTTCTAAAATTTATTCGATCAATTTTGAATGCCATTAGTCTTGATCCAGGGGGTCTACTACTATTCTAAGAGACCATCCACCCCATGATATCCCAAACACTCTCCATTGAAGTAACTATGGCCCCCTTTATATAAATAAAATTTCTTCCAACATGGAAGAAAATTGAAAGGGTGACCATGAAGCATATGTTTATTAGCTGGTGGTAGAAAAACTATAATCTTTTAGGTTAATGATTAGTTCATAAAATTAGAGTATCCGAAATATTAAAGGGCTGAAAAACAAAAAAAAGTTGTAGGTGAAAGTGAATGTGTTAATAAAATGAATGTAGCATAGATGAGAATACTAAGGTAAACATGTGATAAAACAAGAAAATATAGAAATCAAGAATGACCGATTCATGAGATGGAAGAGATGTCCTCAATTGAAGATAAATTAGGAGAAATAGGCTGAGATGGTTTAGTCATAATAACAAAGACTAATGGATGCGCCAGTTAAGAGGGGAGTGACAGCACTTAGGTCATAGGTAATGCAAGAGGATAGGGTAGATTAAAACTAATGTGAGTATAAATAAAAAGGAAAGACATGGCACAATGACATTTAACAGAGGAAAGAGCACTTGACCAAGCAAAATGGAGAAAAAAAAATTCCAAGCAGCTGATCCATTTAGTTGGGAAGAAACTAAGTTGAGTAAAACTTTAAAAGATATTGACTACGGTCTTGATTTAATGACCACAAGCCAACGATATTATAATTCCAAATATTATTACTATACCAAATGAACTATCAAACTAGGTTGAATTGTTCTACAAGAGAGAAAAAATACAAAAATAAACTCAGCAATCTGTCCCAGGGTTTTAGCAGAATAAAGAACAAATTATCCAATTCAGAAAGGTAGAGAGGAGGAAAACAAAATTTAAAGAAGAATTCTCACCGAAAACTATTACAGCAAGGAGAACAAGGGGAAAATTACCAGTGGAAGCAACAATCTGTCATTTCTTTCAATTACATAAACCTTTAGAGAGAGATTGCTTCCAATTAAGAGACGGAGAAATTGTCTTCCATTCAATCCCTAGGGAGTATATCTACGCAATAATTCAAACCAAATTTCAAGTTGAGAAGCTGTAGAAAAGAAAATCAGAAATCATATTCAAATTGAATAACAGTTTCGAAATCACAATCTTAGGGTTTTATCACAATCTTAGGGTCTTATCACAAGCGGAAGCATCAATGAGTGTTGTCTTTTTTTCAACTACAAAAGCTTCAATGAGAGAGAGATAGGTTGTCTCTAATCGAGAGGCAGAGAGATCGAATGACAACCAGATGGTTAATATAGAAGAAGAAACTGAGACAGACAACGAGACCGAGAGACTGTTTAAGAATCAAACCAAACGTTTAAAAGTCCAAACGGTCATCAAGAAACAGGTAACGGAGCGTCGAGGGCTTAGTTGAAAAGAAACGGTAATATGTGCTTTGGAGTTAAAAATTTATGTGAATTTAAAATTTTATGGTTTTTGAAGTTTTTAGGCGATGGTTTTGAAGTGTCATCGTAAATTTGTTGAACACTTTGTAATTCATGGGTAGGTATTTTCTTTTAATTTTTTAAACGCCTGATTTGGTGATTTTTCGTAAGTTTATAAAATTTTAAATAATAATATTCTTCTTAAATTATTAAAATTCAAATTTGATCGTTTTTAATAAAATTCTATTGCTCAAGCTATTTTATTTTCGTGACGTTTATGTTCTTATTTATATTTATTAAACTTGTTTTATTTTCAAAAAAGTGAAATTTAAATAGGAAATCGTAAACAAAAAAGGTTTTTCCTTTTTTTATTATTATAAAATTTTGTAAATTTTAACATTTTATCATTTTTATTGTACCATATTAAAATAAATTATTTCATTCAAATATTTTATTAAACTAAAATTATTTTTAATAACAAATATATTTAATTTAATTTAATTTATTAAACTCCATGAAATATATTTTATTAACTTATTTTTTATAATAATATAACTAAGATAATTAATTCATATAATTAAATTAACTAAATAACTAATTAAATTAATTATTATTTTAATTTAATTAATTAATTTAATATGAAATATATTTTATTACGTTATGTTTAATAAATAATATAATCAAACTATATTAGTTTAATAATATTTTGTTTTATTGAATTAAATTATTTTTAATAAATAATATAATAAAATTAATTAATGAATTCGAATACATAGCAAGATTATTATACTTGATAAAAAAAATAATTAATCAATTAAATTTAATATATAGAATCAGAATTTGAGTTAATGTAACTACGAGATAGCATTTTCAACTTTTTTAAACTCAATCTCTTATTTTTGCTGGATTCTTTTTTATTTTTGCTACACCTCTTATCTAAAATAATCATCTTAAATTCTATATAATATAAAATTACATACTAACAAACAAAAATGATAAATAAATTAATATTTAAAATTTGTAATAACATAAACAAACAAAAAATAAGAAAACAATATATAATATATTTTGTTTAGATTACATAAAAAAAATTAGGTTCTTTCCTAAGTACGTGTATTTATAAAATATTATTAATTGTGCCTCTTCAAAAATGACAATTGCAAAATTTGACTACGTCACAAGATGAATTAAATGTGGAGTAAATTACACTTATCTACCTCTCCTAAACATTAGCCTAATTACGGGGACCTCCTTCAACTACTTGAATTTTACACTTACATCCTCTATTCCCTAATATTTGTCGTACTTAGATCTCACCTTCAATTTTTTTCCTAACAGCATTAAGGTGTTACAGTAAAATGATATAAATGCCCTTAGTATGTTTAAATGGCTGAGAAAAATTTCTATAATTGGCCTAATATTTAGAGAATGTGTCTACAACTAACATAATTATATTATTTTACCCAAGTAATTTAGTAACATATATTTTGTATTAATTTAGTTATATAATATATTATAAATAATTTAATAAAATATGTTTTATATTAATTTAGTTAATATATTTTAATTAATTTTATCATTAATTAACTTAATTAATTTTATCATTAGTTAACTTCATTAAATTATTAATTATTAGTTAATATATTTTATTAATTATTAAATAAATATATATATATATTCTATTAAATTATGATATTAATTAAATTAATAATTATTAAATAATATACTTTATTAATTATTAATTAATTACAATTAATTTTATTTAATGGATTATAATTTAGCTAATTTAATTAATTAATTAATAATTTTGTTATATTATTTATTAAAAATAATTTTATTTTAATAAAATAGCTAAATTAAATAAATTATTTTAATATGATACAACAAAAATAGGTGAGGTGCTAAAATTAAAAAAATATGTATGCAAGAAAAAATGACAGTAAATACATTTTTTTTACTTTTTTCTATGTAAGTTATTATTTTTTTGGAAAAAATAAAAAAATTAATAAATATGCTTTTATGTATTTATTTTTAATTTACAAATTTGCTTGAATTGGTTTTTACAGTTTTAAGTAATATGTTCACCAAGTACATTGTTATAATACATGAAAAAAATAATCAAAAATATCATAAAAATAATGTAAAAAGATTGTGGACCTATTATTTTAAAATATTTAAATTATCAAAATATTTAATAATTTTAAAATTATCTAGACTAAAACTAACATGGCAGTTTTAAATTATTCAACTTATTGATTCAAAAACCAATTCAAGCAAATAATTAAAAACTAAATACATTAAAACATATTTATTAAATTTATTTTTATTTTTTTAAAAAATGACAACTTAACGCAAAAAAAAATTAAAAATGTTTTTACTATCATTTTCTCTATTATAAATATTCCATTAATTTTAGCACCTTATCCATTT
This sequence comes from Vitellaria paradoxa, assembly GCA_019916065.1. Taxonomy (NCBI): domain Eukaryota; kingdom Viridiplantae; phylum Streptophyta; class Magnoliopsida; order Ericales; family Sapotaceae; genus Vitellaria; species Vitellaria paradoxa. The sequence continues at coordinate 27,336,264 of CM034239.1, forward strand.
CGTTGTATCATGTTAAAACAATTTATTTTATTTAAATATTTTATTAAAATGAAATTATTTTTAATAAATAACATAATTAAATTATTAAATAATTAATTTAATTAACTAAATTATATTCCATTAATGGGCTACTAATCCATTGACATGAACACCTAACCCTGCGCAGGTTCCGGCACTTTCAACTAAAGGATAATCTCAAAACCCTTCCTATTTTCATACCCTACCACGACCCCCGGCACATAATCAATCATTTCAAGCCATTCAATTCTCTTTAACCATAAGTTCACATTCGTCATCATATGCTTTCCAAAAACGCATAACCACATTTCAATTCATCATAAAACTTATCACATTTTCATCATTTCCAATTCACTTATTCATAGTTTAATTCATTTACCTTCATTTATCAACACAAGTTCACATTTCAATACATGCATTCCTATCTCACAAAGTAAACAATACTTATTAACATTTTGGAGCATGTAACACTTCTTCAATTCATATGTTTAGACAAAAAAAAACATCATGCAAAAACATGGTACTAAACTCTTTATGAACCTAGGATAGAATGTCTAAATTAAACTTAGTTCAGAAACTAAACTAGTCTCGGTGGGCACCCAACTGACAACAGGTTGTGGGCCCAAGGTGTGGGCACCCATGTCTCATGCGCCCAACTGTATCCTACCTTGTGCGCCCACAACTTGGTTCAAGTTATAGATTATATGTTCTGTTTTCTGAGTCTTTCATCCTCCACACTTGAAACCTCAAATTGACTAAGTTTAGGGCAAAATACTTAAAGTTTCTTGTTTCTAACATTACCACAAGACTTATAAGTATTAGTACGGCCAAAATCGTAAGATCGGCAAATCCATGATCAAAGATAGTGTTTTGTAATCTCTAAACTTAGTGTAGGCTAAGACACTATAGTCTTGGGTTAATTAGAAGTGTAAAGACCTCAAAAAATCAAGTTTCCATAATGGCTAGAAGTCTTGAAGAGGTTGAAAATCAAGTTTCCAAAGTGGCTGGGAGTCCTAAAGAGATTTGGAAGTCTCAGAGGTGATTAACGCTGGAAGACCGCGGGAAGGCCGCGAGATAAAGCCAAGAGCCAATTTGGTCATGCAGGAAGACCGCGGGAAGACCACTCTGATTCGCAGGAAGGCCGCGGGAAGGCCGCGGGATCAACTTGCAACGCGATTTTGACCTTGAAGACGATCGATTCAGGCTTCAGCTAAAACATGAAAGTTGTAGCCCTTTGAGTCTTCTTTCCAACGCAAAAAGAATTAGGTCAATCCATTTTTTGAGTGAAAAGTTATGGTCAAAATACTGATAGGGTGTTAAGTTGAAACTTCAACTACACACTACCCCAATAGCCCTAGCCGCATCTGTTTGTCTATAAATACCTTTTGGGAATCTTCAAAGTTCAAACACACATAGAAAGAGAGAGAATACACATGAGATTATGAGCCTTAAAGATTGATCATTCTCTCCACAACTTAGCCAACACGGTTCGTGTTCAATTCGAAGGAGTTCGGATTTGAGGTTCGTGATCGCTGTGGATTTAGCAAAGCTACTGAGGATTCGGTGTTTATCCTTCGAGAAGTCGAAGGGCTTTCACTAAAGGAGTTGGTGCATCGAGGAGTCGAGCAAATATCAACGAGAGTATAGAGTCGATGAGTCGATCTATAGAGAGGTTGAGTTTGTAACCAACGTTTGATTTTACTGAAAGTTTTTGTTAGAGGTTTCCCTTTGTGGGTTTCCTCGTTTCTTATATATCTCGCCTTCTTTTATCTCTGTGTGTGATTGTGATTGATTGGTTGGGATCCTTCATCAGCATATTTGTGAATTTTCAAGTATCAAAAGAAACCAACAATTTGAGTTCTCATCAGCTATGGGTCAAGTTATGGATTAAACATCATTTTCTCTCCATCAACCTGTACATAGATATATATGTGTATATAACTCCCATTTTCTTCCATAAATGTAATCAAAACTTGCAATGGTTACTCCAAAGTTGTTTTAATACTTGTTACACATCATATATGTGAGAATGTTGCATAAAATCCCTACTTTAAGTTGAATAAAAATGAAGAACAAGAGGGTGGTTTTTCCCGGTTTCAAGTTCCCAACTTTGATGGATTCAATCTCTTCACTCTTTGATCTAAATGACAAACAAATTACATGGATGGGTTCCTTGAGTGTTCAATTGCATCTTTGCAAAGTTAATTTGATTTTACTCAAGGCTAGAAGGACTTACCATCCAAAACTCTTCCCAGTTCTCCTTATTTATTCTTCTTCTCCTGGGTTTCTCTCTCTCCAATCCACAAAAACTTTTCTTCTCTTCCAATCCATCATATATATATATATATATATATATATATATATATATATATAAATTGGATAATATTTTAATCCCCCACAATATTCTTCAGATTTTTTCCATCCCCCCTAGCTAGTTATAGGTGTGTAGGAGTGAGGGTTCGGCCGCACAAGTCAGAACACACTATGCCTGTCATTTCTACTGTAGCTTGGGCGCCCAATTGAGTTCCATGCTGTGCACCTAAGGATTGGTACCTTATGCGTCCAAGGTACTCTTTTTTTGCACTTGTGACAAATTGCCAACTCTTGAATGTTTGGCTTACTTCTTTTAAAGTTTTCAACTCTAAAGTGCCACTAATGATGAATATTACTTAATCAATATACTATTACCTCAAAATGTATAAATAACCATCTATTTACATTAACACAAAAGTCCGAGGTATTACACAAAGTAACTAACTCTCCACTAATTAGTCAGTGGATGAATGTTTTAGGACTTCATTTGGGTCTTGTAATTACACTTTTCAAGTGTAATCATCCACTAAAGCACTTGTTTAAAAGTATAGAAATGTTAAATTGGATGAATTACTTGCTAAGGTAAAAGAATTTCGTGAGGCATGTAACATAGATGTCCCAGACATGACTGCTTGATATTGTAATAGAAAAGGTCGAGCTCATCATAAACATGAGAACTTCACAGTTGAACATCATTGTCAGGCAGATTTAATGAGCATGTGATGGATTACTTACTCTAAGCTTAACCCTAAACCCACAAAGTTTTTTAGAATGTTCTAGAATCGATGATATTTGCTAACTTGTGGAGAAGTTTTATTTGGAAGACTTCATAGAGTATAAGAGAATGTAGTTGAGAATGCAACTTCAACATTATGAGCATAATGTACTTGACCATTTAGATTACAAAAATTTGTCAACTCTTTCTAAATTGCGCCAATAGTTGGTAAAGACCAAAGGAACAACAATCTCCTACCTTGTTTATGGAGTGATTGTACTTGTTTTAACTATTTCAGTATCCACTTCAACTTTTGAAAGATCATTTTCAGCCATGAACATTTTGAAAACTAGATTGCGTAACAAAATGGAGGTTGAATTTCTCATTGACTCTTTGCTTGTGTATATTAAAAATGATATTGCCAAGAAATTTAGCATTGAGAGTTATAAAAGACTTTCACAATTTGAAAGAACACTTTCCCTAAACTTTTACTTTATGATTTATTAATTTATATATTGTCTATGTAATTTCAGCTTTCCTTATTGATTGTTTGTGCCAACTAATAGGGTTGGATAACATATGGTTTTCACTAAAGTCTCCGAGGTTGGTTTATTCCTCTAGCTCCTATGATATTTTTACACTTTTTATTAGCGCTTTTTGAAATGTGTTTGAATGATGAATTCTCATGATTGTTTTATCTACGAATGGTTGCATATCCTATTATTGATTTATATTATTTGTTGAAGACCTAAATAGGTTTTTTAATTCTAATATTGCATTTTTCAAATTAGGGGAGAAATATTAAAATTTATAGGAATTGACTCGCCTTACTAAATTCCTGATTTCATCCCTGCATATACACATAGTTTGGACTATTAGGCTCAAACTATGTCAACTTGATCCCTCTCTAAAGTAAGTGGGTAGCTTGGGTACATCCTGTGTCTGGTCACTATGATTATCATGACTATCATTCCATTACAATATTCCACACACATTCCCTAGTGAAGACATCAAGTGCTCTAAGCTACCACTTACATGTGCATACACATCATATGAACTACCTGCGTACAAACTTGTCTTAACCTCTCCATTTCCTCGGTGGAACACAAATCCTCCATTCCCAATGGAATGCCCATTTTATCCCTAGGAGCATATCCGACAAACCAACATTCAAGACTAGTCTTTAGCTTGCATTTAGTCTCTGATCAGCATGTAAAATCCCATTGAAAGTATTATTTTCACATAGACGGTCATTTTAATATTCTTGCACACAAGAACTGTGACCAACTTGATTCTTCATGAGAGATGTAAGAAAGATAGCATGATCTTTCTAAAGGTGAAGTTCAAGCAACAAGTACGAGTGCTTTGATAGAAAGTTAAATTTAGATGTAGCAACCAATGCTTGACAAAACCGATCATTTTTCTCATTTGTCAAATCATCTATGCTGTCAAGAGGAAGCTTTCTCTCCCACGAGACATCATTTATATTACCCTTACCCTTACCAAAACATTTTTAGTACTCGCCATGTCATTACGGTCATAAAGTGCTAGTGTGAAAATAGATTTTACCTATTAAAACCCCAAAACAAGTAAGCCCCTGCCACAGTAACATAGTGTGACACCAATGCTTTGCAAAAACTTAGACCCAAAGTATAAACAAACAAATCATATTTTTATGCTTGTTTTTTCCTTTCATAAACATTGTTTTAAAATTATAATTTAATAATATATTATTACAATGATTTAGTTATTAAAACCAAAATTAATTACTATTAAACTACTAATTTATGATTAAAAAATTATTTTATTAAAATAAAAATAATATTTACATACTAATATGGTCTATTTTACTAAAATTAAAATTAAATTACTATTAAAATCATAATTTATGATTAAAATGATTTATTTTATTAAAATAAAAGTATTTTTAATAAATAATAATTACATATTAAAATGATTTATTTCGGTGAAATATCTTATTAAATTATTTAGTCTTTAATAATATATATGTTTAACAAATAATATATTATTAAATTATTAATATATTTACTAAAATTAATTATCACTAGAAATATATATTTTTAAAATGAATTAATCAAATTAAATATATTTTAATTAAATTTATTAATTAATTTAAATATACTTTATTATATTAAATTAATTTTATCAAAAATAAATATTTTGGTAAGATAAATCTAATTACTGTAAATAAACTTTGTGTTTTCTATTTTAATTTTGGAAGAATAAAATGATAAACAAAAACAAAAAATAAAATTTTTAAATATTAAAGAAAGGAACATAAATGTTAGCAAGGGCACTAGATGAAATGGGCAGGCCCGTGCTGCTTAATTTGGCTAGTCCTTGTAGAGGCCGTATAAAGCGAATGATTGCATATTTCCTTCCAAAGACGAACAAATGATGCTCACGTCTCTCCGCAGTCATTTCTTCAAACATCTTTCCTGCACCACCGCTGCCTTCTTCTCCCTCTCCAACTGTCGCAGTCACCACCACCTCGGTCCCGGCCGATTTTTAGCTCTCTCTTCAAGCCAATGGGGTTTCAATTCGATCACTGCGACAAAGTTCTCAACGGCTGCTTCTTCTTCAGACATCGCAGCAACAAGTTCCTTTACATCTCCTTACCTCTCTGTTGACATTTATTGTCGTAAAAACGTCTGTGTAAGTCACCCATTTCCTCTTTCGTTTTGTTTCTGCAATTTTTTATTTGATTTGACGTATATACATGTGCCTGCGTGCATGCTTGCAAGTGTCTGTCAGTGTGTCACCGACTCAGGAACGAAGCAAGAAATTTTGTCCCAGGGCCAAAAATGCAGTTTCTGCAAAAATGCCGCAGAAATTTAACAATACTTATAGCTAGAACTCCACGTTTGGTATGTTTATGATTACTGATTTTCTGATTTTTGTTTGAAAATTGGTAACAAAAACTTGTTAGTTAAATCTGTTTTAGTTGTTTTTTTTCACAAAAATCTTAAATAGAAAAATATAAAAAAATATTTTCACTTTTTTTTTTTAAACATTTTTGTCAATTTTAATATTTTGTTTATTTTTGTTGCATTATATTAAAATGAATTATTTTATTCAAACATTTTACTAAACTAAAATTATTTTTAATACAATTAATTTATTTTAATTTAGTTAATTAATTAATTAAATTATACGAAATATATTTTATTAAATTAATATATTTTATTAAATTTTTAATAAATAATATAATTAAATTAATTATATGAAAATGAATTAATTAAGTTGATATGAAATAAAATTTAAATTAAATTATTTTTAATAAATAATATAATTGAATTATATTATAATTTTATTTTTAATTTAATTATTAATATAATTAAAATAATATAATTAAATTAATACGTTATATATTTCATTAAATTTAATTAATTTTTTAAAAAATTGTTACAATTAAATTTTTATTAAAATAAAAATTAATTATTGAAAAAAATTGTAAATTCAAACGTTGTTTCAGTTTTCATTTTAGAAAATAAAAACCAACAATAAAAAATATAAGCAGTTAAACAGAAAGCAATAAAATGAGATAGTAAAATTATGCGTACATGGTAAAATTAGTTGGACTGTCAAATACTAGGGTATATTATGTATTTAAGAAAGAATATTCAAAATTTAGTAAAGTTGATCCATAATCTAAAATATTTGAGCTAAAAAGTTATAGAGGCATTTTCTTGAATCGACTGTAGATAAAAAGTGGTTGATTAAAAAATTTAATTATTATTATTATTATTTTTTTTGGGAGGGGACAATTATAGCATAAAAAATTTTCAACCAAAAAGTTATATTTATGAGTGGTATTTTTCCGAACTCAGGAGGCCATGGCCACCTGCGCTGCTTGACTTTGTCACTGGTCCAACTCTATTGGTCCATTTTGTATAAAATTTGATCGAAGAGCAAGCAATTTGAGCTTTTTGGCCTTTTCTTCATCCTGTGATTTTTATTTGTTTTGAGAAAAGTGGGAATAGAATTTATTTAGAATTTAATATGTGCATATATACATAGAATTCTATATTGAAAATTGAAACAAAAGAGTTGAGATGAAATGTAATTCCACTCTATTTGTATTTGGAGCTCTGTCTTTAACAATGATAGCCCAAAGCTTGGGGTATGAAAGCTATTGTAAAATCTTTTGTCCAGACATTGTGGGCATGGTTGATTGTTTACTTCTTCTTCTTATTATTGCTGTTATTATTACTTCTGAGCTTATAGTGGGTGTGTTTGTTTGACTTGGTTTAGAAGCCCTAGGAAAGTCGATTTAATTGAACTGAATGATTTTAAAAGAAAGGAAAAAGAAAAGTAAAAATAAATCATGTAAAGCCTGCGGTTGTAGATTTTATGAAGAAATACACTGAGTTATTTTGATTTAGTACCAACTTGGATAGAGAGATGATAGTATTTGTACAGTTATCACGACTAGTTAGCATAGAACCTTGTTGTGTTAGCAAGAAGAATTAACGTTTCAAATGTGTGCTGTCATTTTGTTGTTTCATCAGGAAATGCTCTCAGAAGCTCTTTTATGTTTTGGTGCAAGTTCTACCAGTATGGATGAACAAGAGAATTGTAAGAATGATGATGAGGTACATCCTTTTAATTTTTTTCGCAATTGATTTTTGAATTCCATCTGATACATACATATATTTTACTTTTTTCCCCGTTCTTTTTTTTTTGGGCTTTGCAACAATCATTCTCCATGTGTGTTTACTTGTGTGAAAATGTGGAGGGTAGGACACCAAATTTATGCTGAGTCTTCAGTTTGTGTTTCTTGTTAGGCTTTTTTATGGGATGATAGTCGCTAGATAATAACGATAAGAAGCTAAGCAAGGTTTCACAATTTTCTATTGTGGATTATTGATACGGAACAGAATTAAAAGCAATATTCTAGAAGGAAAAAGTAAAGTCTAGATGCATTAATAAGTCACAATAAATGTCTTGATCTAGGTTCATAGTTCCTTGTAAATCTGAGCAGTTATGTCTTTATGAGTCACAATAAATGTCTTGGTCCAGGTTCATAATTCCTTGGAAATCTGAATAGTTGTGCCTTTATGATTTATGTGTCCTTATGATTTATCTTTTTGGCCTTTGTTCTTCTTTTCTTTCTTCTATAAAAATGGGACTACTATGTACTAGTGTGATTATCATTGAGGTTTGAAATAAAAACAGTTTCTCTAAACTTCTTTTTTCTGGTGGATTCCAATATCTAAGAAATTATTGTGTATAGTTTTTTTTTTTTTCAATTCTTTCGCTGCGTCAATTGGGATCAGAGTGAAGATTAGCCTAGCAAAATGTTCATTAATGTATGTGAAGGAGGTAGGTTCAGCGACGATGTTCTTGGACTAAGGGCTGATGTTGATGAACTAAAACAGAGTCTAGCAAACATTCGACAACTGCTTGCTTATTTGTTAGTCAACAATAATCAAATGCGTGTTGATAATGATGGAGTCAATGGAGAATTTGCTCGTGATCCCCATGCTCATCTCCATAATTAGACTAGACAAAATCAGCGTCATCAAGGACATAATTTTCGTAATCTTTTGTCATCAGAAAATATTTGATGATGAAGATTCTGAGGATGATGATGAAGGTGAATTTTATTGAGCGAGGAGGAGGAATCGAGATCTAGAAGAATACAGGTTAAAAGTTGATCTTCCTACATTCAACTCAATATGTATGTTGAAGATTTCACGAACTAGATATCTGAAGTTGAGAGATTCTTTGAAATGATAGAGGTCCCTGAAGAAAAGATGGTGAAGCTCGTAGTTTTCCATTTGAAAAGTGGTGCTATTGTTTGCTGGGATCAATTGTAGGACAATCATCAACGGCAAGGAAAAGTTCTAATTCAAAACTGGAGGAAGATGAGACAATTAATGATGGAAAGATTTCTGCCACTAGGTTATGAACAACATGTCTTTCAAATGTACCAGAATTGTATCCAGGGAAGTAAGCCAGTATTTGAATATATTGCTAAATTTTCTCGCTTGTCGGCTCGTAATAATTTGAATGAATCTGAAATGCAAAGAGTCACAATATATTCGGAGGGTTTTAGGCCAAGTATTAAGGAGAAAATTGGATTCAACCTATTTGGACTGCTAAAGAAGCTCATCACCTGGCTGTAATGGAGAAGATGAGCAGCAAGTTTGATTATTTCCGAAGGAGTAATTTGGAAATGACTTATCCAACATCAAGCAAAGGAAAGGCAATCCAAGTGTCCAAAGCAAACCAACCAAGGCAAATAGGTTTCCAAATTAGAGAATCTGGAAATGGTGGATCCAAACAATCCGGAGAATTGACAAACCAAGAGAATCCTAAACTCACCAATCCTTATGCTCTTATCAGGATTGATAAATGCTATCAATGTAACCAATTAGGCCATTGATCTCACCAATGTCCTACAAGGAAATCTGTTAATTTGGTTGAAAATGAGGACGAATCAGAATTTGAAGCAGACGAACAAGAACTTGAAAATAAAGTTTTCAACACCACAGGTGGCAAAAATTAGTAAGGAGAATTGCTTAGCTTGTTATTACAGCGGGTACTTTGTTCAGCTAAGCAAGAGGAACCATTACAACGTCGAAATATCTTCCGATCAACATGCACCATCAATACAAAGGTATGTGGGTTGATTATTGATAATGGAAGTTGTGAGAATTTCATTGCAAAGAAGGTGGCCGACCACTTGAACTTTCTAATGGAAGCTCACCCTAAACCTTACTTGATGAGTACCAAGAAAGACTAAGTGCCAAACATCCATTGCATGTTTTAGATGGGCCAATAACCAGAGCAAGAGTAAAGAAAATCAAGGAAGCAATGCTTGGGTTTGTTCAAGCTATGTTGGATGAGGCTTTAAATGCAACAAACAAGATAATATTTAAGATGGGCTTGAAAGAGGAAGAACCAAGATTTGTGCATGTGATCCAAGTCAAGGAGGGCAGCCTAGACCACTAATTAAAGGGGCGAATTGGGCTTTTAACGAGTGTTTTAATTATGTTCTGGGTTTTACTTTATGTTTAAGGCATGTTAGGCTTTGAAACTTACTTTGGGCTTTAAGTTTAGGTTTTAGAGTTATGTTTTAAATAGGATTTGGGTTTGTGCCATTGTTTTAATGTTTTTGAGCCAAACTTTATTAATTAAAATGGCCCATGGGTGTAAATTATTATTAGGACAGATTTGGGCTATTTAATTAGGGCTAGTTTTCTTTGTAAACACTTATAAATTCGGGATTGAGCCATCAATAATAGAATTAGAGTATTATTTTGCAATAATGTGAGGCGTGTTTTCCTCTTGTTTTTCAAAGAACTTTTGAACTTATCAAGAATTCGTTCTTGTGACATTTTTCTTTTTTTAATCCAAGGTCTTAATTCAAGAAATCAACGGGTCTTGGTTCTACATTCTTTGATCTTTATATTAGCTTTCCTAGCTTTTGATTCAATTGATCGTGGATTTGAGGCATTCGACCAAGGGTTCACATTATTACTTGATTAGTTGGGTGAAGAAAGGGCCTGCAATAATGGTAATTGAAATTTGTCGTATTCCTATTTCTCCTGGAAAATATTACAAAGATGAAGTTGTTCGCAATGTCATAGATATGGATGCTACTCACGTTTTGCTGGGCAGACCATGGCAGTATGATATGGATGTGACTTATAAGGGTAAATAAAATGTGCATTTGCTTACATGGAAAGGTCATAAAATAACTGTGGTTCATCCGTGGATAATTCCACCAGCCCTAAAGCTTCCAAAGTGGAGGAGCTATCTCTTTTGACCTAGAGAACTTCGGAGAATGAGTTTGAATCAGAAATGAAGAGAGCACAGGAAGTTCATATGCTGGTTGTGAAAGATTTGTTGGTTAACTCAACAGAAAATAAGAGAGATGAGGTGCCCGAAGAAGTCCAGTTCTTATTGGAGCAGTTTCATGAGGTCGTGTCAAAGGATTTACCAAATGAATTGCACCAATGAGAAATATTCAGCTTCACATTAACTTGGTACTTGGAGCAAGTTTGCCGAATCTTCCTCATTATCGAATGAGTCCGAAGGATGGTACCCGGAGCAAGTTTGTTGAATCTTCCTCATTATTAAATGAGTTCGAAGTAGTGAAATCTTGCAAGAGAAGGTCGAAGAACTGTTGAAAAAGGGGTTTCTACATGAAAACATGAGTCCTTGTTCCATTCCTGCTTTACTAATGCCAAAGAAAGATAGGAGTTGGAGAATGTGCATTGATAGTCAAGTTATCAACAAGATTATTGTAATATATCGTTTTCCAATCCCTCGTCTTGGTGATATGTTAGATATGCTGGAGCGTTCAAAGCTATTTTCTAAGATTGATTTGTGTAGCAGCTATCATTAAATTCAAATCAGATCTGGAGATGAGTGAAAGATCGCTTTCAAGACCAAAGGACTGTACGAATGGCTTGTTATGCCATTTGGGTTGTCTAATGCACTAAGTACCTTCATGAGACTTATGAACCAGGTACTTAGGCCTTTCATAGGAAATTTGTTGTGGTTTACTTTGATGATGTTTTGATTTATAGCAAAAATGGAACTAAACACCTACCCAAAAAAAAAAAAAAAAGAATGGAACTGACATCTGGAACACTCAAAGAGTGTCTTGTCAGTGTTGAAAGAAAATAAACTATTCGTCAATCTGAAAACATGTTGCCTTAATGACAGGCCAATTGTTGTTCCTGGGTTATGTTGTGACTGCTAATGATACTTATGTTGATGGAGAGAAAGTTAGAGCAATTCAGGTCAGGAGTGGCCTACAGCCAAAACATTCTTCGAAATTCGAAACTTCCATGGCCTGGCAACATTTTACAGAAGATTCATCAGAAATTTTAGTTCCATTGTTGTTCCAATTATTGAAAGTTTGAAGAAAGGCAGATTTAATTGGAGCAAAGAGGCAGAGTAGAGTTTCACCTTGATTAAGGAGAAATTATATAATGCACCAGTGCTTGCTTTACTAAGTTTTGACAAACTTTTTGAAGTGAAATGTGATGCTAATGGTGTAGGAGTTGGGGCTATTTTGTCTCGAGAATGATGTCTAGTAGCTTTTTTTAGTGAAAAGCTTAATGCAGCAAAGCAGAAATGGTCCACATATGATCAAGAATTTATGTAGTAGTGGGAGCTTTGAAGTATTGGGAACATTACCTAGTGGAAAGGGAGTTTATATTGTACACTGTTCATCAAGCTTTAAAGTTCTTGAATAATCAAAAGCACCTAGAGCAAAATGTATGTTCACTGGATTGCTTTTCTACAGAAGTTTCCCTTTGTTATTCAGCACAAATTTGGAGCACTTAACAGGGTAACAGATGCGTTAAGTCACTGGGCTTCTTTACTTGTTACCATGATTCAAGAGGTAGTTAGGTTTGATTGTTTGAAGGAGTTAAATGTTGAAGATGAAGACTTTAAAGAGATTTGGGCTAAGTGCATGGCAAAGCAATCCATAAGAGATTTTCATGTGTATGAAGATTATTGTTTACTGGGAATCGCTTGTGTATTCCTCGAACTTCCTTGGGGGAGAAACTTGTAAGGGATTTACATGGTGGAGGCCTCAGTGGACACTTGGAAGAGACAAGTCTTGAGGAGCACTATCATTGGCCATACTTGAAGAGAGATGCAGGGAACTTTGTAAGGAGATGCAGCAGATGCTGCTTATGCCAAACTGCTAGAGGCCAATCTCAAACTACTGGGCTTTACATGCCTTTGTCTGTCCCTAATGCGATTTGGGAATATCTATCTATGGATTTTGTTCTAGGTCTTCCTCGTACACAGAGGGGCAGATTCAGTTTTTGTTGTGGTTGACTAGTTTTTGTTGTGTTAGACTTCATGGAGTCCCTCAGTCCATCACTTCTGATTGGGATTCCAAGTTCCTTAGCCATTTTTGGATTACATTGTGGAAGATGTTCGACACCTCGTTGAAGTTTAGGAGTGTAGCACATCCCCAAATTGACGGTCAAATTGAAGTGACAAATAAAACACTTGGCAATTTGATATGAAGCATTTGTGGAGACAAGTCAAAGCAGTGGGATCACGCCCTAGCACAAGCAGAATTTGCTTACAATAATCAAGTTCATAGTGCTATTGGAAAATCATAATTTTCAGAGGTTTACATGAAGGCACCAAGGCAAGCATTGGACTTGGTGCGACTCCCACATGTCCAGGGAAAGAGTGTTGTTGCAAAACGTATAGTAGAGCAAGTTCAATCCATGCAAGATGAAGTCAAAGAAAGGTTGAAAGAGACAAACGTGAAGCATTTAGAAGCAGCTAATGAGCATCAACGACTGAAGGTTTTCAAGGATAGAGACGTGGTGATGGTGTTTTTTTTTTTTTTTTTTTTTTGCAAAGAAAGGTTTCTAATTGGAGCTTATAAAAAGATCAAACCATAGAGTATGACCCTTATAAGATCTTGAAGAAAATTAATGACAATGCTTATGTTGTAGACCTGCTAGAGAGTATTGGGATATTAAAGACTTTCAATGCGAAAAACCTGTATAAGTATCATAGTCAAATTGCTCCTTTTATCTAGTCTTGAACTCAGGGATGAGTTCTCGAAGTGGAGGGGACTGATACAAGACAGAATTAAAAGTAGTATTCTAGAAGGAAGAAGTAAAGTCTAGATGCATTAGTAAGTCACAATAAATGTCTTGGTCCAGGTTTGTAGTTCCTTAGAAATCTAAACAGTTGTCTTTATAAGTCACAATAAATGTCTTGGTCCAGGTTCATAGTTCCTTGGAAATTTGAACAGTTGTGTCTTTATGTTTTATGTCTCTTTATGATTTATCTTTTTGGCTTTTGTTCTCCTCCTCTTTCTTCTATAAAAGGGACTGCTATGTATTTAGCTTGATCACATTGAGATTTGAAATAAAAACAGTTTCTCTGAACTTCATTTTCTCGCGGATTCCAGTATCTAAGACATTATTATTTATAATTTCTTCTTTCAATTCTTTCGCTGCGTCAATTATGTTTAACAGGTCTTTTAGGGGAGTTCTTTTTCATCTACCTGAATTTCTATTATGTATCAAAGCATTGATTATAGCTTCAACTATTTACACCATTAGGCTAGAAAATAACAATTCACATAATTTCTTGATGCGTGGCCAACGAGGACAAGTGTGCAACTGTTTATTCGTACCTTTTGTATAAATTTTCCTCCACCTTGTCACCTATGTTAGGTTGGTTTACGATGCTCGTGCAAAGGAAATATGCGGCTTAGTTTCTACAAAGAAATCAAAGCTCGAATGACTGTGATTCCTTTCAATATTGTTCATGGGAATGCTAACACTAGTTGGCTTGCTAGGATACTCCATAAACTTGTACATACATACCAGCACAAAGAAACATTGATTTGCTTATAAATGAGGTTCATTGCTGCTATCTATTGTGTGTCAGCCAAGGAGTATACAATGCCCAAAAGGCATTGCATAAAGCAAATCCAATTGCATGGAATTGCTAAAGGCAGAGCATGGATTCCAAAGCAGTACTTAACAAGAGAAGTCCTCAATTTTTTCATAATCATAAAGTGGCTTCCCACTCACTCAGAATTGAAGTCACTTGAAGCTCGAGCCTATTTCCATGCATTAAGCAATGACCCCTATTATGATATAGATTTGCGGGAAAGAGGCCCCAAAATTCTGATGGATCACTTTTTGAGTTACAATGATAAATACGAACAAGGAAACATCGAAATGAAAAAGACCTACTTGGATTTTTTAAGCTCTAAAATCTTTTTTTTTTTTTTTTGCAGGTCTGCATTACTACCATATTTTCTGACTGCCAAGATGTGGATAAGTGCATTTCACATGCTGTCAAGTCCATAGGGTTGAAAGAGACACCTAGTTACACAATCATAAAGGGCGACCACTTCGATTGGATAAAGAAAAGTCAGGTTAAATAACTTCTCTATTACTTTGCGATTCCATGTAAATTGGTTTGAAAAAAATAACTTGCACATCACGTTTTTGCCTTCTACTTGCTTCATCTAAGTATATAGGGGGTGTTTGGTTGACTAAAACCAACCAAAATCCACCAACTTTTTGTAATTTCTTCCAATCAAAATTTGCTATAAATCACTTTTACATCAAATATTTATACTTTTGCTATATTTTTTAGCCAACCAAACACCCCCATAGTTTAAGTCTTGAGTGATGTTCATTTTTTTTTTCCCAAATTAATGTGTTTGGTCATTCCCAGGTCACAAGATTCTTGTTTCAAAATAAGCTTGGGAGAGGCAATAGGTAGGCAGACTTACCTTGAGTGGCAGACTTAGGAATTTGTGTCAATATAGGGCCAAATCACAAATTTTAAATTCTAAACGAATGAATAAAATGCGATAACTACAAAATATTACACATTGATATCAAATGTTTCTTACACAAAATAAGCTTTAAATTAACAAAATAAGCTACAACAATCCCCTTCTTCTTTCATATTCTGAAAATGTTGCAAAATAGCTTCATTGTCAATGGTTTTGAATATGTCTCTTTTAATGTATGTCACCAAGCAATCATTCATCCAATCACCCACCCTCAAACAAAAATTTTCTTTTATAAAAATTTACAATTTTTTTATATCAAATAATTTTTTTAATAAAAATCTAGCATCGGCCCCACCGTCGGTTCATCGTGGGTCCACCAGTACTTACCTTTCATTTTTTGCAAGGAGACTGTCCTATGACTTGAACCCACATCACAGTGTAGGTGCAGATGAGCAATTGCCATCACACCTGGCCATGATCTCCTAAATTCATTTTCTTATGGCTTTATTGTTCCAACAGATACATTTTCTTTCCTTGTTACAGAATTGCTTGTGAGAAGAAACATCATGAAACAACGTTCCAGTCTAAGTAGAAGACACAGCTTTTGTGATTGATTTTGTTGATAATTTTTCAACTCTAATTTATGTGCTGACATATGTGTTTCCCTCAAATTCGTCGCTATTTAACTAATGTAAAGATCTTAAAATAAATTTCAATTGTTGTTTTAGTTCACACATGGCTTCTTCTTTGAAATATGAAAACACACACACACACACATACACATGCACATAGACAAAATTTGTAAGAAAGGAAGAAGAGTTAAAAAAGAGGGAAGACGAGATTTCAAAAAGCAAAAAAGGAGAAGAAACTTAGTTGAAAACCGCGTGGTATAATAAAGGAAAGGGGAAGTGCTATTAACGAATGAATACTATTCAAGGCCCAACTAAGCTCTTTGGGTTATGTTAGGATGGTTATTTGTTAGAGCTGTCAGAATATGTTGTTTTAAGCCAGAAGGTTTGTTTCTTCATGCCTCTTCTGATGAGAAGGAGATGACTAGAGTCAAGACTGCCAGAGATTTTTAGTATGACTTCCAAGCAAAGAAGCATGAGTAGTTTTTGCTAAATGCTTTCAAAGCAAGAGCCAATAAGTGGCCATCAATGTTCATAAAATTAAGGGTAACATTTACCTCCCATCAACATTTGAGTAATTACAATTACTGTCACTTTATATTTAAAAATTATACTTACCTTCCCTATTTTGAAATGTTGTTAATATTGAACTATTTTCTGTTAAATCAACTGTTAAAACTTAATAAAAAATGTAAAAGTAGCCAAAATATTAGGTGTGTTTCTTATTTTACACTTCCGTTTCCCACATCTTTGTTAGTTTTCTTTACAAAAATCTCGAAAAATAAGTTAAAAAAAATTTGGATATTTTTGTAAAGAAAACTGACAGATACGTGAGAGGGAGGAGTAAAATAGGAAAAACACCTAAAACTTTGGTTACTTTGACATTTTCTATTAAGTTTTAACGGTTGGTTTAACGGAAGGGGGTTAATGTTAATGACATTTCAAAATAAGAGAAGTAAGTGTAATTTTCAAATCAGGGATGGTAAGTGTAATTATCCAAATGTTCAGGGGAGGTAAATGTAATTTATCCTAAAATTAATCAGTGTAAATGTTGTTTACCTTTTACATGTCCCCATATTTCTTTGGTAAATGAAGCAAGTTTTATCAATACAAGTGGCAAAAGGGGAACACCTTTTTGATTTGAATAATATAGTGATATAATATGAGAATATTTCTCAAAAATAATACCCTTCTTTCAAGAGCACTAGTCTTAATTGTAATTAGGGCCACCAAGTTGAATTGTTTGAACTATGCCAACCACTATTAATTCTCAATCATATTATTGTCAATAATCATGTTCTTTTTTAACTCTTTACAGGAATCATTTCAGCCAGTTGAAATTACCAAGGGACTTTGGGTTGTGCCCGAGTGGAGAACTCCCCCTGTATGATTAGTCTGTCATTTCCTTTATGAATCAATTCCATGTTGCTTAGTATAGAAGGGCCACTGTTCCTTTTGGTTTCTGTTAGGTCCATTGAGCCTTTTCATTGGTGGCTCATTATGTTTTTAGTCAATTGACTCAAATTACATATCGATCACCTGATGATTGGTACTTTAGTTTTCCTTCCTTTAGTACTTAGGAAATCATCTCCAAGAATCCATGTATATATCATGCCAGCTATTCTTTTAATTTACATAGTTATTTTCATGTTTGAACTGCTCAGGACCTTCAAGCTACAAATATAATTCTGAATCCTGGATTGGCATTTGGGACAGGGGAACACCCTACTACTAAGTTGTGTCTATTGCTACTCCATGGCTTAATAAAAGAAGGAAAACTCTTTCTGGACTATGGCACAGGTTCTGGTATTCTTGCCATAGCAGCTATTAAGGTATTCAATTATTGATTTCATTATGAAAAAAGTTGTAAGTGGGATCATATATCAAAGTTCTTTTTCATTTACACAGTTACAAGTGTTGGTTGCTTGATCTCAAAAAATTTAATGGAAGAGCTTTAATGCATTCCAAGTATAAAGGCCTTAAGAAACCTCAAAAGTGGCACATCAATGATAGATGGATTCCCACTTCAATCAGAATTACGCTTCTTGCAATAATGCATTTCTGTTGCAATGTTCTATTAAATTGTTTTCAAACACTGAATATTTTCATTGTCAATTGATTCCCCAATGAATTTTTTATTTCAACTTGGAAATGCAGTTTGGTGCTGCCTTATCTGTTGGATTGGATGTAGATCCTCAAGCAATTAGATCTGCACGACAGAATGCTTTGCTAAACAACATACGAGCTGAGCAATTGCAGTTGCACCTCATCCCTAGCAAGAAAAGCTGTCCCACCACAGTCAAAGCGATACTTGGAGGCATGAAAGGAAAGCGTTCATCTGGCACCAAAGACATCTCTGAAACAAGATATGATGTGGTTATCGCAAACATACTTTTGAATCCTTTACTAGATTTGGCAGATCATATTGTTTATTTTGCCAAGCCTGGTGCCGTTGTTGGTGTCTCTGGTATCATATCGGAACAGGTACAGTTGAGGTAACCTTTGATTAGAAACGACTGGTTAATTTTTTCAAAAAACTACCAAAAATGTAGGATATGAGAAATGCAAAATTTATTCTTTCTAATTCTTTTACTCAGGCAATGTTTCTAAATTGGGATATTCTTTCATTGGTTTTATTCTATTTTGAGAGAGAGAGAGAGAGAGAGAGAGTTAACTAATTGTTTATAAAAACTCAAGAAATGAAGAATGCTATTATGTGATTGTGTGGGGTGATATCAATTGTTTAACTAAAGCCCAGAATGTGCCGATATTATCACTTGATAAATGTGTCTAGTGAACTGAACTCCAAGTTTAGCTCAACTCAGTGAGCTGAGGTTTAAGTGTCAAGGGTATGAGCTCTCTTGTTGTCGGTGAAGATCGTGGTAGGAGAAACGCTGTTTGATGTTCCTTTGTGGGTAGAAGGGTCATTCACCACAACCTTAGGGCATAGTGGTGTGAGTAGGTCAGTGGCATCGGCTCCGATGGAGGAGCGTGGATCTCAGTTGTTGAAGGCATAATATAACTGGATTTAGATGAGAGAAGAGTCATGTAATAGAGCATAAGTGAAAAGAACATCTGGTGCAGAGAGAGAAAAGGCTGGAGAGATGGGCTAGATTCAAGTGTGGTGCGTTTAAAAAATTCATTTAGGCCTTTGAAATTAGAAGCCCTAGCTGACTTAGATGACGAAGCTTAAGCTAGGTCAAGTTAGATTTGGAGACAGCTTACCAAAGCAAAGTAGGCCGATAACCTATTAGATGGGATGGGCCTAGATTAAAATGGCCAATCAATCACTCAGGTAATTTCTCTATACTTGTTTGGGCCTAAGGGAATTTACATTCTCAATCATACAAATCTCAAAACTTCATTCTCTTATACTAAATTCCATTCGTCTTCTTTATTGGAAGGGCTTGAGTTTTCTCAGGGGGTTAAGGAGGGGATCACATCTTAGGGGGGAGTTGCTTGGGAATGAAGGATGACCAAGGGAGGGAGAAAGAAGCAGAATTAAGAGGAGGTGAGGGGAGTGACGGTGGCGGAAAAGCTCTAGTGGTTTGTGGAGGGGACTCAGGTACAGAGGACTATTGGGTGGATATTAGGATGATATTGGGATCCGATCCCCTTAGCTAGGTTGGAACTAGGTTCTGTAGGGGAAGGGGAGGATAGGACACTAATAGGAGAGAGTGGTACTGAAGTAGTGGTATTGAAGTAGCGTAGGTGTCAGATTGGGTATTACATAAGGTTAAGTCCATTAAATATTTGCTTGGTGTTTTATGTAATAACGTTGAAGATGAGATCACTAGATTGTTACTTGTTAGAATATTCTAGATTTATTTTGATTGTGTGAGGATTCTGAGAGATTTGATTTGAATTGGTACTTGATTGTATTTCCTAATTTTATATAGGTTATTAATATAAATATAATATGATGAAGAAGATAATTTTTTCCTCCCGAATCCATCTTTCTTCTCTTCTAACTTGGTATTAGAGTTGATATTACATTTTTCGAGACGACTTCCTATTTTGCACCACTAGGGTAGTTTTATGCTTGTGAAGGGGACATTTCCCTTCCCTCTTGTGAGGGTGAGTCATCTCACACCACTGAGTTACCCTTTGCCAACCTTGTTCCTAGTATGCCTATTTGTAGTGTGCTACCCTTTAATAGTATATTTGCTGTACTCATCTTGCACCAGTTGCCTCTATGCCTGTTGATCCCGACCCTTTTGAGGCTTTTGCTCTAGCTATATCTGGGACTCTTACCTCTATTTCTATTAAGCCTTAGTAAACTGATGATCTTTCTTGTTGCTATGAGGAAAGGTAAACGTATTTACACTTAACATCCTATGGCTAAATTTGTTTTATACTATAAACTAGAGAATGATTTACCGAAAGACTTGACATACCTAACTGGGTTGTCTGTATTACATTTATACATGTACAAAAGGATTGTTTAGGTTACTTATAAACCAGATACATCACTCTACATTAAATACAAAATACTATTAATGTACATTAACAATCCCCTCAAGTTAGAGCATATATATCATATATTTCAAACTTGTTACAAATAAACTTTACTCTAGGTCCCCCAGAGCTTTAGTAAACAAATTAACAAGTTGGTCTTCAAACTTCACATAGCCAGTTTTGATCACATTCTGTAGAGTATTTTCTCTGATAAAATGACAATCGAACTCAATATGTCTAGTCCTTTCATGAAATACGGGATTAGAGGTAATATGAATTGCAGCTTGATTATCATATAGTAACTCTATGTGCTGTGAATGACGAACTCTTAATTCTTTTAACATGTTTTGTATCCAGATCAACTCACAAGATGTGTGTGCCATGATTCTATACTCTGACTTAGCACTTGTCTATGCTATTACGAACTGTGTTTTACTCTTCTAAGATACTAGATTACCTCCAACAAAGATAAAATACCCAGTCGTAGATCGTCTATTTGATGGTGGCCTAGCCCAGTCTACATTGGTGTACTCATGAACTAAAGTGTGTTCATTGTTCTTGTACAATAAGCCTTTACTTGGTACACTTTTCAAGTATCTCAAAATCTGGATAACAACATCCAAATGACTTCTACACAGTGATTCTAGGAACTGACTAAGCACACTCATGCCAAAGGGTATATCAGGCTTGGTGACTGTTAAGTAGTTTAGTTTCCCAACTAACCTCTGATAATGGCTAAGATCATATAACAACTCTCCTTATCAGTAACCAACTTAGTATTTGGATCCATTGAAGTGTCCACAGGTTTAGAACCTAACATATCTGTCTCAGTTAACAAATCAAGAACATACTTTTTTTTGAGAGAGAAATACCCATATGTGACTTGGCAACCTCAATTCCCAAGAAGTATTTCAATGGTCCCAAATCTTTGGAGCTAAACTTACTTTGAAGGGACAATTTCAGATAAACAATACCCTGTAAATCAACACCTGTGATAACAATATCATCTACATACATAGGGAGCCAAATTTTTCCTTTAAAAGTATGACGATAAAAGACTGAATGATCAATTCCACCGCAAACCAGGCTGAATCCAGTGATAATAGTGTTAAATCGGCCAAACCATGCCCCGAGGAGATTGTTTTAGGCCATAAAATGATTTTTTTAATTTGCAAACCAACCCAAACTCTTCCTGAGCAACAAATCTAGGAGGTTGCTTCGTATACACTTGTTCAGCAAGATCACCAGGAAGAAAGGCATTTTTTACATCCATTTAGTGTGGAGACCAATGATAGACTGCAGCCAAAGAGATTATAAGATGAATAGATGTATACTTAGCCATCGGAGAAAACATCTCAAGAAATCCAAACCATAATCTTGAGTATACCTCTTTACGACCAAACACGCTTTAACCTATCCACATTATCATCAGGATGAACTTTGACAATATATACGTACTGGCAATCAACCATTGACTTATCAGGAGGAAGAGCGACAAGGTCCCAAGTATCATTGGTTAGAAGAATAGACATCTTGTCTTCCATAGCAGAATGTCATATATGGCGAGAAAGTGCTTTAGAAATAGTGTTAGGAATAGAAACAGAGGATAAAGATGCAATAAATGAACGATATGAGGGTGACAATACATCATAGGACATAAAATTAGAGATAGGATGAGAAGTACAAGAATGTCTACCCTTCTGAAGAATAACAGGAACATTTAAATTACTTACAGGAACAGGCAGCATGGGAGGAGCTGGTGGCAGAACGCAAAAGGGAGGTAGAGTAGTCACTTCTCGACGTTAAGTGTATACCTACAAATCGGGACGAGACAAACGACTAGATGGACTCAGAGGATTATGGTGATAAGCTGAACTAGAATCAACTGGATAACAGGGAGAGGAAAACTCTCATCGAGAAGAGATTGAGATTGAGGCTAAGAGGAAAAATGAGTGGACTCAAAGAAAGTGACATCTACATAAACAAAGAATCAATTAAGAGGACTATAATAACGGTAACCCTTTTGTAACCTAGAATACCCCAAAAAGATGCATTTATGAGCTCAGGCATCCAATTTATCTATCCCAGGAGCAATCTAATGAAGAAATGAAATGCACCCAAAAATCTGAGATGGAAGGGAAAACAAAGGTTTGTTAGGGAACAATTCAGAATGAGGAGTTAATCCATTGAGAACGAAAGATGACATGCGACTAATTAGATAACATGCACTTAAAATAACATCACTCCAGAAGATTTTGGGAATGTTCATTTGAAAAAGTAGACATCGAGCTATTTCAATGAGATACAAATTCTTTCTTTCAGCAACCCCATTTTGTTGTAGTGTATAGGAACAAGAAGACTGATGAAGCATACCACAAGAGGTCATGAAGTCAACAAAAGGTTTAGAAAAATATTCTTTTGCATTATCATCGCAAAAAATTCGCACATGCACATCAAATTAGGTTTTATTTTCAACACAAAAAGCTTGAAAAATGGAAAACGACTCAAAACGATTTTTCATTAAATAAATCCATGTAATTCTTGAAAAATTATCTACAAAGGTGACAAAATACGAACTTTGAAGTAACTCGACTAGGACCTCAAACATCTGAATAAACTAATGAAATAGACTCGATAACCTTTTATTGACTCGGGAAGCAAAAGGCATACGATGATGCTTTCTCAATTGACAAGACTCACAATTTCAAGGCTGTAAATGATGTAAACTAGGAACCATAAACTTTAGCCTATCTAAAGGATGGTTGACCAAAGTGACATTGAACCTCTGTAGGGGAGGCTATTGCAGGAAAAGCTTGAGGCGTATCAAGATAGAAGACTCCTCCAGCTTTATGTTCTCCGCCAATCTTTTCCTTTGTCTCCATATCTTGAATAACAACAGAATTGGGAAGAAGGTCACTGAACAATGATGGTGTTTGATAAGTTGACTAACAGACATCAGATTGAAAGGAAAAGAAGGACCATAAAATACTGAAGTTAGAGAAAGAGAAGGGGAAGGAGTTACTATACCAACACCATTGATTGGGGTGGTTAACCCATTGGCTAAAGTAATTGCTAGGAGAGAAGTAGAATATTAAATACCAAAAAATAATGTAGATGTTCAATACATATGGTTAGAAGCACCAGAGTCTATAATCTAACAACGAGAAGAATAAGTGGAGAGACATGCAACGGAATTACCTTGATGAGCAAAGGAAGCGATAGGGAGGCCCGATGAGCTATTTGATATTGTAGGAGACTTGAATACTCTTCTTCAGAAAGAGTTACAGTCTATGGATGCTCATTAGTAGTGGAGGTGGCTGTAAGAGCATTAGAAGAAGTTCTATTTGCCGTATGTGGGCGTCTTCCAATTAAATCCTAACACTTCTCATGGATATGTGCAAGAATACCATAATTTGTATAGCGAGGCTGAGATCCTTTGCCACGTGCCCCTCGTCCATGTCCAACCCCATTACGACCACCACGATTACCAGGACTATCAACAAGAGATGGAGTTGTTTGACTGATAAGTGCAGATTGAGGGAAATCTGAACGAACTGAAGAATCTCAAGATGCAGTTTGCATCATCCTTGAATAGGTCTCAGCAAATGAACGAAGAGAAGCCCCACTAAGTATTTAAGCCTCCACTGGCTCAAATTCAGGATCAAGTCCTACAAGGAACCTAAGTAATACCATCTGCTCACGTTGCTTTTGCATTTCACGTATATCTATTGTTAAAGGTTGAATGGAGTTCAACTCCTCATAAACTCGTTTCAGGGAAGCAAAATAGTCTATAATTGGCTTACCAGATTGCTATAACTGAAAGAACTCACGAGATAAATCATACATGCGTGTCAAGTCACTAGAAAATAATAGATAGACATACTTCCAAAAATCCTTATGGTTATCTAAGTGAGTACACATATTGGCAATTCGAGGTTCTATGAAATTCCGTAGAAGACTAACAATGCGTGCATCTTGTTGAACCCACGTATCATACTATGTTCTAGTTGAGGCAAGGTTGACTCAATAAGATACTTTTGTTTGCCATGAACCGTTAAAGCAATCTTGACAGTCTTAGACCACTGGCTATAATTAGCTCCATTCAGTTTTCGTGTAGTCAACTGAAGTGAGATGGTAGAATCAAGGGGTTTGGACTCCATTAAGGTAGCAAAGAACAAAATCAACACTCAACTTACTCAGAAAAATCAAACAAACTAGTGATAGATTTTAACAAAGTCGACAGACAAAAGCGACCAAACTCCACAAGCGAAGAAGAATAGGCTGAATTTTTGGCAACAAGTCAAAAACACCAAATGAACACCACCATTGAGCTCATCGGAGGAGGACGATGGTTGTCGGAAAAGAAGCAGGTAGAACCGATGATTCACGTTCTCTCATGCACAAGCGAAAGTACTACGAGTGAGCGTTATGCACCGGCAACTGAACAACGCACGTGACTGTGTGGCTGGTTTTCTATTAAGGGGACTTTGATGGTGGGCTTATCGGCAGTAAGTGACTCCATCGGTGTATAACCCACGATCAATGGATCACTAGAAAAGCACGGGCTTTTCTTTGCATTATCGACTTTAGGGCTACAAGTCCTATTACTTGTAGGTAATTTTCTGACTTTATTAGACACAAATTAGGATCTACTCTAATACCATGTAAACTAGAGAATGATTTACTAAAAGACTTGACATACCCAACTGGGTTATCTGTATTACATTTATGCATGTATCAAAGGACTATTTAGATTTCCCATAAGTTAGATATATCTCCCTACATTAAATACAGATACATGAATACAATACAGATACATGAAGATGAAGACTATTAATGTACATTAACAAATACTATCATGTATCACCTTGTCTTCAATCCTTTGTTTGTATTGTGTCTTCTGTTTTCATACCTATCTCTTATAAATAGATAGTATTATCCCCTAACAAGAAGAAAGCGATGGATGAGGAGATGCGAGCATTATATCACAATCATATATAGGAGCTTACTCCTCCACCTAGGAAGAAGGCAGTAGGGTGTCGTTGGGTATACGCAATGAAATATGTACTAGATGGATCTATTGCGAGACTTAAGGCTAGGCTAGTAATTTAGGTACGCACTCAGATCTATGATGTTGATTATCAAGAGATCTTCTCACCAGTAACTTGCCTTAATTTTGTTTGTATTGTACTAGCTATTGCAGTTGTAAGTCATGCCCTTATTTCAATTAGATGAAAATGCCTTCTTGCTTGGTGAACTCTAAGAGGAGGTACATATGGATTACTACAAGTAGTGAACATCTTGTTTGTCTCTTGCATAAAGCTTTGTATGGTCTAAAGTAGTCTTCACGGGCATGATTTGATAGGTTTAGCTCTACTCTTCTGGACTATGGTTTCAGATGGTTCACATCTGATCACTTCATATTTACACGCCCATCATCTTCTGGTATCATTGTTTTCATTGTTTATTTGGATGGTATCATCGTCTTTGGTGATAAAATTGAGGGTATTTTTGCATTGAAAATTTATCTGGAAACGCAATTCTATACAAAGGATCTTGGAGCATTTATTTTTTAATGATTGAGATTGCTTGTTCTTCTCAGGGTATCTATTTATCTCAAAGGAAATGGGCCTTGGATTTACTTTATGAGATTGGGCTTTTGAGATCTCATGCTGCTAATACTCCTATGGATCCTTCTGTGCATTTAGATTTTGAGAGTGGTGACCCATTTCTTAATATTGGAAGATATCATTGACTTGTGGGTGAGCTAATTTTTCTTGCTATGACTTGGCCTAATATTACATATGCAATTAGGGTAGTCAGTCAGTTCATGCACTCTCCTCATCAACCCCATTTTGATGATGGAAGTCTGAGGTATTTGAAGAAGTCTCCAGGTCAAGGCTTACTTTATTAGCCTTCCACTTTGATACTATGATGGAGACTAGGCTGGTACTTGTTCAAACCAATGGTCTACATTCAGATATTGTACCATTGTTGGTAGTAACATTGTGACTTGGCACAGTAAGAAGCGAACTGTTGTTGGTCGGTCTAGTGCAGAGGTTGAGTATCATGTCATTTGCTCATATTGCGTTTGAATTGCTTTGGGTGTGTTCTCTTCTTTAGGACTTTTGGTCTATCAGTTCCACCTCCAATGTCCATGTTCTGTGATAATCAGGCTGCAATATTCATTGCTAACAATCCTATCTTTTATGAATGAGTCAAGCATATTGAGGTTGATTGCAACTTCATTCGGGATGTCTTGCTTAAATATGACATCATCACTCCATTTGTGCGCTTTGATTCCCAATTCGGTTATATTTTCACAAAACCATTGGCACGACCTTTATTTTGGTAATTGTCTATCAAACTGCGCATGTTTGATATCAATGCTCTAGTTTGAAGGGGAGCATTAGAATTTTCTAGATTTATTCTAATGGTGTGAGGATTTTGAGAGATTTGATTTGGATTTGTAATTGGTTGTATTTACTATTTTAAGTAGGTTACCAATATAAATATAATATGTGGGAGAAGAGAATTTATCTCACCCAAGTCCATCTTTCTTCTCTTCTAACTTTGCTCTCTGCTGAGAACAGTAGAAGATAGATGAGGGAATTGGGGGATAGCACCAGAAAACAAACGAGGAAATCAGGGGCTAGAGATTGAAAATTTTGGAGTGGACTTTAAATTACAGGAGGAGAGAGGTGGGAAGCCAAAAAGAGGAGGTTCTGTTATTAAATTATTGATGAAGTCTGAAATTGTAGGTTGGAATGTGAGGGAATCAATGACAGGGAGAAGAAGGCAGCTATTAAAATGGCCGTTAGAAGATGGAGACTAAGTTTGCGTTTGGAGTGACAAAAAGTGAGATAAAATGAAATAAAGTGATATAATTTGTGGGTTCGTAATTCGTGCAGTGAGATAAAAAAATAAGTAACTTTTAGAGGTTTTTAGAGATTTTTAGAGTTTTTCAGCTATTTTTAGCAAACCAAACGCACCTGTGATTTTGTTTGTTTACAAGAAACCGAAATGGAGCTTATGGAAGATTCACTGGTGATGGGGTTATAAGAGGAATAAGAGGAACTTGGGTAAAATGGGAATCAGTGGAAGTCGAAGGATCAACAGGGTGCTTGTTGGTGACGTGGGATAACAGAGGTATTTAGCTGGAAGGGTGCGAGAAAGTTTTTCACTGAGTTGCTGTTTTAGAAATTTAGAGGATAACTTTATGTTGGCATTCATAGGTGTTTACGGTCCAAATGCTCAATCTATGACAAGGAATTTGTTAGAAGAGTTGAGTGCAGCAGTGTTTCGTTGGCCTCATCCTGGGGTGGTGGGAGGGGTTTTTAATATGATCAAGAATCTAGAGAAAAGATCAGGGTGTAGGTCAAGCTTCAAGTGGATGAGATCCTTTGCTGAGTTCGTTGATAGTATGGGTATAGTTGACCTCCCTCTGACAGGGGGAATATTCATGTGGTCCAATTCTATAAGCCTAGGATAAATAGATTCCTGTTTTCCTCCTGTTGGAAGGATAACTTTTCAGGAACTATTCAATCTCTGGAAACTAGGGTGGTGTCGGAATATTTTTTTTTATTATGCTGAATTGTGGAGGAGTTAAAGGGGGTCCTAGACCTTTCAGGTTTTTAGACTCTGGCTAAAAGTGGAGGGATTTAAGGAGAAGGTAGAGTTACAGGTAGTGCGTTTCTTTTTGGTGAAGAAGTTATGGAGTCTCAAGGAATAGAGAGGACTTTGGCTGAATTGAAGTTCAGAAATCAGAGTTGATGAACATAATTGCTGAGTTGGATAAGGAGGAGAGGGTCCTGTTATTGCAGGAAGAGATACAAACCAGAGACCAAAAGAAAGGGGAGCTTCCCAAAGTGGTGAGGTTGGAGGAAGCTTGTGGGAGGGAAAAATCCATAATCTTTTGGCTAAAGAACGGGACATGAATACCAAAGTTCTTCACAGGATGGAAAACGCACATTGGAGAAGCAATCAGATTTTGAAGCTTGTTATAAAAGGTAGATTGATTGATCAACAGGAACAAATATGTAGTTGCATTACTAATTTCTTTTGAAAAGCTTTCTATTAAGGAGTGGAGACCTATGATGGAGGAGATAGAGTTTTTGTTGATTGATGGGTAGGCTGAGGAGGAATTGGAATTTTGATTCTCAAAAGAGGAAGTTGGGAGGCCATGAAATCTCTAAATGGGGAGAAGGCACTGAGCTCGGATGTTTGGACGATTCTATTTTTTCGGATTGGTGGGAGGGGGAGTTGATCCAAATGTGGAATCTTTTTTGTGTTTTGTTGAGAGTATGACTATTTAGGCTTGGGTTTTTTTTTTTCGTTAGCCCTTTGCTTGGGGCATGGTCTCAATGCTTTAATAAATTCTTTATTCATGAAAAAAAAAAAAAAAACTAATATATTGAAGAACGCCTTTTTTTTCCTCTAAAGTTTTTGTTAAAGTAAGAACAGTTTTCATTAATTAAGGCATCAAGAAGATGCCAACTTTGGTACAAACAAAAGCTCAACTCAATTGTACAAATTCCAATCCAAAAGTATGAGTCTTACTTCCAGAAAGTCAATGGAATCCAAAAATGTTTGGACGTCCGAATTTACAATCCGAGTAGCCCAGCCATACCCATACATGTCTGAATCTACGAGAACATTGTCCACCCAAGCATGTCTGCCTACTTACGTTCCTTAAAATGACAACTTGATTAAATAGTGGATAGGTTCTTTAATCAGAGTTAATTGCATTTCTCTCTTAATGCAGATTCCTTATATTGTGGAACGATATTCAGAACTTTTAGAAGGTCTTTCAGTATCAAAGCTCGATGGCTGGGCTTGTGTAAGTGGAACTAAGAAAAGAAATCTAATTGCTGGCTGACAGAGATGCCGACTTCATTGAAACAATATGCAAACACATGACTTCTTCAATCAAGAACTTGGAAGCTAGTATTTGCCATTCAAAGTCAAGCCTCCAGTGGTGTCACGAAGATTTCACCTAGCTGTGAGTTGCTGCTTTTATTATTTTGAGACCAAAAGTGAGCACTTTTTTTGTCCCAAAAATATTGTGGTTTATGTGGGATGAAAATGCCTCTCACTTCCTCTTAAGTAGAAATTGTAAATCTAGCCCCTTGAGATGCTCACAGCAAACACTACAAGGAATTCTGGATTTCTTGGCCGCCTAAAGCGGTCTAAAGCGGTTGAGAAAGGCACATAAAGTGGCCAACTAAAGGATCCTCGACCGCCTAAGGACTGCTTTCTAGCAGTCGTATCCGTTGGGGTCGAGAAAAGCGATATTCGACTACTTTAAAGCGGTCGAAAAATGTTTCATCCGCCTCGTAGCGGTTGACTAAAGTATATTTACTTAAAAAAAAAAAAGGCAATCATGTTTTAAACTATCAGAATGACCTGTACATTTATATAACAAAACTTGTACATTTATTACATCTGTATATATACAAAGATAAAATTAAAATTATCTAACAAAAATTCTAAATTATCATAAAATACGTAGCAAAATACACGTAACATTGAAAAGTTTAACTATAAACACTTTGAAAACAAAATAACGTCCCTGTGAATCCTTTGTAATCGACTTCAAAACAATTTGAGAGCCCAGTGAACCTGAAAGACACAAAACAATTAAATAAAAAATGTCATATATTTTGTGAATTTAAAAGCAAATCAGAAAGGGTAGAATGCTAGAAAAGGATGCTAACCTTAGATTTGTCGAATGGATACCTGATCGAGTGTAGAATGCCAGAAAATTAAATAAAATTAGAGAGAAACCTTGGCAAGTATATAAAAAAGGGCAGACTTAGTACATAAAACACACAAACACACAAAGAGAGAGAAAAAAAAAAAAAAAAAAGAACCAGGATTTGACACAACAAGTGCCTTTGAACATATAAAATCACAATCAAAATTCTAGAATAACAAGAATAATCCAACCTTGCGTCAACAAACACCCAAAAAGCAACCAACCCCCCCTCATATTTAGTACAGGATTTGACACAACAAGTGCCTTTGAACATATAAAATCACAATCAAAATTCTAGAATAACAAGAATAATCCAACCTTGCGTCAACAAACACCCAAAAAGCAACCAACCCCCCCTCATATTTAGTACAGGAAATAGTAAAAGTACATATATATATGAATTCAGGAAATGGTGCATGCATAGAGTGAGTGTGTGTGTGTGAGAGAACTCAACATTTTAATTTCACTTAAATCTCTTAGCTCCTTCTTACGCTACCACCAATTAACCACTCAAATCAACCAAACCCACCACCTGCTACCTCAATGAACACCCAAAACAACCATTATTCAACACCCCTTGCCTGCAACAAAACCCAAATAACTAGAACCCCAACCCCCCCCAAAAAAAAAAAGATCGAGAGAGAGAGAGAGAGTTAAGAGCTCGGAGAGGAGAGAAGGAGATGAGGGCTTACCAATCCTTTGCTAAGGCAAGTCGCTGGTGGCTGCTACTGTCACCTACACGAATCGGAAATGAGGGAGGGAGATACGGAGTTGGAGAAAGGATGGGATGCAGGTGCACGGGTGCGGGTGCGGGTGCGCGTGTTGTTTTGTTTTTTTTTTTTGGGGAGGGGGAGCTGGAGAGAGGATGGGGTGTGGGTGCATGCGTGCGCGTGCGTGTGTGTGTTTTGGTTTAGTGAGTGCTGAGAGGAGGGAGGGAAGGGGAAATAAATAGCAGGAATAGATTAAAAAATTGAAAATCAACCACATAAATATTTAGCGGGAGAAACAGGGGGGAAGGTGGTGGGTTTTTAATGGGTTGTTTAACAACCGCTTGAAGCGGTCGACTTTTTGTGTTTCAGGCGGCCATCCATTTAGCTTTACACGACCGCTACAATGCGGCCGAGCGTTTGTCGGGTCGCTCATATCAATATTTCTAGTAGTGAAAGCTCCATAGTACTGGGAAAACTGAAGAGTTCATCTAGACTAAATTAGAGCAGAACTGCACAACATATGGGAAGGAGTTTCTAGAGTAAAATTTTCTACTTGAGCATCCTTTCAAGTTAAATTCTCGATACACTTATGAAACTGCCAAGAAATTGCATATAACACTACCATTTTCGGTGCACTTTGTTTGTTTGCTTTTTCTTTTTCTTTTTTTTCCTTTTTTTTATTTGAAATTATAAAAAGGCATGCAGGCTATGGTGGTGGTTGTATCAGTAGAAAATATGTATGAATTCTTCTTCATTGTGCAAGCTGTGTGGTTTGAACATTTCAAGCAAAGTAGACCACCTGACATTTCTTATTCATTTCCCAGAATGGAGGGTAAGTTAGATGAAATGCAGGTACTAGGTTCCATACCTGAAGAGGCAGAGCTGTAGTGTTATGCATCAAAAGTTATGCTCTTTGATAGGTTATGGCCCTGTCTTTTACAGGTCCCCCCCCCCCCCCCCCCAAAAGAAAAAAAGGCCATGAGAAGACACACACACACACACACACACACACACACACACACAATAAAGATGCTAAGAAGAAAAAGGCTCAAAGTTGCTGACAATTTCTCCATGACTGGAAATTAACATTATTTGAATTGTCAAGCTTCGCAGAAATCTTTTTGATTAAGAAGTGGAGAGGTTTGATAATTTCCTTATTATGTTTTATGTTTGTGGATTACTTATCAAAATTATAATATAGTTATGTGGGAAGTATCCTGCTACACGGACACATAAGAATCTTAATTTAAGCTTAACCCACTATTGATTTTGTTAGTATTGATTTTCTTATACTAACAAAAGGCTTAAATTAATAAATAATAAAAGTGAGGCATACATTAGGTGTGTATATCTTTATTAATTTTTTTATTTTATTTAAAAAATTAAAAATTGTCTGTAATAATAAATAATGAGTAGTTATTTGTTAAAGGTCTTTTAGTAGGTAGTAAGTAATTAAGGAGCATTTAAATAAGATAAAAGAAAATTATAAAAATAGTGGGTAGTTACAGAGAATTTAAGGAACACAAAAAAAATAAGAAGGTAAAATTACTTAAATAATTTGCAAAAATTTAAAAATTATTTATACACTTCTTTTAAGTTGTGGTGGTTCTTGGCAGTAAGGGGATGTTAATGAATGAAAATCAATGCTTCACTAAGAAGTTGGTTTACTTCATTTTATGACTTCATAACTATCTATGTTGTTTTGTTATTATAATATATATATATATATGTATATTGCATGACACTACTGGTGTTTGACATAACACTCGACGTTACAAGCTTAGTGGGAGATTGTTATATTCATGATTGAGATAGCTTTTAAGTCAAGTAAAAAAAATGGATTTTTTTTTTTCTTTTTTTGATGGGTAGAAAAAGGGATTTTCGGTTTGTCTCACGCTTGAAGACCAAAGACTCCAATCACTTCATTTAATGTTCGGTGCTTATAGTAACCAGTGGCTTGAGTATAATCTAGAGTAATATGTTAAGATGGAAGGGAGTGAGTAAGGAGAGCGAGCCATGCGAGTAGCGAGTAAGGAGACTACGGCACGTGGTTTTTTGTTTTTATTTTTTTTATATATGTTATTATTGATAATAAATGTATTTGTAAATTAAATGGCCATTTAGGTTGGTTGGTTTGAGGGTTATGAAAATATTGTGATGGTCACATGTTTGATATCTATATGTGACACAACAATTATTAGTTTATTTTATTAGTTTTGAAAGGTGTTTGTTTTATTTTTGTCATCAAATAGTTTTAAAAGGTGTTTGTTTTTTTTTCTCTCTTTTTTTTTTTTTTTTTTAGTAATGTGTAGTTTCAAAAGCTGTTTTTTTTTTTTTTTTTCTCCTATAATTCTTTTTAGTAATGTGTAGTTTCAAAAGGTGTTTGTTCTTTCTCCTATAATAATAATCTATATTAGCATATTAAAATGTGAAGAGTGAAAAGAGATTAACACGTGACTGTTTTTTTTTTGGGTATATTTTTGTATATTTTTGTTTTATTTTGTTTGGCGTGAAGGAGTGAGGATAGCGTGACACGTGGAATGTTGATTTATTCTTTTCTTTTTTTTTTTGTGTTTTTTGTGGTGTGTGTTTTTGTTTTGTTTTGTATTTTTTTAATTATTATTATGGATTTTTCTGTATTATTGTACATCTTTTATATATTTATTCATAATCTACTATAAAATTAAATATATTATAAAAATTTATAGTAAAATGTGAATATTCTACTAATTTATACTAATATATTATGAGATAGATTTGTACGAAAGTGATATAATTTTATCATAAGTAAACAAATATATTTTATTGTTTTTTGTTATTTTTTGGTTCTTTTTTGTTTTGCTTTTTTGTTCTTTTGTTTAGATATTAATTTTATTTTTATATTAAAAGTTCCAGTAATTATTAACAAATCGACATGTATTTCATTTTTTTTATTTTTTTATGCATTTTGTTTTGTTTGGATGATCGACATGTGTTACAATTTTTACAATTTTTTTGCAAGTCCATAATGAATCATTTTACTATTGTTAGGGGTATTTAAAGGACCATTAGTGGTCCAACACGTGTAGTATCTTTTGATTTTGTGTTTTATTTATTGTTTGGGTACTGACATATATAAAACTTATTTTTCCAAGTCTATAGTTTTTTTTTCTTTGAAAGTAAGTATAAATTAGTTGCAAGTCTATAGTTGATTATTTTGTTATAAATTAGGTATTTAAAAATTTTTAAATATTTAAACATTACGTATTTAGTATATTAAATATTATTTTATACTTAATATATATTTATTTTTTATATAAAAGATTAAACATATTACAAAAACGCTGCATTAATTTGCTAGTTAAAGTAAACTGCACCAATCATGCCCCAATAATAGATGTGGCGCGAATTAATTTGATTGGTTTTTTTTGAATTAATTAATTTATTTTTTACTTAAATTAATTCGGTTATCATTTTTTTTTGAAAAAAAAAAAATTTAGTAATGCTCAAAATTGGCAATGACTTAGCAACAGAATTTCAGATGGACACTTTTAACGTTTAAAATTCAAGTCAAGTGTCCCAAGTATTCTATATTAATAAAAGATATTTGTTTGAACAGAAGTGTCATTTTGAACATAAGTGTTTGTTCAATTAAACAAAAATAGTTGTGTTTGGAAAAGACAAGGAACTATCATTCAATCAATCCTCAAAAAATTCTACTGCAAACCAAATTTTGTTATGGAAGCTAAAAAATATTAGAAACAAAGGAAGAATGCAAATTTATAGTTCGCGGACTCACTTTGCTGTATTTTGGAGAACTCTCGCATGCAACCCCACAACAACTAAATGGACGCGAATAACTCTAAAAAAAAGTATCTGTCGATACGCAAAAGCCCATTCAATCCTATTTAGAGCAGAGTGTTCATCAACAATTATATGTAGCAAAGGTAGGAATTGGCCCGGAGGGAATCCACGGAAAACATTTAAATTGGGAGTTTTTAGTGTGAAATTGTATTATTGGCAATTTTGTGAGTAGGATAGAGATAGTCTTCTCTAATATATATATATATATATATATCTAAAGTTTGGAGTCTCTACAAAGTTGTTTTTTTGTTTAAGGCTCGTTTGACAACTATTTTATTTTTAGTTTTCTATTTCTATTTATATTTTTATGAAAACTCGTTTAGCAAATTTGTTTTTAGTTTTTAATTTTCAAAAAAATAAAAACTATTTTAAAAATTTTTAAAAATTATGAAAATATAAAAAAGGTGCTTTCAAATTTTCATTTTTAGTTTTTATTTTTTTTTTCACAATCAATACTGGTCACAACTATCATTCACCATTAATTACCACTATTCACTAATCACCGCTTCTTACTCACCTCTGACTATCGTCAATCGCTGATATTAGCTCCACGCACCTCCGGTTTGATGACGAAATTGTGTTTTGTGATGATAGCTTTTTTATATTTATTTTATATAAAAATAACTAAACTAATTATATTATTTGTTAAAAATAATTCAATGCAATAAAATATATTAAACATAATTTATTATATTATTTTTAAAACTAATTTAATAAAATATATTTCATGTTAATTAAATTAACTTATTTAATTAACTTATTATTAAAAACAATAAGACTTAATAAATAAAATAATTTTGATTAACTTAAATTAAAATAATTTAATTATAAGTTTGATGTGAAAAGAATCTTGGTGGACGCTGGAAGTTCAACAGAAGTCATGTTTCTTAGTATATTTAAGGAACTTAGCTTAACTAAAAAAGACTTGGAGCCAGCCGAATGTTCATTGATAGGATTTAACTCTACCCCAGTATGGCCCCTGGGAAGGGTTATGATCCCTGTCAGAGCAGGCTCAGTAGAATACGAGGTTGAATTCACGGTAGTGAACTCTTCATCTTTGTACAATGCCATTGTTAGCAGATCCTGAATCCATATGTTAAAGGCAGTCCCCTCGACATACTACCTAGTCCTGAAGTTTCCTTATGGTGATGAAATGGTCAAGATCATATAGGACCAAGATGCATCATAGAGGTGCTTCACTGCTGTCCTAAAATCCAAACTATTGCTTGAACAAGTCGAACTAACTGAGATGCCAGAGGACACGCCGAAGGTTAACGACGTTGGAGAAGATTCAGAGAAGAAGGCTGTGGAAAATCTGGAGAAGTTTCAAGTTGGTCCCACCAAGGACAACAGATTTTTCTTAATTAGGTACCTTGGAGCTGAAAAGAAGTTGGATCTCACCGAGATGCTACTAAAGAACATCGAAACCTTTGCCCGGACTCCACGAGAAATGCCAAGAATTTCCCCTAAGGTAATGAGTCATAAGTTAAATGTTAACCCGGGGGCAGAACCTATGATCCAAAATGCAAGAAGGTGTACATTGCAGTATGCAGAGGCTGTTATGGAAGAGGTCAGTAGACTACTAGAGGCTGAAGCCATTAGGGAAGTCTTATACCCAAAGTGATTGGCCAACATAATAGTTGTTAAAAAAAAAAAGAACGAGAAGTGGAAGGTTTGTGTTGATTACATAGACCTAAACAAAGCCTGCCCAAAGACCCATTTCCCCTATCAAAGATCGATCAGTTGGTAGACTCAACAGCTGGAAGCTCAAGGATGTCCTTTCTAGATGCATAAAGTGGGTACCACCGTATCCTAATGCATGGCCCTGATAAGTAGAAGATGTCATTCATTACCCTGAGGGGGTTTATTGCTACAGGGTCATGCCATTTGGCCTAAAGAATGTTGGTGCTACCTATCAACAACTTGTTATAAAGATCTTCAAGAATGACCTCAGTAAGATCATGGAAGTGTACATAAACGATATGGTGGTAAAGAGTAAAGAGCTAGAGACCCATCTTCAGCACTTGTAGCATGTATTCTCCATTCTTGATAAGTATGGCTTGAAGCTTAATGCCATCAAATGTGCTTTCGGAGTAAGTTATGGGAAGTTTTTAGGCCATTTGGTCACCAGGAGTGGAATTGAGGCTGATCCTAACCATATTAAACCTATTCAGTCGATTGTCTTACCTCGTAACAAGAAAGAGGTTCAAAAGCTTACAGGGATGGTGGCGGCACTAAACAGAGTCATAAGCCAAGCATCAGATAAGTGTCGACCATTCTTCAAACTTTTGAGAAGGGTAAATAAGATGATTTAGCACAGTGAGGTGAATCAAGCACTGGAGAAACTCAACGAGTATCTAATGACTATCCCAATCTTATCAACCCCTCAGCTAGGGGATGTGCTACAGTTGTACTTGGCAGTTTCAGAACATGTAGTCAGTGCTGTCCTACTCAGGGAAGAGGAATGAAGACAAAAGCCCCTCTACTACACAAGTAAGACTTTACAAGGGGCAAAGACCAAATATCTCTCCCTAGAAAAGTTGACATTGCCATTAGTGATGGCCTCTAGGAAGCTAGCCCACTACTTTCATGCTTACACTATCCAAGTGGTGACAAATCAACCTATTCGCCAACTTTTGAAGAGAGAAGATATCACGGGGAGGATGGCCAAGTGGATAGTTTCGCTTGGAGCTTTTAACATAAGATTTGTGTCGAGGACAGTAATAAAAACACAAGTCTTAACTGATTTTGTGGTGGAATTCACCCCTCTAGTCCCTGAGCAAATACAAGAGGTGTGGTAGCTTAAAATCAACACAGAGGCTGAAACCATTCCAAAGGCAGCTATACCTTCATGGTAGATAGAAGTGGATGGGTCTTTATCCAAAAGGGGCGCTGGAGTGGGTGTAGTTTTGATAACTCTGGAAGGGGTAGCAATTGAATATGCAATAAAGTTAGGCTTTAAAGCCACCAATAATAAAGTAAAATATGAAACTCTCTTGGCTGGGCTTGATATTGCTCGACATCTTTTTGCTCGAAACGTGTTAATCAAGACATACTCTCAGCTGGTGGCAAACTAATTGAAGGGTGAGTATGTGGCGAGAAATGAAAGTATGGCCAACTATTTGGAGCTATCAAAGAAAAAGCTGGAGCACTTCAATGTAGTGGAAGTTGAGCTGATTGGAAGGGATCGCAACACCCATGCTGACGTTCTAGCAACTTTAGTTACATCTCCAAGGACCAGACTTACTAACATGGTCTTCTTGGAAGTACTTGAAAGGCCGAGTGTATCTAAAGGCAAAGATGTAGTATGTGTTCAATTAAGTCCATCTTAGAAGGATCTGATTAGTTCCTATCTGAAAGATGGCACCCTTCTTGAAGATAAATTAAGGCAAGAAAGCTGAGGATTAAGGCCATGAGATTTTGGCTTTCTCCAGATTATAAATTGTACGAGAAGTCCGCTATAGATCCTTATTTTCTTTGCGTTCATCCTGACAAAGTGCAGGACTTCCTTTATGAAATAAATGAAGGAGTCTGTAGAGAACACACTGGGGGCAGATCACTAGCTCACAGGGTGATCACTCAGGGTTACTGGTGACCAAAGATAAGAAGGGATGCTTAAGCCCACATTCATAAGTACAAAAAGTGCCAGAAGTTTGCTCCTATCCCTCATCAACCCACGCGGGAGCTCAATCCACTCACTAGTTTGTGGCCGTTCACTAAATGGGGGCTTGATATAGTGAGAATACTGCCTACTACTACTAGAAATAAGAAGTGGCTAGTGGTCGACACTGATTATTTTATGAAATGGGTAAAGGCGGAATCGTTAGCACATATTAAGGATGTAGATACTAATCGTTTCATGTGGAAAAACATCATCACGAGGTATGTCATCTCTAGGATACTTATTTCTAATAATGGAATGTAGTTTGATAGTGTTGCATTCAAGGTATATTATTTTAGATATGGGATCAAGAATGTCTATTTAACTCCTGCCTATCCCTGGAGCAATGGACAAGCTGAAGTTTCAAACAAGATTATTCTGAATGACATCAAGAAAAAGTTAGAAGCTGCTAAAAGGAAATGAGTGGATGAACTTCCATCAATGCTTTGGACATATAGGACAACCCCAATAAGTTTAACTAGTGGGTCTTCATTTTCTTTGGCTTATGGGATGGAGGCTGCAATTCTACTAGAGGTTGGCTTGCCAACCATACACACCCAAGCCTTTGACTAAAGGGAAAATGATACAGCAATGGGAGTGAGTTTGGACTTTATTGATGATAAAAGGGAGTTAGCTGCACTAAGACTTGCAAACTACCAACAAGAGGCCAAGAGGAGGTACAACAAAAGGATTAAGCCAAGAGAATTCAAGGTTAGAGACTTTGTGTTAAGGAAGCTGATGGGAGCCAAAAAAGATCCAACTGATAGAAAGCTCGATGCAAACTGGGAAGGTCCATTCCGAGTCACAGAAGTGCTTGACAACAGTGCTTACGATCTATGTGATCAAGATGGGAGACTAGCTAAGAGCTTGTGGAACACTTCTCATTTGAAGTTATATTATATAGAAACTATTGTATTGAATATTATTTATTGATTAAATACTTTGCAAATAAGCATTTAAAAGAAGCAATTTAAGAAGCTTGCATGAAAACTGAAGATATCACTAAAAAGGATTGCCACACTAGGTTTTCCTAGTGCTAATTCGAAAAGATTGCCACACTAGGTTTCCCTAGTACTGTGCTAGGTTTCCGTA
The DNA here is from genome assembly GCA_019916065.1 of Vitellaria paradoxa. Lineage (NCBI taxonomy): Eukaryota > Viridiplantae > Streptophyta > Magnoliopsida > Ericales > Sapotaceae > Vitellaria > Vitellaria paradoxa. The sequence goes on from CM034239.1 coordinate 27,375,746, forward strand.
GTGCTAGTTTGAAAAGATTGCCACACTAAATTTTCCTAGTGTTGGTTAAAAAAGGAATACCATGCTAGGCTTTCCTAGTGTTGAATTGCCACATTTGGTTCTCCCAAATGTTGGTTCAGAAACTTTGCCATGTTGGTTCAAAAGAGCTTCTGGTGATGGATTCCTGCACTCAGAGGAACAAAAGATTCATTAGATTACCCCAATGTTTGACTCAAACGATGGTTTGTTTGCTGATTCCCTAATAAGGCTATAAGTGCGTGGTTTTGCTATGCAAACCAACTTAAAAGTCCCTTTCAATTTGGTATTATCTATTAAGATAGTCTAGATAGCTAAAAATTTAAGAGCCCTGATCACTTCATGCCAAGAAACATGGCAAAAATGCAATATAGTTCAAAAGGTGTTGGTGCAGAGCTTTGCCAATCACTTAAAATATGGTCAGCCACATGTTGAAAAAACTATCTCATTATGATTATGCCAGTTTTAAGTTGAGTGCTCAGTTAGGAAGCACTTCCTGTGTGAAAATTAACTTAAAGCTTATAACCAGAAAGGCTTTTTGAAGGCCAAAATAATCTAAGTTTGAAGCTTTGGAATCACTAAAAAAAAAAGGTCGACATTTATTCAAAAATGCCTTCGCGTTGAGGCCTAAGATGGTTTGGCTTAACTTTCATTAAAGATTAGTCGATTTACCATTCTGAGTCATATAATGCATAATTATTAAAGCATCCTATGGCACTTTATGAAGTGCTTATGATCAGGACTAGCTTAAAAGTTACACTACTAAAGTATTGTACTTTGAAAGTTAGATATACGAGAGGAAAAAGGAAGAACAGAGGAATATCCGGTAAAGTTAATAAGTTTTATTATATTTTTAAAAGAACCAAAATACAATGAAATTACAAAGACAATAATCCAGTGGTTTTCCTTAGTATCAAAGTCTACTAATTTGTCAAAATTTGATTCTAAGAGGTCTTCAGCTACTTTTCTAATTATCTCTTCAGCCACGGAAGAAAAGAATCCTTCAACTAGGTTTTGGAGAAAGCCGTCGTTGGAAATTCAAAGTACAAAATAAATTGAACACGAGAGTAATTGCAATAAGGAAGGAAATATCATCTTATTAGGCTAAAAAAATGAATTTTATATTAAAGTTCGATTACATAATGAAGAAGAAAAAAAAGAAATAAAACAGAAAGATAGACATGGCTCTCACCTCTCCCCCTCTTTAGCAGTATCCTTCTTGAGCACTATATGAATCACTTTAAGATTTTTAGTGGGGTCTGCTAGAAGGAGTTCTTGGTTGGATGAGGTAGCCTTTGAAGCACTGTCCACTTCAACTTCGACTTTCTCAATTTCTTCTTCAATAGTTTGTATCGATGGCGTTCTTGGAGGACGGTCAAAGCTGAATAGAGGGATGGCTATATAAGGGTTAGGATATGGAACTTCTCTGTACGTGGGGGAGGCCGGCTTGACGTTTTTCTTCTTCATAGCAGCCTCTCACCCATCTAGAAAGTATTCATTCCTGTCATTCTACAGTTGATTGACGAAGTCTTCAAATTGAATCTCCAAATCTGTAGTTGCTTTCTCTTCAGAAGCTTTCAATGCATGTTCCTTCTCTTGCAGATTGGTAGATTTGGCTTTTAGTTCGATCTTGAGCCTCTCGACCTCACATTTCAAATTGGCTTGCTCTAAATGAACTTTTGAAAGCTCTTGAGCCATCCTCTTTTACTCGTCTTTAGAGAATGATAATTCAGATCTTGTTGAGGCGAGCTCACTAATCTTTTGCACCAATTCCTCATCTTGTGAAATTAAAAGTTTGTCTAAATGAATTGCCCTATTGTTGCTGGCTTCAGCTTAGGCAGTGATAGCCATGAGTTGTTGTTCAAGGCTTTTTTTTTTCTTTTTCAAAATTCTCATTCTCTTTCTCCAGGACCTTCTTTTCTGCTTCAAGATCGTTAATGCTTTCTTTGAGGCTCCTGATGTAGGCCTCGTCCAAGTTAGCCTTTGTATGAAGGTCTTGACTCCTGGTGATTAGCTCCATGGTATACAGAGTTGACTGCAATAAGGTAAGAAGAATTAGTTAATGAACGTTATGTTTCGGAGATGATTGGAGAATGAAAGAATTTGATTAAATGAGACTTACTATGATCATGTTTTTCATTAAGGCGCTATAAAATTCCTCCATCTTGTTTTTTCTTGTGTTTTAGACATCCCGAGGAAGAGGATACCTTAAAGGCACTCCTCATTCCTCAGGATGATTGAGAGCGGTGTCTTTGATAGTGAAGGGACGACCAGAGGGAAACTGGAGACTTGGGATAAGAATTTGTGGAATGAAAGGTAGGAATCCTGCACTGGGTTCTTAGGATAAACCACTTACAGAGGGACTTAACTAGATGGTTGTGAGGATTTTGGTTGGGAGGTTTGAGGTTGAGAGACTTGTGGATGAGAGGTTTGTGGCTGAGAACCATAGACACTTTTTGATTCAGTTGGGGGCACCTTGGATGTAGGAGGAGCCTCCAAAAGAAGGACATCTTCCGATTGCTCGACCCTTTGTTTTTGCTTGGCATGTTGGTCTTCTTCTTTTGGTTAGTAGGACTTTTTAATTTTCTCAACTTTCTCCTTCTTAACCTTGCGAAGTTTTTCGACCTTAGCAACCTCCTCGGCCTTCTTCATTGCCTTTCGCTCATCGACATTTTTCTTGGCCTTTTCTTGCTTTTGTCTTTTTGTTGTCTCCTCGGTAGCTTTCTTTACATCCCTCTTTGCTGCCATGTCTTCTATTTCAATGTTGGGAAAAAGATGGACTATTTCTTCTTCTTCTTCTTCTTATTCCAAAATCAGCCTCCGCATTTTTGGAGGTTACTCGACGAGCCCAGGAGGATGAGCAAATTGGGTAGATGGAGCTTGAGTTGTAAGCGGGATAGTAATTGGTGGAGGAGGCACCCAGTCTCTATTTTCAAGGCATAACAAGCTTGTTTGTTTTTAAGTGATAAATTAAACTACCACTGGAGTTGACTGATGGCTTCTCCGATCACAAAACCCTAGGGAGGAGAGATGAATGGCCTGTAGTGGGGCACAAAATCAAACAGAATCAGAAGTACTCTGCTGAATGGGTATAACTCAAGGCCTCCAAGGAATTGTAAAACCTCTCCCAAGTGTACTGCATTAGCACGAACCCCCTTACCCAAGACTTTTTTGCCTGCTCGCCTGCACAAAGATGCAAAAAGAGTTAATTTGTGCTAGGAGTAAAAAGCGATCGAAAGACAAACGAATAAATGGTGATCTGAATCCTGCTGACTTGGGCCCAGTGACACTAGTGGAATTGGAGGGAATGGATTCTTATTCAGATCGTATGTCTAGTGCCTAGTGACGACGCAGGTGTCATCCTCTGACTTTATGTTATCAGGGAGCATATGAATTAGGGCTTTCTCTGGTTGGGACTTCAGATACCATTTATTCTCATCCCTTCTGACCTTTTGAATGGTATAGTAGTAGAGTGGATCCCATTCAAAAAGGTGGAACCCATATTGTCTGTTGATCTCATTAACCCCATTCACTATCACCTAGAGGAGAGATCAAGATGCTCATTATAGAGCGGAGGAAAAGGTTTAGTGGAAACCTAAGGCCACCCTCCGTGATGGCCACTCTAGGAAACTCCCCTAGGTTACGATCCCTTTCACAGGAGAGCCTAATATCTGCACTAGGGGGAATATTATATTTCTACTTGAAAACCTTAATTCTTTCCTCAGATTTGAGTTCATCAGCTCGCTTACCCATGGTATTGTGTAACAAAGAGGAATAATGAGAAGGAAAGAATCAAGAAACTTGATACTCACTGAAAGAAAAATGTTGAACTGAAGAAAGAAGCACTAATGGAAAAGGAAGAGATCACAGAAATGACTTGAAAAAGCTCAAAAGATGTGAGTTTCAGAAAAGAGTAAGCCAAGCAGGTGATATGTGCATATATATGTATGTATATTTGAAATTTCGAAGTTAAAAAGTCAAATGAGGGGCAAAAATAGTATTTATTTTTGCCTTCATTTTTGGATTAATATTTATGTGTTCACAGCATCACGGCCTTAGGGTTTCGTGTAGGCATCGCAACGCGCTGGAAAGGTGAATGGACGAATCACACGTTTTAAATGAGACAGAATGATGACCAATCATGGTAAAGCACGTAAAAAGTAGGGTAATCACAATGTGTGAAAAGACTCTGTGTTTATTTACCAAAGGTCGTTTCGAGTACTTTGTACTTTGCTTGGGAAATAAATTATCCTAACTAGAGTAGGGGCATAATGTTGGCACAAAATGAATCTGAGACACATAGCCTCCTTACCGAGCATAATAAAATGGGACATTTGACATTTTGCCACGCACGTTATGAAAGTGCTCGATGTTAATCTAGTAATCAGGGAACCACTGTAGTTGGTCCTTACTCCTTGACAATAAGACCTTAACCATAAATGTTCAATGGTAATAAATGAACCAAATTTATTACTTAAAAGTTAACCAAGATAGTTTGTTTCATTATAAATGATAGACAGATGTGACAGGTGGACGGTTCTAGAGTTGCATTTCGTCTATTCAGATGCCCCCAATCACCCACACACATCTAATGCAAAGTGGGGGTATTAAATGAGAAGTGAAAGGCATTTAAAGGAAAGTGGGAAGAGTATATCAGGATATATCATTACAATATGATTTTTTACATATTACTTTATTTGTTTCACCATATTATAAATACCACACTTAACTCTGAAATTTAGGTACGCTCACTGTTGTCAACTTAAAGCATTACTCTTTACAGTGCACTCATTAATTTTCTCAAAATCTTCGCTGACTTAAGCATCGGATGATTTTTCGATCGAGGACTCCCTCTCCATCTATAGCCTTTGTTTCCTTTGTGCTTGGCAGTCGGCGATTTGATTTCTAGTTGGCGTGGTGAGCAGTTCTGGCAATGATTTTCTATTGCCAAACATTAACCATACATCTATCTACTTTCCTGATACTACAACAAGAGAGTTTACCTATCAAACAAACAATATTTCTAATTATATTTTGAATTTCTCCTTACCCTTGTTTATGCAAGAAAGAGCACTTAACAATTAGTAAACAATTAAAACTACAACTCTAAATGACTTTACTACTAAGCTCCACCTAACCACTTCTCAACAAGTAAGTGTCTATGTCATTAATATTGATGATACTCTTGTTGAATAAAGACAATAATAAATTGAATAGGAGAAAAATTGTATTATTTGTATTATATTACAATTGTGAGAAGAAGGCCTTTAAATAGGCTTACAAAAATTATGTATAGTAAGGATTTACATACTAAATTATAGCCAGGTATTCGGTCACTACTAAATACATAATATGCTTTATACATGTATATACATAATATCTAAAGAATATTCTGACATTCCTCCTCAAACTCAAGGTGGTAGAGTAAAAACCAACTTGAGTTTGGAAACAAGAGAATGAAAACTGCCTGGTGGAAGAGCTTTAGTAAGAATGTTTACTAACTGGCCATGAGAATCAATTGGAATAAGATGAAGAATACTTTCTCGTAAATAGTGGCAAATAAAATGGCAATTAATCTTGATGTGCTTGGTATGCTCATGATAGATATCATTATAAGCAATAATAATAGCATTGCGGCTATCACAATGAATAGGAGGAGAAACACCAATATCCTGTAGAAGCCAACGAAGCTATAAAAGCTCAGAAATAGCAGTAGTAAGAGCATGATGCTCTGCCTCAGTGCCAGAGCGAGCAACTACTGTCTATTTTTTTCTATGCCAAGAGATAAGAAAGTCACCAATCAGAAAAAGTGTCCCAGAGGTAGAGCAACGATTAGTGGGATCACTGGCCCAATCAACATCAAAATATGCTTGTAAATTTAGTGTAGTGTGAGCCGAGAAATGGAGACCATAAAACAAAGTACCCTTCACATAACAAAGGATTCAAAGAACTATAGCATAGTGAGCAGATTGAAGGGTAGTCATAAACTGACTAATGAGATGAATAGCATAAGTAAGATCTGGACGAGTCACAAGGACATAAATCAAACCCCCAACCAGTTGTCGATATCGTGTAAGATCAGCAAAAGGCTCACCATCATACATCTAAGTTTAAGATTGTGCTCTAAAGGAGTAGAGATAACCTTATTGTTAGAGATACCCACTCTAATGAGAAGATCTGAAGCTTACTTGACTTGAGATAAGTAATAACCATCAGAGTCACAAGAAACCTCAAGACTAAGAATGCAGTTGTGAGTATTGAGATCTTTCATCTCAAATTGATGTCTCAAAAATTACTGAAGCTCAGAATCCTAGAATAGTCATCACCAATGATTATCATATCATCAACGTACAGTAATAAAATGGTAATACCAGTAGTCATATGACAAATAAAGAGGGTCAAGTCATGTGGACTAGAGGTAAAACCTAGCTATGCAATGGTGGAGCTAAACTTGGAAAACCAAGCTCGAGGAGCCTATTTGAGCCCTACAGAGCTTGACGAAGGCGACAAACCTTATGCAATGGAGAATCATATCTAGGACGAGGCTGCATATAAACTTCTTCTGTGAAATCACTATTGAGAAATGCATTTTTAACATCCATTTGGAATAAAGGCCAATGGCGAACAAATGCCACAGCAAGAAGACACCATATGATGTGATCCAAGCAACTGGAGCAAATGTCTCCTCATAGTCAATACCATACTCTTGACTGAAACCACAAGCAACCAAACGAGCTTTGTAGCGCTCAACAGAACCATTAGATTTGGTCTTGATCTTATACCCACTTACACTTAACTGCTTTATTGCCAAGAGGTAAATCAACTAAGTCCCAAGTATGGGTATGAGTGAGACCATGGAGTTCTTCAGATACTACTTTTTACCAAAGAGGGTTAGAGGAAGCCACGAGATATAAATGAGGCTTATGCAAAGTAGCAAGTGTAGCAAAGCAATGAAAATCACGAAAATGAAAAGAAAGTTCTCTTACCCGAGTGGAACAATGTGGTTCAGAGGGATTAGGGTCGACGGGACCAGTAGAGGGGTTAGAGCTATAGGATGGTGGTAGTGAAACATCAGAAAAATTCGCATGATCTGCATTAGAATCACTAGTGTTAGGTAATAAATCAAGAGAAACATTAGTGAACAAAGGAGTGCGACAGTCGAGAGAGTTCGAAGGGAAAGAACTCATACTACTAAAAGGCTTATGCTCCTTGAAAATAACATAACAAGAAATCCATAGATGATTACTAATGGGATTACAACAATGATATCCTTAGTTTTGCAATTTGGTATGCTCATGCAGTTGAAGAAGAACAAAACATGCACAAACAAACATATGTTGTTTGTGATAATTAGGAGTATGATTATACAGACGCTCATAAAGAAACTGCTGGTTAATGACAACAGCAATAGTATGGTTAATAGTGTGAATAGTAGTGAGTGCCGCTTCTCCCCAAAATGGTTTAGGGATAGAGGCAGAAAGAAGAAGAACTCACACAGTATCAAGGAGATGCCTGTGTTTACGTTCAACACGCCTATTTTGTTGAGAATTACCAGGACAAGAACAATGGGAAAGGGTGCCATTTTGTTTTAAAGTGTCAATTAATGAGAATTCTTGATATTCCATAGCATTGTCTGAACGAAAAACCTTAATACTTCTTGAAAATTGAGTTTGAATCATCTTTTAAAAGTCATAATAAAATTTTGGAAGTTTAGAACGGTTTTTCATCAAATAAATCCAAGTGTATCAGGAATACTCATCAACAAATATAACAAAATAGCGATAACTCCCATGGTTGGAGTGGGGGAAGGTTCTCATACATCAGAATGAACTAAATCAAATGGGTATAAGCAACTGAATTACTATTACTAAAGGATAAAGCAAACTCTTTTCTAAGTTGACATCAGAGGTGGACCCACGTTTGGGCCAAGGTAGGCGAAGGCCTACGCTCAAATTTTATAAATATATATATATATATATATATATATTATCCTTTATATGGACGGGAATGAGATAAAATCTCATGGAGATTGATTGAGTCAACATGTGTACTGCAAGGAATTAGTAGCGTAGTGGTAATGATCGACGTCAAAGTTGGTGGTGGCATTGTCGAGCATTAGGGCGGCGAGTTTGGCATGCTTCCGGATTCTCATAGCAAGCTTCGACTACGATATGGGTTGAGAATGACTGGGTGGGCGAGATGGGGGCTTCTTTGCTTTCTCTTTCTGTATAAAACTACCACTCCATCTCTTTTTCTTTCTCTATATGTATATAAATTTTTCTACTGTTTCGCATATCTCACGAACATGAGATTGGGTGTTAACTTTCTATTTCTCTCTTGACCCTTCGTATGGTTTTTAACTTAACTTCTGAATTTACAATTTCATCCCTTGGATTCCCGCGGTATTACAAGCTAAATTCAATTTCCAATATCATGCAACTTTATCTTGACGCTGCATTGAGAGTGGCACCTTGGGGGCAAGGGTAACCATGTCATTTCACAAGTCTGCAAATGGGCAAAACTCTTCTTACCTTTTGGATTTCTGGAGGCTACACTAAGCTTGGGCCTACGCTAGCCAAATTTTCTGAATCTGCCACTGGTTAACATGGTACATAATCAAACGATTTTTGTTTAACTGACCCTAATTGATCATTAGAAATTAAATGATGAACAAGAGATAATAAAGTATGACCCGCCCTGAGAATACCAAAGGGTTAAGGAGACAGGTGCAAAAAGTATCTCACTCAGTGCAGCTTCTAAAGTAGGCAATGGATAATGATGCAATAAGGGGGCTCGAGAACCTTTAAATTCTGGCCGAATAGCATGAAAGAACTCAACCAAATGCATACTATCTCGATAAGCATAGGACTTCTTAGCATCAACAATGGTCTCAAATTCTAGTTTAAACAAGGATAACTGGTCCCAAAAATAAGTAAGTTGAGAATAAAAAAACAATTATCAACTATCCTGGAGTTTGACGAATGTGAATCAACTGCGCAGAAAGCTAATACTGCTGAGAAAGATCAATAGGCTGATGTCACTTAGCTAAGAGATCTCAAACAACTTTGGCATTATTAGAGCGGCCAAAGATCATACTAATAAGCGGAACACAAGTATTCTGAAACCACAGAAGATCCGATAATACATGCTTTCTCAAATATTATACTTTTCTTTGTCAATAACAGAGGGAGTCTTCTCATCTCTTGAAACGTAACCCTAAAGAAAATATCCTTTCAGCCATATTGTCATGGTGTTGGCTTATATCAGATAATTCCTACTATTCAGAACCACAACAATAGGTTCCGTGACCTCCTTTATCAAAGAGAGGGAAGTTGACATAATTGAAAACAGATATGAGATTTTTTTTTTTTTTGAATTACAAAACCCTGGTAATTCGTTGCAGTTGATCGTCTGTATGTATGAAAACTATGTGACAGTCGGAGACAATGCCTCGTTTGCAAGCAAGGGTAATGAAACCTCAAATCAATAATATAATGACAATGAATTCAACCAATGCCCCTGCTGAACCAAAAGCAATGAATCAATTAGTTTGACACACTTTTTGATGCACAATGAATCAAGGTTTAAAGGAAAGATTTTCTTCTTCTTTTATTCTAACATACTCGTAATAAAAAAAAAAAGCTTAAAAGAAAGACAAGTGATGCTGCTGGTGTGCGACGGCGAAACAGCGTGTGAACAGGAGTTCAGGCGGAGTTCAAGCTCTTTGAAGGCAGGCGCTGTCATTGATGTAATTAATTTTTTAATTAGAGATTAAAAATATAATTAAATAAAATATGTAACATATACAAAACAACGGACAATATAAGTACGATTACAAAAATTCAATACACATAGAACTCTAATACCATGTTGAATAAAGACAATAATAAATTGAATAAGAGAAAAACTGTATTGTCTGTGTTGTATTACAATGGTGAAAAGAAAATTTTTAAATAACTTACCAAAAAAAAAGGAGACATTTAAACAGGTTCACAAAAATTATGTAATACAATGATTTACTTACTAAAATCAACGCTATCTTTTTGATAACTACTAAATGTACAATATTCTATATATGTGTTTACATAGAATATCTAGGGAATATTCTAACAACTCCAACCCTGCAAATCTTTGACGTTAAAATTTGATTTCAAAATTGTCTGTAGCCACTCACACAATCATAGCTCTGCCCTCAGCATCCTTCCAAACCCCATCCACAGCAATTCTGGGTTCATAAAGGTTCTGTTTGGACGACAACAAAATTTTAAGAAGTGATAAAAAAATATTAAAAAAATAATTTATATTATTTTTTCATCACCCCAAATGCACTCAAAATAATAATATTAATACACCCACCCACTTTAGCATTGATAAACTGCTACCCCGTCACTTGCACAAGACGATCTAAGATTCTCATTCGTCCTAATCCATATATTTTGCCATCACCTGTACTCTTTTTAAAAAAAAACAAGGACAACACATCAGCAAAATTGTTAACTCAAATAACAACTGCATCTGGATTTTCTTGAACGTCATAAAAAATACTTTTATTTCTTCCGATCCATAGAGCCCCCAAATAGCAACCACAATATTTGTCTATCCCTTATCCTCTCTATATTGAACATCCAATCCTTAATTCTTAAATCTCACCATACCTAAATTAGAAATTCTCAAGTACAACCCGAACCCAAACTACACAAATCTTGCAATGTCACATTCCAAAAACACATGGTTCACTGTCTCCAAAATCTCTTCACATCTCCTACAAAACCCATCCCCAATTCCCCCCTCCCTCCTCTAAATTCTCCATCATGATTTTTCAAAGAAAGAATTTGCATTTAGCAGGCATTAATAATTTTACCCCATCACTTTCCGCCACTTGAATTCCCTTGAGTGTTCAAGAAATACACATGCATGAGGTTTTACGAGGAGAAAGTTTTGCGTATGCGGAGAATTTTTTTTCCTAATATTTTTAAATATTGCATATCTCTGAAAAGAGTGTATGGACTCCTTGGTTCCCCTAATTCTGAGAGGTTCCGAAAAATTTCTTCAGAAACAAACAGAAAATTTTCTGAGAATTTCATGTCCAAATTAATGAACCATGCACAAACGCAAACCAGCAGACAATACTGATAGATTTAAAGTATTTAAAACCAAATTTTACGAGGGGAAAAAATAAAGAAATAAAGAAAATAAAAAGAAAAGGTCAAAAAGATGACTATTATAATAGGTAAATTATACAACTTCAAACTGTTAATGCTAGGGATAATTATCGTTTTACTCTTTTATTTAAGATAAAATCACTTGTAACTTTGAACTTTAAAAATATATGTTTGCACCCCTTATACTTTGGATTGAAGTAGAAATATTAAAAACTCTGTCAAAAATAACAATTTTAACCCTAAGTAACTTTAAAAATTACATTTATACCCTATAGTTTATGTCACTTACACTTACACTCCCAATTCTATTTGATTTTTTAATAACTATTTTTATCTTTTTACTTGAAAATAAAACACAGTTCACAATTTCACTTTAATTCAAAGTACAAAAGTGTAAAGATAAATTTTTAAAGTTTTAAAAATATATATGATTTTTACCTTAAATACTGGAAGTCAATTATCTTGTAATGCTAAGATTCCAATTCGTTACTTTTTTTTTTTTTTTTGAACTATTTGAAATCCATTCAAATCTAGTTTTATAGATAACATCCACCCTTTCAATTTTAGGTTGAAACTCATACTAATTTTACATTTGAATTATTCTCCATCATCAATAATTAGCTATCATTTAAAATCTATAATACAAATGTAAATTTGGATTAGTAAAAACATTAAAAACTCTATAAAAGATAACAATTTTGACTTTAAGTAACTTTAAAATTACATTTATACACTATAGTTTATGTTACTTACACTTACACTCCCAATCCTATTTGATGTTTTAATAACTATTTTTATCTTTGTACTTAAAAATAAAATGCCGTTCATAACTCCACTTCAATTCAAAGTATAGAAGTGTACAGATAAAGTTTTAAAAGTTTCAAAAATATGTATGATTTTTACCTTAAATATCGGAAGTCAATTATCTCTTAATGCTAAGATTTCAATTCATTACCTTTTTTTTTTAAGCTACTTGAAATTCACTCAAATCTAGTCAATTATCTCTTAATGCTAAGATTTCAATTCATTACTTTTTTTTTTTAAGCTACTTGAAATTCACCCAAATCTAGTCTTATTGATAACATCCACCCTTTCAACTTTAGGTTGAAACTCGAACTAATTTTACATTTGAATTATTCTCCATCATAAATAATTAGCTACCATTTAAAATCTATAATACAAATAATTAGCTACCATTTAAAATCTACAATACAAATGTATAGGTTTATTTCATTATGGAACAAAACTATCATTGGAGGGAAAACTAGAATCGTCAAAGTGGAAATGGCCAAACTCGGGGCAAAGTGAGCAAACTCAAAAAACAGCCCCAGACTACAAAAGATCCGAAGGTTAGAACGTGCAAAACATATTCACTCATAGATTTAATAATGGAAAGCACGATTTACAATTAGAATTGAAGTATTAGATGTGAATTACAGTTCTATCTTTTACCCCCCCCCCCCCCCCCCCCAAAAAAAAAAAATAGTCACAAGGCGCAACGAAATCACCAAAACATACATTGACAGCAGATCTCTCTCTAAAAGCAGGTCAATTTTTACAAGGCGTGCAAATAACACGGAATCAGATAACCTTTTACAAATTCTGAGAAATGACATGACATCCAATAGAAGATTAAAGGAAACTTCAGATAAGAGAAAACCCGAACAAGTCGGATGATTAGCAAAACAGATAAATGTCTAAATAGAGAAACTTAATAACCAGAGAGTTTCGCTTTATGGTAATCCTCTTACACCCATTTAACATATTTTCATCCAAATTCCTCTTTATGAAAAGCTTTCAGCTGCAGAGAAGGCCAAGGAATAGACACACTTCAATTAAGGTAACACACTCTAGTTAGATCCCCCCCCCCCTGTTGTTTAAAAATAAAAATAAAAAAAAAAGATATCACACTCTAATTTAATCAGAGCACATCCAATTTCTTCCCATCATGACTCAACAATCAAAATATTTCTTTTCTTCTTCTTCTTCTTCTTCATTTTTTTTTTTCCCTGGAGGATGGAGAAGCTTTGCACATGCATGTATCCTATTGGTTGCCAGGATCATAAATCAAGAATCACCGCCGAAGTTGCCTTCTAGCCAAAGCAGGAGCTTTCTTTGGAATATAAACCTTGTAGCTCACCTGGTCACAAAAATTTTAAATATATATCATGTCAAACCATATGCAACATTGTCATAACATATTATGCGTCTCACAACCATTCATGACTTAAAATTTAAATATATATATCATGTCAAACTATATGGAACGCTGTAATAACATATCATGTGTCTCACAACCATTCATAACTTAAAATTTTATCATGTCAAACCATAGGCAACATTGTAATAACATATTATGTGTCTCAAAACCATTCATGACTTAAAAAAAGAATCCTTCGACTAACATTCATAATCTGCATCAGGAAAAAAAATAAGAAAAAATAAAATTCACCTGAACCATTTCACCACCACGCATCACAGACATTGTCTTCTCCTCAAACTGTGAGCCCTCTTTATCTTTACCTTGCTGTTCTTTTAAGCCATGCACTTCCAAACTGGGTTTAATAAGAGAAGAAGGCTCTGAAGTAGAAGATTCACAGATATTATTAACTCCGATGCCATTATTACTATTATTATCATTGTTTTTCTGGCCCACACTTTTAGATGCTTCAGCTAAACTTTTATTCAGATCACTCGCAGCCACCAACATATTTGCCTTTTGCATTTGCTGCAAGCTGGTGACTGAAGTTTGTGGAGTCGGTGCCGATTTATCCAGTTTGGATTTGCTAGTAACAGCACCTGCGAGGGTTAGGGGAGGTTTGTCTTCCTCTGAATGACCAGAGATAGCCGCTTGATTTGGTGGACATGCAATTCTCCTTCTAACACTTCCAGATTCATCTGCACTTCCTTTTCCCTCTTTAACCTCCCCATAACTTGAGGCAGGATGACAGGAATCTGTTCCCATTTTAGTCCTAGGATTCTCATCAAGAGGTCTGGTTGCACTTACAACTCTAGAACCATCATCCTTGGGTGATCTGTTTTGAACAAGCTCAACCTTTGCAGTAACAACCTGTTTCACATCACTGTCACTCTTATTTTTATCATCCCCATGAGTCTTTGCATCTGTTTGAAGCCCACCTCGGTACTTCCTTAGATTTTCCAAAGCCTTTAGCCTTAATAATGACTCCAAATCATCACCATTTGAATTTGATAAAGCAGGAAAAACATCTCCCTTATCTTCCTTAATAGAACTATTTGCTCTGGCTCCATCAGAATGAGAATTATTTCGACAATCTTGGGCCCCACCTTCACCAATGCTTGTGAGCTTGGTCATTTTAAAGTCAGACACCAAAGCTGCTTCTCCCTTTGCATTCTCAGAAACCAGAGCTACCTTTGCATTCTCAGAAACCAGAGCTACCTTTGCATTCTCTTCCATCCTTTCAAGATCAACATCTGAATGACGAGGTAGCTCCCTCTTGCTACCCTCGTCATTGCTATCATTGCTTCTGCAAGATGGGTAATCATCATGATCATATACAATCTCTTCTTTGTGGTGATCCTTATCCCATTCTTTTTCCTCGCCCTCTGGTGATTTGGCAACAGTAATAATTGATCTCAAACGCCTCGAATTATTCTCGACTGGCTGTATATCTTTGCCACTATTATCACTACCATCACTATACCTACCATAAGAACTCCTGGACCTATTTTTATAGCTTTCAGTCCCCCTCTCATCTTTGCCTTTTCCTCTAGACGTGCCCCTTGGCCTGGCAAATTCACTCTCTCCACTACTAGTATTCCCGCCTTGACAAGCTGAGCAACTCCGTGAATCACTGCTTACAGAACTAATGCTACGTTCTCTCCGACGTCGCTTCTTTTGGGGTTTCTTTCTTGCATCAGAATTGGCACTTCTCTTTGACCTTTTACTCTTCTTTACATAAAGAGAATCGTCACTGCTCCCACAACTAGAAGAGCTTCTTCGAGTCCTTTTCCTAGTACCCTTCACTTTACTTCTTGTGCAAGAACGAGCCCTACTGTACTCGTCCTCGGAACTAGAAGACGAAATGGACATTGAACTCTTTGAATCATCGTCAGAGTAAGAATAAGAATCCTTCCGATGGCTCAACTTCCTGGATTTATTTCTTCTACTTCTCTTCTTCCGCCGTGCCTAACCACACCATACATGCATGCACATAGGAATCAAGATGGAGAATAGAAGAAACCAAGTTAAGAATAATTCATCTGAAGAATCCTAATACCACATTTGGTCACCAGGAAAACTTATGAAACCAAAAGAACCTAAAAATTTAGAATTCATAAAATTTTTCATAATTTCCACCCCCTTGGCTTAATTATCCCCCATTTCATTGGCTACATATTACCACTAGGGATGTTCTATATCCAGATTTTTATTTTCCCTCTTATTCCATCCTGACAAACAGTTACTAACAAGAAAATACTAAGCTACAAGAAAAGTCATTCAGGAGGGGGAAAAAAAAAGTGATATGGCAGTGGCAATCTTGTAAGTGCAATGCATTTTAGCCACCACATGCCATATCATCTTAGCTGTGTTTTATATAAAAGTTTTTTTTTCACATAGTATATAGCATTACCTGAATTACCATTATCCATAGCTGAATCACCCTTCTAAAACATTTAATCCTGCGGTGAATTAATTTATTTCCCATTAGGGCAAACAAACCCAACCCATAGCCACTTACAGTAAGTGCAGATAGTTCAGTTGGGTATCAGTTTTGATTCCAAAATCTACTGGGATTGTTTCCTACGTTTTCCCAGCATGGAAAAAAGGAGGCAAGGCCTTCAGGGATGAATAAATAAGAAGTAAAAAGGTTACAAAAACCTAATTTTCAAGAGTAAATCGAGTGAAAAAAACCAAGAAATCAAAACCCTACACCTAGCAATTGTATAGGAGAAAATGACAAAACCCTAGAACTTAACACAAAACACCCAATTAATTAATTTTGTTGTGGGTATAAAGTGAGACCTCGGAGGAAATTTTGGAGCTTTTCCTTTTGGAAGATTTCCATTTGGAGGATGAGCGACTGCCTCCCATTTTGCGGGCGGTATTTGATCTTCTTCTTCTTCTTATTCCACCTGCAAAGGACAATTTCGAACCCCTACCACAGAAACGGAAACAAAACAAGAGAAAGCGTTAATGAGGGCAACGTGAGGATCCAAGTAACAGAATTTAGAAATTCGCAGAAGAATCCGAGAACGAGACGCCACAGCTTTCACTCTTCTGATGAAGAAGAAAAGGGAACCCAAATTTCCAAACACACCCTTGTACCCTATTTTGTACTTCCCCTCCTTGTAAAACTAGTATTGGTGCGTGCGAAGAGCGAAATTGTATAATATTTTTTAGGTAAAATATAATTTTAAATATATAATAAAATATTTTATAAAATTTTCATAATTTCATAAATAATTATCAAGTTATTTTTTATAATTTTATTTATGTTAGTGCTAGTGAATTAATAAAGTTAATCATAATCGGTTTTCATATAAATACCAACAATTCATATTTTACCAAATTTTGATTTTAAAAAATTAAAATTTATTCTAAAACATATACTAAAACACAAACTTACTTAATCAACTTGATCTTTTTTTTTTTTATTTCAAGTTGTTTGTTAATTTTATTTGTGCTTTTTTTTAATTCTTTAGTCATTTTACAAATTTAGTTTGAATTAGAAATATTATTAATCTTAATTTTATTAAATTAATTTTTGACGAATTTTATAAAAATAACAGTAATAATTCAAAGTAAAATTATTATTTTTGTTAATTGTATGTTGTATTTTATATAAAAAAAATCTCAATTACTGAATATTATTAATTAAATTTCCAATCGAGAGTCAATATAAGTAATTTAACTTTAAAATTAAACTTAAAAATAAAAATTTACTCTCTAGCCTAGCCTAATTAATATTTAGGCACTTTTATACCTAATTAATAGTAGATATTTTTTTTTGTATTTTAAATTTCAAATATGCTAAAAATTATTATTACGAGAAGAGTTAGATTTTTAAATTTAATTTAATTTCTAGTGTAAGCCTGATTAATTATTTAAATATGTAAATTTTACAATGGTAGTGAATCAATAGAAAAGTGTGTCCATTTTAGAAATATATTAACTCATTTTATATTACTTACAATCACATAATACAACCCTAGTGATTATATGGGCAAAATAAAAAAAAAAGTAGTTATGGCTATCTATGAAATATAAATAAGTAAAAAAAAAAGTACTGAAAAATAAAAGAAATACAGCATTTCATTCAAAAATTTCTTAAAAATTTTGAAAAATAGAATAATAAATAGAAAAAATAAACATACAATTTAGTTTAATGATATTAAAGAAAAGAATACACAACTTTGATATTTGTATATAGATAATATAGATTTGTAAAAATAACTCAAATATTGAAGTGGAATAAAAGGAAGTAAAAGTTTTATGAATAATAACAAAAAATATAAAAGATTAGAAATTATATTTGATTCAAAAATTTGTAAAAATAAAAAATAGAATAATGAATATAAAGAATACTACACAGGATTCAGTAATAACTTTTCGATTGATTTCATAAAAATAACTTACATTAAAAATATTATTATTAATTTATAAAATATGGTCAACCTTATTAATTTAAATAATAATCAAGTTATATATCTTATAACTATAACTCTTACTATTTTTAAAATTTAAAATTAACAAACAATAATTAGGCTCGGATGTAGTTATTTTTAAAATAATTTTAATTTTAAATTAGTCACATTAATTATATTTATTTTATTTGTATTTTTAATTTAATTCTAATTTTAATTTTATTTTTATTTTAATTACTAACATATTTGAAGTATGTAAATTTTACAGTTATATTAAATTTATAAACAAATAGATCTATTTTCAAAATCCAAGCAAGTGGGTCTCTTTTCAGAATCAAAGTAAGTGGGTTCTTTTTTAAAACCATGAATTTTTTACATTTATTAATATTACATGCCACAACTCTTGTACTTTCATAGTTTCATAGGCAAAAGAAAAGATAAAATTGTAGTCTTTTGGCAATGTACGATAAAGAAACAAAGATTTTATGAATGAGAAAAGAAAAGAAAAGCAAAGAGAAGAAAGGAAATTAAAAAAATAATTTAAAATTCTATATAAAAAAAAAAGAAAAAGTGGAGTGGATATCAAAGAGGCATAGCACTTAGGATTGGAATGAAGGAGAAAATGAGAAAGAAAATACATTATTTTAGTATTATAGTATAGATCAGAAAAAGAAATATTAGCGATCTCATTCTGTCACTCGTGTCATTTCATATCTTATATTAAAGGTGCAAATAAAAAATAAAAAGGTAAACTACACCAACCCCCTCCCTCATATCTTATATCAAAAGTACAAATAAAAAAAAGTTAAATTACATCAGCTCCCTCAACATTTAGATAATTATACTTATTATCTCTCAATATCTAAAAATAACTTATTTCTCTTATTTTAAAATATTATTAATATTGACTCAATTTTTGTAAAAAAAACCATTAAAACTTAATAAAAATGTCAAGATAACCAAAATTTTAGATACTTTTCCTATTCAACTCCTCCCTCTTTCACATATTTGTTAGTTGTTTTTACAAAATTTATATAGACTTTTTTTTTCACTTGTTTGTTACTTTTTTATGGTTTTTTTTTAATAAATAAAATTAATAAATATGTAAGAATGAGAGGGATAAAATAAATAAAGTACCAAAAATTTTGATTGATTATTTTGACATCTTCTGTTAAATTTTAACGATTGATTTAACAGAATGAAGTCAACGTTAACAAAATTTTAAAATAAAAGAGATAAGTATAATTTGTAAAAGTTGGGGGAGGTAGGTGTAATTACATAAACTACCTTAAAATTAAGGGTGGTATGATGTGCCAAAAAATATCAAAAATCTCTAACTTTCTCTAATTGAACTAATTACCTAGTTGTTAGAATTAGAGTAAATTTGTCATTTTGCACACATCTTCCCAAACATTTATACACTTGTTCTTTTTCTCCACTAACCTTCCTCTCGACATTGATCCATCACGAAATATGACCTACTTCAATCCGATAATAGTAAATAAAAGGAGAAGAAGGCCATTGGAAAGGAAAAAAATAGATGCATAAATAGTGATATGCCCATCTCAAAGCTTAAAGAGAAATATAGACCATCTAAACATCTTATTAACAGGTATTTATGGCATTGTTTTTTATATTCTTATTTTTGTTAACTAATCCCCATCCGGTTGTGATCTCAGCTTTTGATATATAGTCAGTTGTCTTCGTTGCTTGTTGTACAGAATCGTGTTGAAGTTATATCTTTTGCTGACTTTTGTTTTGTATTATTGGGTTTTTCTTTTATGACTCGAACTTTGTGTGTTTGTGTTTATGTCCCAAGTGGGATGCATTCAGAATTTGAGATTGAGTCAATGAAAGTATGGAATTTTCAAAATCTTCTATCACTATTTTCATTTTTTTTTTTTTTTGAGTTTTGGAGTACTTTGATTATCTGTCACTTAAAATTTCTTTTCTCAAAATGGTTTAATAAGAACTTAATTTAAAATCTACTTTTGATCACGTACTTACACACATATTTAGTCTTATAATGTGAATTATAATTTTGTTACTCCATAAAGAAATAATCAAGGAGATAGTGATTGATGCATATGTGTGTGTGAATGCGTGCGTGTATACCTTCAACACTGGTTTAATTAGGTGTTGGAGAAAAAGGATGCAAATTTACAAAAGTGCTCTTATTCTAACGATTAGATACAAGTATTATTTAATAGAATGAGCTAATTGTACCTTGACTGAAGTTGTAAGAATTAACTGTTACAATTGAAATTTGAGAGACTAAAGTGACACCAAATATAAACTGTAAGGGCGATTTCTGTATTTTATCATTTCTTTATATTTCCTTTCCTTCATTGTAGAAACTCTTGAGAAATTTTATTATATAAGCAATATTTGATTTTCTAACAATGTTTAGCGGCTACATCCTAAATGTGAACTAAGTACTACATGATTGTTCTATAAGACTATGATTGCAAAGATCAAAAAGAGACTGGATATTCCTAAGCATCTAGGCTAACAGTTCTTGTGCGCAACTAAATCCTTAAATCCATTATCTCTAAGTGCGCATATTAATTTGGAGTCATAAAAAGGGCTGTTTGTCATAATCTCTATAGTATAACAAAGATACTTTTAAACTAAAGATTAAAACTCAAGTTTCACACATCCATTTATCAATGTGTTGGTTAACAACTTCGAAAATTCATGTATCATGGCCCTTATTCAAAATCAAAACCATATTTTCATAAAGTTGGGTGATCATGGACGTTTTACATCACAAATTGAAGATTTGAGTTGCACCTTACTCTAGTCTGGTAGTGACAAATTTAGTAAAAAATTATAGTAAAATAAATCATTTTAATATGACAAACCAAAAGTTGACGAATAATATGATATTTAGGACCTAAAATTGACAAAATATTTATGAAAGAAAAAGTAGAGTGGAAATATGATTTCTCCATATACATTTTGAGGTTAAATTTTTTAATAAAATTTTATTATTTTGATAATAGAAAATAAAAATAAATTTATTAAAATTTTCTTCATTATTAATTTTTAAACTTTATAAATATAACTAAAAAAATAATCAAAAAGTTATGAAACGAAACTTTCGATTTTCAAATATGTAAAGTGTTATTTGGTATACCTCTTTTAAGCTCATTTTTTATTTTGTATTTTTCAAAATAAGAAAAACATCTCAAAACGTATTTGTCCACTTGTATTTTCAAAATCTAGTTTAAGAAATAGAAAATAAATTTATACTTCGAATATTTCTAACTTGAAATAAGAAAAATTTCAAAATATAAAAAATATAAAAAAATATCAAGTCAAATGTATTTTTATTTTATATGTTTGAGAATTTTCAAAATGTAAAACATACAAAATAAAAATTAAAAATTAAAAAATACAAATACAAATCAAATGCAACTTAAGATATTTTGTGCACCTTTGTTTTGCATGCATTAATTCGTCATATATATATTTATTTATGTTCGTTTTATTAAGCCTGCTCATTTTGTGGTGACATAGGAAGTTTTGAGTACCGAGTCATGAATTGGCCGACCCACGGGCGGAGGAGCCAAATCCTCACCTCACGTCATAAATGCTCCACGATTTAGCGCGTGGCATCGGGTCCTTTCTCTTCCACTTTCCACTATAAAACCGGCTGTTCCCCCTCTTGTATTTTCTACGTTACCCCCATTGTCCCCTTTTTGCTTCTCCAAAGCTCAATCCGTCTCAACCCTCATCTCAAAAAGCAAATATATGGCACCCAGAGATAAACCTGCCTCCGCTGTCAATGGAGGTAACGGCGGCGGCGCCCTCAATAGCAAGGAAACTCGCTACAGAGGCGTCAGGAAGAGACCATGGGGTCGGTATGCCGCCGAGATCAGAGATCCAGGCAAGAAGACCCGCGTCTGGTTAGGAACCTTCGACACCGCCGAAGAGGCGGCGCGTGCGTACGACGCGGCGGCGAGGGAGTTCCGCGGATCCAAAGCGAAGACCAACTTCCCCACCCCGTCCGAGCTCATTGCCACGGCCGCCGACAACAACACATCCGCCGGAGCTGTCGCTGCCGGACATAACAGTCGGAGCCCTAGTCAGAGCAGCACTGTGGAATCCTCGAGCTATGCCTATGCGCCTTCGATTGCCGCGGTTCCTCTTCCTCCGTCATCGCTCGATCTCAACCTGGCGGGCCACTTCTCCGGCGTTTTCCCGACGGGGCGCCCTCTCTTCTTCTTTGATGCCCTTTCGCGTTCCGAGGCCTTGAATAACCATCTCAGCATTTACAAATTAGACCAAAAGCTGGCCAATTTACGCCCTACCATTGCTGGTAGGGTCCTGAGCGAATCCGACTCTTCCTCCGTCGTAGATAACAATGACTCCGACCGTAGTCCGTCGAGCCAAATCCTCAATCTCGACCTTAACTTCCCCCCTCCGATGGAGGACGCCTGAGTTTGCCGGAACCTCAGTGCCCTCTGGCGAGCATCTTATTTTTGTTTCGTCTCATTTTTTTTCCCAGTTATAACTTATCACCTCTTTGTTTCCAAATTGAAACAAAAAAAAAAAAAAAAATCGATATGCTGAGATATAAAGAGATAAATCTGTGTAAATATACATAAATTAACCAAGCTCCCATTTTTGCTTCTAAGCTGTTGGTTAACCATTTCTTGTAGCTAGATCTGTTTTTGTTTACATCAAAACAATCCTTTAAAACAAGATTAATCAACCTTTTTTCTCTTTTCTTTTTTTTTTGTGATTTTCTTGTTTTCTCCATTTATTTAAATATACGTTCATACTCTTTCTTGATGTGAATTTCAACCGACCTGCCGGTGTGGTTACTTCCCCGGCGAGAATCCGATTCCGATCTGCGCACGGGAGATACGGGCGTGCGATGGCAGCAAGTACACGGCACAATCCTATTCCTGTTCGGGGTTGAGGGCAGGGGGCTGCAGTCGGGACCCGTGCTAGGAGGGGTTGGGCGGTCACCATGGGGTCTTATCTTACCTGCCATTACTGTCGGATCAAAGGAAGACCGTCTCGAGATTCGGGTTCACGAATCTCGATGAATTTTCAAGATCTGACGGCTTAAAGCGACGGGCTATAATTCTGTCCGATTATTTTATTACGGGCGGCACCGACGGCAACGCCTGCTTAATTATAGGTGTACCAATCACAAGGAGCCCTTCGCCAAGGGGGAATGCTGCATTGACGAGACATACGTGTCCCTGTCTTACAATAACCCCCCGATTAGCCTATTGGTTAATTTGGACATGTAAATTTTATTTGTTAATTAAATTTTGAAAAACAGTATACGTGAAATTATATAGGTTTCATTGGAGCTTTTAAAAAATAAAAATTTTATAAATTTTTACAAACATAAATGATGAGAAAATAAAATTTAAATTTTTCATTCATTATACGAATTATGAGATATTTATTTTTATAATTTTATATTATTTTATATACTTTTATGTAATTCTGAACACTCCATAATATGGCAGGCTCCTTACTGTGTATGAATTAAATAATAATAAATATATGTATATTTTTAAATGAGAAGGAATCTTGCACTGAATTAAATAATAATAAATATATGTATATTTTTAAATGAGAAGGAATCTTGCACTGATAGTAAAATCTATATATATATTTTTAAATGTGGTTGTATTAAAAAAAAATTGAACATACATGGTAGTTAATCTTATTTCATTTGCTTTTAGTTTATTTTCTCGGAAATTCTTGTTCCCAACACACTTTAAATAAAAAAAAAATTAATTTCTTCCATTAAAGAAGAGTGTTTATTTGGTTTTGAGGGTTGGATTTTTCGATTGTATGAACGAAGATCTATTGAAAACCTCAAAAGTAGGGGATAGTTTTAAAAAGGAAACTCAGCTTACAAAAAATAAATAAATAAATAAATAAAAATAAATAAATAAAATAAAATACCAATACAAAGGGGCTGTTTGGTGTGACTACTTTTTTAGAGTTGGGTGTTTGATAAATATTTGTAAAAATTAATAAAAGTTAGAAAAAATTAGTAAAAATTAGTTTTATATTTGTTGAAAAAATTAGATAAAATTGGTAAGAAGTTAAATTTTTTTAATAAAATTTGACGAACCCTTGAAAATGTCTTAAAAATTAACGATTCTAAAGAACTCAAAAAATACAAGAGATGGTAAAGGAAAAATAAAAAAAAAAAAAGGAAGAGGGGGGAACTGATACCCACGATTATGGGGGCGTTTGGAGTGGAGAAAATGAAATAAAGTGTAGTTTGGGTAATTTTTTGACGTTTTGAATTCTGCTATCAAGTTACGTTTTTATTTTTTGGCGTTTAAAACTCAACCATCAAATCACTTTTTTTCAGATATAAATAGTACCGTTCGAATAGATTTTGGACTGTTTGAATGGATTTCGA
The DNA here is from genome assembly GCA_019916065.1 of Vitellaria paradoxa. Lineage (NCBI taxonomy): Eukaryota > Viridiplantae > Streptophyta > Magnoliopsida > Ericales > Sapotaceae > Vitellaria > Vitellaria paradoxa. The sequence continues at coordinate 27,399,959 of CM034239.1, forward strand.
CATAATTTTTTTAACTTTTGCATTAGAATTTTTGACTTTAAATTTGTTTGAATAGATTTTTAGTCAATTTTAACAGATTTATATTAAAATTTTTTGAAAGTTACTAAAAAATTTTTAGAATTTGTAGAAATATTATTGGAATATGTGAAAATGTTATTGGAATTTGTAAAAAATTTATTAGGATTTGTAAAAATATTTTGGAATGTGTAGAGAAATATAAATTTATAAAAATTTCACAAAATATGAGATAAACAAATTGTGTTTTAAAGATTTTCAAAATTTTTCAAAAATTTTCTGACTTTTTTGATATTCCAAATGTAGCCTACATTAATAGGACTCAATTAATGTTTTTAAGATTTCACCTCGGCTTTCGATGGTGTTATTTTGTTACTTTAGTTTTAATTAGTCAATTGTAAAACATTAAACACCCTATTTGAACTATACCTATATAGTTTTTCAAAAATTTTCTGACTTTTTTGATACGCCAAACGTAGCCTATATTAATAGGACTCAATTAATGTTTTTAAGATTTCACCTTGGGTTTCGATGGTGTTATTTTGTTACTTTAGTTTTAATTAGTCAATTGTAAAACATTAAACACCCTATTTGAACTTACCTATATATATATATATATCTTACATTAACTTTATATCTCATTCCATTTTTGTTAATTTAGGTAATACAATACTCATAACTAATCAAATTTAATTAAGAAAATATTCTTAATATAACTGTAAATTGAATATAAAATTTGAACTGTTTTAAGTAAAATTTGAAACTTTGATTAATTTATTAAGTTTTGATTCAAGTCTCCGTACCACAATTTCAAGGGAAGTTTATTATAGACGTATGTACATAAGTATTTCCTTGTAAGTGTTTAGTCAATTTCAAGGATTTGTGAGTAATTAGGAATAGTGATGCAAATTACATAATTGAATTTAGGATGCGCATATATATATTTGGAGCAATATTTAAGTAGCTAAATAGGTTATCCTTAATGTTGTAATTTATATGGGAAGAATTAACACAATTGGAAAACAGGTCAAAGGAGACCTTGGGAGGGAATGCTCGACCACCTTAAAATGATCGTCTATTGGGACTTCAGACAATCGTTTCGAGTGGTCATGACAGTCGTTAAGGAAAACATAAAACTAACTTAAAATTTTCCCTTTTCTGCTCTCAGCACTCACTTTCCCTCTTCTCTCTCTCACTTACACACACACACACACACACTCTCTCTCTCTCTCTCACTCTTGCTGAGGTCCCTGGCGCCACCGCTACTGAAGTCACCACGATTGTTGAGGTCGTCGCTGCTGCTACTGAGTTCGTTGCTATGAACCAGGTAAGTCTCTCCCCTTTTCTTTTTCCTTCTATATACATATTATTTATATACTCATAACTTGCAGTTGGATTTGTTAATATTTAGGATTTGTTTTGAATTTTGAGTTGAATTTAGGGTTGAATTTGAGATTTTTTCGAGGGAATGGAATAATATGTTTCAGTCGAGAGGATGGTATAATATCTGAACATTTGAGAAAACAATTGGCCATTTTGGAGCTTTGGTTATAAGAATGCATGCCCACTTGGGGCTTGAAATTGTTGCTTTGAATTTGTAAATCTATTTAGGTTTTTCTAATTTTGTGGAATTGAATTTATGGCCTAATCAGGATGAGGTATTGAGGGTTGATTTTGTGTTGAATTTGTGTAGGTTAATTTGTAGATTGTAGCTAAATTAATTGAAAATTTAAGTTTTGTTTTTGTAGTTGATCTATTACTAAATTGTTATTGTTGAATATTGCTAATTCTTGATATTCTTGAATTGTTGATATTTAATAGATTGGTTAGAATTAAATTGTTGAATGTTATTAATTCTTGAATTATTATTGTTGAATAAGGTTTAATTTTATGTGAATTTTATTGTTGATGGATAGAAGTTGAATTGTTAATATTGAATTGTTGAATTGTTATTTTAAAGTGAATTGTTTATTTATTGTGAATTTAATTGGTTAGAAGTTTGGATTAATTATTAATAGATTTTTAACAATTACACTATGATTGAAACGATAAATTTAATGAGTTTCGATTTTAAAATCAAATCAATTAAGTTTGAATTTTTATATTTGGAATTAAGATCAAATCAATTAGGTAATCATCAATTCTTATGTTAGAAATTAAAATAAATAAGTTGTTGTACAAATTTACCTTGATAGATAATATTCACTATATCAAATCAATTCAAATCAAATCAGTTTTTTTTTTTAAATCAAATCAATTGGGTATGAAAGGTCCACTATTCTTTCGTCGAATGAAAACTCATCCAAATAATCCAAAAATGTGACACCCAAAAAATAAAGATTAATTTAAAATCTCAAAAATAAAATCATTCAAATAATACATAATTTTAGAAGTATTAAACTCTCTATTACATATTTTATATTAAAAATAATAAAAAATAAGATAATAATCCTATAAACATTTGACTTTAGATAAAATTTAAATAAAATAGTCAATAAATATAAAGATTAATTTAAAATCTCAAAAAAAAAAAACTTTTTCAAATAATTCATAATTTTATAAGAATTAAACTCTCTAAATTATTTTTTATATTAATTTTTAAGGTTAATAGTGCCCAAGAGATTCAATTAGAAGGTAATACTATTAAAATAATAGTTTATAATTTTTTTTGTAAACCTAAAACTAAAATTATTTTTAATAAATAATAATTACTTATTGAAATGAATTTTATTAAAATTGCTTTATAAAATATAATTTATTTCTCAAAAATAAAAATTTACTTGATATTATTCTCATTTTAAACACAATTAACTTTTACCCTTTCAATATATTTAGCATTCCAAATATAATATAATTATTATTTCTAAATTCAAACATAAATATTATGAACTTGTTATTACCACATTAATTATTATGAGGATAATAGATGTCGTTATAATTTTTCACCCCCAAAAATTTTTACTTTGTGTAAATGTTCCCTAGAAATATATATAAAATTAAGTAAAATTAAAACTTTACCTCCATCCTTAGAACTAAGTTCTCATATGAAATCTATAAAGGCAAAAGTGCATCCATAAAAATTTATTGACATCCCAAAGTGATCATATTAAGTTAAATTGATGTAAGTCTTTAGGACATTCGAGATCCTATTCCTTTCAAATCTTCCATGACAATGTAGCAAAATCAATGAGAACATAGAAAATCATGCATAATTAATTTCGTCTTATTATTTATCTTCAAGTATATGCACTCATACATTCATGCTTTAACAATAAACTTAGACCTGTTCAAGAATCGCATTACAATGACTGTTTTGTCATCCTTGATGCAATGAGTTAGGTCATTTAAGACTTAATTCATTGTTTTGTGAGAAGGAGTACAAATCAATGTATGTGATTTTTGAATTATACAGTTTGAATAGTTTAGGAATGCATTAATCCATCTTTTACTTAACGTAGCCAATGCGATTCTATGTTGGGTGAAGTTTCATGTAGCTACTCTTGTTGTTCTCTGGGTGGATACAAAAATATGAGTAACACCGTTTTTGTGTTGTGTACTTAGAGAACTACGCAGAGACGCTACCAAAATTTTTTGGCAATAGAATAGGGCATTAGAGCTGTTGAGTAAAGTTTGGATCGTACATTCTCGATTTAGAATAAGACCAACCACCCTTTAGTGAGAAATGTTTAGGCTTTTTCAAAACAATATACATGTAAGGTTCACTAGTTAGTTACTAAAACAAATTTTGTGAACCTATTTAGTGGGTTTGTGAATGTTTGACTTGAAAGGATAAACAAGACTTGGATGGACTTGTCGAATAGGTTGTTGAGTCGATATGTACAAGGGATAATAGACTTCATTGCATACATTAATACATTGGATCAATAGTTGATTCATTGCCTGTGCAGAAGGTATATGAATCGATATCATTCTCACAAACTATAGTATGGGATCATCTGCTGAGGCAAGGGTTCTTAAAGGGTTATAAGAATTGGAAAAAGCACAAGGAGACTTATGTTTCAGTGCATGACATAAGGAAGAAATAGAAGTGGATGAAATGTTATAGCTGGGGATCACCTGATGGGAATGCTATAGGATATCATGGCTAGGATGCCTGCCGCAAAACCAAGTACTAAGACTAATGAGGTGGGTCAGAATAATTCTCGATTAGGTGCCAATGAAGATTCATTGAGATTTTTAAGAATCCTTGATGATGCAAACACCAAATTGTATCTTGGTTGTTAGAATTAAGACTGTTATACTTTATCATCTTTTTGTTACATTTGAAAGTTTAAAATAAGTGGACCAATAGCTCATTCGACATGCTACTGGAGTTGTTGAAAAAAGTCTTAGCAGAGGATGCAAAGATTTATGAGTCGTGCTACAAAGCCTCTAAGTTGACTAAAGATTTGGGCTTCATACATGAGACATGGGATATGTACTCGAACAATTGTATATTGTTTTAGAATGAGCAAGTGAACCTTGAGAAATGTCTTGTATGTGATAGTTCTAGATGAAAGCAAGACGTTGTTGCTCGTCCAAGTAATGACCATCGAAAAAAGGCTGGAAAACTAGTAGCTACAAAGTAATTCTGATACTTTCATCTTAAACCAAGGTTGAAGTTGTTTATATTATCAAAGACGGCTAAATTAATCAGATGACAATTAGAGGATAATAATGACAATGAGAAAATGACACATCTCTTCAACTCTCTTGCCTAGAAACAGTTTGATCAGATGAATCCAAATTTTATTGGGGACAGTTAAAAGGTCTGACTTGGTTTGGCAGCGGATGAGGTAAAGCCATTTAGAGCAACGAATATTGTACACAGTACATGGCCAGTTATGCTTGTTGCTTATAAACTCCCTTCTTGGTTGTACTCGATTGAAAGGTATCTCAAAATCTTAAAGTAGTATATTTGTAATAGTGCTTATCTTGAGGCATCGATGGCTAGAGATTATTTGATGGAAGAATATACTAACTTCTGTGCCATGTATATAGGCAATTTTTGAAACTAAATTGAACTGTCCCCATCAAATTCACGGAGGTCCAAATGGTGATGGAACATCATTCAATCTCACGAGTAATTTGTGGGTTTAAGCTCATCGATATGTGTTGTTCAACACAACTTTGTTTCAATTGTTCATTCAGTAAGTTGTTATACTTTAATGTCAATGGTATTCTTCATCATTTATCAATGGAGGCAATATTCTTTAATATTTGCTCAAATTTTTATGAACAGGAAACACTTGAGTGAAATCAAACAGAGGTTGCCTCGAATGGCTAATTATCAAGTATATAGCCAACATTTCAACTCCTTCCTCATGTGGTTTAAAGAACATATAAGCCTCACATTAGGTTCAAATTTTTGTTACCATTTGTTATTATTGTTTTCATTTTAAAATCAATTCAACATACAAATAAGTGCACAATCTTCACAAAGCGTCTGGTGAAACTTTCATTGATGAAATTAATGCATTGGCTAATGGATCATTTTCTTCGGTACATCGCTATAAAAGTTGTGATATCAATGGATTTTAGTTCTGTACCAAGAAATTGGACGATAGATGAGCAAGACAAAACTATGGGGTAACTCTCAATGATGATACCCTTAGTTTTTCAAGCTAGAGGGATAATAATCCTTAGGTGAGAGCCATGTTTTACTATGGGCTGCTTAAGATGCTATCGAAATTAGATGTGATAGCGTTTTCAAAGTTTTAATGTTTAAATGTGATTGGGTAGATCCAAGACATGGGGCAAAAAATGATGATTATAAATTTACTTTGGTTAACTTCAATAACTTAATGTATAAAAATGATTGGATTAGTAATGAACCATACAATCTAATTACCAAAAAAAAAAAAAAAAAGAAAGAAAAAATGAACCATACATTCTAGTATCTGAAGTTACACAAGTATACTTCGGTAAGGGCCCGCGGATCCAAATTAGCACATTGCAGTAAAAAATGTCAAGACAAGAGGCTATTTCAAATTAACTACAATGTTTAGGAGGGGTACCCACAACAAGAGCTAAGTAAGATAGTAGTTCCAGCTTATGAGCAAGATGCTAATTGGGTAAGAGAGATAATCGAAGGAGATATAGTTATTTTCTTACACCATTTTCTTATACGTATGTGATTGGTATATAACGCGTGGAATCTATTAAATAATGTGTAGGCTAATATATACTTCAACACGTAGGATACATACTTGATGGCAAGTGGGCACAAGAAAGATCATCCTATGACTATAGGTGAGCACGTTCGCATAATGCGTGCACATGCCGAGCTTGCTGTGGGGGCCTAGCTCCCTGTCTACTTTGGCACCCCAAATCCCCTCACCCTATCTGCCTCGACCACTCATGTTGCCTTCTCTAATTCTATTTAGCCTCTGTCCTATCTACTTTCACCCTGTAGGCCTGAACCTCACAGCCACCAGCTTCTATACTAGCTACCATCCCAGAGCCCCTCACCCCATCTTCATCCCCTCAAATCATAAGCTATTTTGTTATATAGATTTGCAATTTAATTTATTAATGTAGATTTCTTTAATGTGCATTCTATATAGTTTTTTTACATGCTTAAAATGATTTTTGATTTTATAGGTTTGGATGTAATATCTACTATTTATGAGCTTGGGTTTAAGTTTAGGTTGTTGATTTTGCTCCTGTTATTAATTTTATTCCAACTGCTCCATGTCGATGCTAATTTTAGAACTTTATGTATGTGCTTCCTTATTTTAAACAACTATATGTCACGTACATGTCATTTAGTTAGTCCTGGACCAGATGATCCTAAGGTCCTTATATCTCATCCAGAGTACCACTCTGAGCTTGTTTAGTTGGAGTATATCTTTGTGATCGTTTAAATTAATTAAGTGGATAAGTATTCTTTTAATTATTTTTAATTATAGATATTGTTAAATTAATTCTACATTGGAATGATGTATGAGGATACATTACATTGTCGAAGCAGCCTCACGACATTGTGGGCCATTTTTCGGGATGACTAGGAGCCTAGGGTTCTATAGTACTTAGTACGAGACAATTTTTACCATTTCTACTGGATGATGCAATGCATTTATATTGGCCTCTGTTGACGTCCTTAGTCAAGAGAAGGCAAACAAAGACTCGCACATTCTACCTTACAGTTGGGGAGACAACCATTATGTTGCAGTGTGTATCCATCCCCATGGGTCTACCTATACATGGCGATGTTGTAATAGGAAAGGACCTCAGGCATAGCCCAATTGAGTGGTAGGGATTAGTCAGCAGCTGCTTAGGGTGAGTCCACTGACAGAATCTATTGATGAAGGTAAGATGAGGATCAGTTGGCCACTGAGCCAGTTTGAGGTCTTACTAGAGGAAGCTACGGATGAGCAGGTTTAGTGTTGTGCCTAAATGTTGATCTTTTTGATGATTAGCCCCCACTTATTGTCAGATAAGTCAGGAAATATGGTCAAGTTTATGTTCTTACCCCTCTTAAAGGACTTAGATTAGTGTAGTAGGCTAGTATAGGGTGCAACTGGCTTAGTTTGCCTCTATCAAGAGATGTGTCACGTGTCTAAGAGAGAGAGCTCGATATAACTAGGCCATTAGTACTTTTACAGGTAAATGCTCGTTTAAATTATTGCCTTTGTGTTAACTTACTGACCGCTCTCTAATTTGGTAGTGGCTCACTCTCAAGTATAAGAGGTCGGTTGAATCTAGTCTAGGTGAGTCCTAGGTCATCTTCCACAGGGAGCAAGGGGGTGCCTAAGTGTTGGAAAACTTGATTTTGAAAATGCTTGCCAAAGTTTAAAAACAAAGGAAAAGATGAAAATCCTTTTGGAGTTTTCGAATAGGTAATTGAAATGATGATTTGAAAATTGAAAACACAAATTAAACGAAAAACGAAAACACTAAGCAAAACAATCAATTTGAAAACTTAACAGACGACATGAATTGAACTTAAACAATTAGATGAATGGAAATACTTGGTTTTAACCTAGTCTTGTAATGTCCTTGAAGGCTTGAACTTGGATGTGAAATTAACTCAACCTAACCTTTACACATGTAAGATTAGGTCAGAAAATCCAACGTTAAAAAACCTTATTTCGTAAAGAAATTGTAATTCTGGGGTTTTGAAGTCAAGTTCGAAATCATCGGGACATGGAATTGAGCTCCGATTCACGCTAATGTAACATAGGTCAATTATATCACAGGGTTTCGTTTTCAAAAATCAACCTAAAATTGCAATTCTTACGTTATCATTGAAAAGAAAATAAATTCATTTCAATTTGTTTTATCCGAGCCCAAGACCTTCGATTTCATTACGAACCTAGGTTAAAACCAAGAAAAGCCCTAGCCTAGCATAGCGAAAGTATAAACAAAGCAATTGGAAAAGAGAAACACCTTCATCATGCAACAAAACACAAGAACGAAATAGACTGAAAAGATTTAAAACAATTTCGAAAGTAAATCAATCCAAACTAAGACTACGAAATACTACGAAGTAAGATTAACAAACAAAACTATAGAGAATAGGAAAACTTTAATTAAACTGAAGTAACAAGTAGAACTTACAAATTAATCTTAATACAAAGATGAAAGAAAGCTTGAACAATCCAAAGCGAAATCAAAACCTTAACCCTAATCTAAACTAAACTAAGAAAAGAGAAGAAGTGCGTAGGGTTTCGACTCACCCCCAGTACATCAGAAATTTGCCCTTTTATATCATTACATAATTCAAGGGCACAAAGGTAAAATTACAACTCAAAACTTCATTCTGAACGTGTGCTGGAAAAGTCATCATGGGCGCCCAAGGGTAGGTGTGGGGCGCCCATGCTGAGTTCTGCCCAAATCATGCTCTCGGTAGGCGCCCATCTGATGAATAGTGGGGCACCCATGACACCTATGGGGCGCCCATGGTTGAGGTGGGGCGCCTGTCTGCAACTACAGTGAATAGTTCTTCTTTGACAGCTTTCTATCCCTGTCTTCTGGTGCGATTTTGACCCTCAAGAGGATTGATTTGGGCTTTGGCTAAAACACGAAAGTTGTAGCCCTTCAAGTTTTGTTTCTAACCCAAAAAGAATGGCACCATTTCAAGTTGTGACAAAAAAGTTATGGCTGGAAAACGGAGAGGGTTTTAAGCTGGAACTTCAACTGCACACCACTTCAACTAGTTTGAACTTCAAACCACTTCCTTCTCCTTGGCACCCATGGTAGTCGATCTTATGCCTTGGGATGGCTCTTGGGAAGTTGAAGAAGTCTTGGGAGTCTTTGGAATCTTCTTGCACTTTCTCTATTTTGGCTTACCTTGGCTCCTTCTCATATGCAACCTTGGTGTTGTTTGGCCAAAAACACCATATTATATCACTGAAATATACACACACCAAGAATGCATGAAAATGAGATAATCACGCTAATACATCACCAATAATAACTGTAAATTCATAATTAGCATGCTCAATATATATATAATTGTACAATAATGCATGCTAATCACTTACTTACATATACTTTCAAAATATGATAAGTCTAGGTATGGGAGAGATTGAGCATGTTCTGATCAATTATCAGATCCCTACCTCCTCCTACAATAATACCAGTTGATGTGCAACTACCAAGGGATCCATTGGGTTATCGATCAAATGGGTCTCTTGATCTCTCGTATACTAAAGATCTTAGAGGCTATAGGGACCAATTGTAGATTATGCAAGACGAGCAGATAAGATGGTGCCCCTACCCTCAATTTGACTTGAATAATCTACCTACATATTATTGGTAGGGATCATTAGTCTAATATAGTGGTGTGCCCTTTATTAGCTTTGACATCATAAAGCTTCATCTACTGGGGTGAGTGATGCACCGGTTTGAGCTACGCTAGAACATTCCAGAGGCTTGTGATATTGGTTGATAGCTACAATGATAGATAAGAAGGGTTGGTTAAACTTTGATTAAACCCTATTCCATGCGTACTATATTGCCATATGGATATAGATAGAGCAGTATGACGACCCATACATGATATGGTATTGGTCAACCACAGCATAGGGTCTTAGGAAGTTGGTGTGGATAAAGCCATATTGGTAGAGTATCATAATTTAACTATTTAATTTTGTCATTGTTCATCTATTCAAATATATATTACTTTTTTTATGTAGTTCTCAACGTAGGTTGACACTATTGTATACACCTAATAAATATCTGTGGAGGCATCTCACACTGCAGATCTCTAGATAGCATTTAGGTACATTCATGAAATCCAGTAGCTCACAGCGACAGTTGTCAGGGCCTTAAACCAAGAGGAGAGACTTAGGGCAACACCGAGAGATCCCTGGCTTAGGCCAGGCTAGGCCATATGTCGGTCCATTTCATTATAGGGGGGAAGGACTAGCTATTGCTCCTATCCTGCGGCTAGATACTCCGTCATTGGGTTATGATATTAGATTATCAGATGACAGAGATGATTATGCTAGAGGACTAGATTTCCCACCATTAGTCCACATTACAATAGAATTGAGGACCCTTGCACTAACTAAGCACACTTCAGAGCTAGCAGAGCACAGTTTAGCTCCATTCGAGCACCCTTTAGAGCCAGCAAGGCACAGTTCATTTCTAGTTAAGCACCCTTCAGAGCCAGTTGAGTGCACTTCTTTTTCCTCTAGCACTATGCATGATGCATGGGTCGATATGTTTTACATCAAGCCTATGTCGATGTCAGAGGCTTTTGGGGGCTCTTATTGTGTATCTCTAGATCTGTTACATAGCATTGCATCGACTTCTGCCTTTACACCACCTATAGCCATTAGATTGTTATCCCAAATAGCAACACTAGAGGGGGTGAATAGGGTTGCTTAAAAATTTTGCAATAAAAATTTTAACCCTAAAACAAATATGTCAAGATGAATATGAAATGCACCAAAAAAAATTATTTAATATTTGTGAATGAAGAGTGAGTGCTAGTGTTTGCAATAAATATAAAGAGAAGGGAAGAGAAGCAAACACAATCAATTTATAGTGGTTCGGCTTCAATGTTGCCTACGTCCACTCTCCAAGGCCTTCGTTGAGATTTCTCCACTATTCTTTGAAGAGCTTATTACACACTAGCTTCCCAAGTTGCTAGAAACCTTTTCCAAGTGATTTTATCCCCAAATCACTCACACAAGTCTCTCTCAAAGAAAGTCTCTTGTTTTGGTTCTAACACTTGAATCAAAACCAACAAGAGCTCACCCAACTCTCACAAATTAAAAGGGCTTTAAATTTTCCTTTCTTACAACAACAATGATGAGTTTATAACTCAATCAAATCAAAAAGAAACTCTCACAAGTTGAATATGAAAGATGAAGCACAAATGTGAGAAGAAATCACTCTATGTTTGCAAAGATATGGAATTTCTTGTATCTCTTTGTAAGCACTTCTTTCTTGCTTTGTTCATCCCCTTGAATCTGAGTTTGAGGCTCTATTTATAGATGAAAATCTCCAAATGGCCGTTACTTAGTGAAAAGACACTTTTGGCCATGAAAAAAATTGAATTTCCTTACTTCCAACGCTGTCTTTTAGTTTCAGATTTTCTGAGATATATTTGTGACCGTTTTTCACCCTCATAACGTCCAAATCTGACATTGCCTCAGAGTAAATACTTTGTAGATATATAAGTCAGCTATCACTTGTCAAATTTGGAGCTTCATCCAACGGTTAGATAGTCAGATATAACTTCTGAACCGAGACCAGCTTCTGATAGCTTTTTCTGACATTCTGAATCTGTGTTTCCAGTTTAAGCTTCTGTTTCACCATGATACTTTTAGAATTAGAAGAAACTTAAAATATAAAAGTTGTATATTTTTGAGTCTTCTTTTCACACACCAAAAATCATAATTTTTAATGCTGTATAGTATAAGTTATGTCTCAAAAACTAAGACTAGCTCCAGAATCCAGAATTAAAAATGTTTCTGTAATGACTAATATTCCAACTCATGTTTTGATATCTTAACGTCAGATCCACAAAAAGTTCCCTACTGTAAAGTTGTAGATATAGAAGTCTAGTTTACTATATTAAAATGTCATGATAATTGAACGGTTGGATCTTAAGATATCATCTATAAACTGACATGTGTCTAATTTCTCTGTTTACCCGAATTAACCTCTAGTTCAAATCTTCATCTTACTTCGATTTCTATTACTCTCAACTTTGAAATTAATTTATTCCTTCCTCCAAATTATGTGAAAATATCTAAAAAAATAATATCAATCTCTTCCAACTCTATTATCTTAAATCTATCAAATGAATTGTAACATTTCATATAATGTCGATTTGAAAATTTAATTGTGAAAATTTAATTCAATGTTTGTTATCATCAAAATCAATTATAAAACTAACTTTATAAACCTTGGGCCAATAGATATCATATGCATAGGCCAGTGCCAATGTCACATGCCGTTCCATTACCAGACTTAGTTATCGATACAAAGACTGTTATCCATCTAGATGTGGAGTCATATAAGGTGGCACAGTCACAAAGTGACCTTAAAGGATCTCAATTTGAGCCACATGAGGAGGGTTAGGCTCAAGGGGGAGAGAGATTATAGATGCATAGGCAGGTGTTGAGCCGAACTTATAGCTAGGTGCACCTACTTTTGATCTATTGCCACCTATGCAGCCACATCCCCGTTTTCCATGACCATAGCTTGAGCATAAGAGATGCAATGTAGCACTGAGTAGCACATGCGAGTTTACTATTTAGGTGTCTTCATATCTAATGACATTAATCTAGTGCTTTGTATTTTTTTCTTCTTAATTTTGTTATAGAGGTTCTTATATTTTATTTTTTTAAACCTATGAACTGTAAATATGAAAAATAGAATTTCTTCTTATTTTAAAATAAAGTGCAAGAATTGTAGCACGATTTAATTAATTGTGTCCTTAGCTCCTTCTGGCTCTATGATTAGCATTCATTATTGTACAATTATATATATATTGAGCATGCTAATTATGAATTTACAGTTATTATTGGCGATGTGTTAGTGTGATTATCTCATTTCCATGCATTCTTGGTGTGTGTATATTTCAGATGATATAATATGGTGTTTTTGGCCCAAACAACACCAATGTTGCATGCGAGGAGGAGCCATCCCAAGGCATAAGATCAACTACCATGGGTGCCAAGGAGAAGGAAGTGGTTTGAAGTTCAAAATAGTTGAAGTGGTGTGCGGTTGAAGTTCCAGCTCAACACCCTCTCAGTTTTCCAGCCATAACTTTTTCGTCACAACTCAAAAGGGTTCCATTCTTTTTGCGTTGGAAAGAAGACTCGAAGCCCTACAACTTTGCTGGTTTAGCCGAAGCCTGAATCTGTCATCTTCAATGTCAAAATCGCATCGGAAGTCAGGGACAGAAAGCTGTCAAAGAAGAACTGTTCACTGTATTTGCAGATGGGCGCCCCACCTAGGCCCATGGGCGCCCCACCACAAGCATGGGCGCCCCACCTAGACCCATGGGCGCCCCTAAGGACCCTTGGGCGCCCCATTCTTCATCAGATGGGCGCCCACAGAGAGGGAGTTCTGACTGCTATGTTTTGGCTAACTCTTTGAGGACTTCATCAAACACTTGTACCTTGGGCGCCCATGATGACTTGTCCAGCACACTTTTAAGTTAAATTTTGAATTATGAAATTACACTTTTACCCTTGAGTTATGTAATGATATAAAAGGGCAAATTTCTGATGTACAGGGGTTCGAAACCCTACGCGCTTCTTCTCTTTCTCTTAGTTTAGTTTAGATTAGGGTTAGATGTTTTCATCTCGTGTTGGATTGACGGAAGCTTTATTTTTTCATCTTCGCATTAAGATTAATTGGTAAGTTTCATTCGTTACTTCGTTTTAATTAAAAGTTTATTATTTTCTTTATCTTTGTTCTTTATTTTCACTTTGTAGTACTTCGTAGTCATTGTTAGTGTTTGATTTGCTTTCGAAATTGCTTTAGCTTATTTATATATCCTTCGTTTTCGTGTTTGAGTGCTTGATGAAGGTTATTTTCTTTTTGAAAGGCTTTGTTAATACTTTCGCAATGTTAGGCTAGGGTTTGTTCTTGGCTTCAAGCCATTGAAAGTGGTGAAGTAGTTGGTGAACTCAAATGTAAAAGAGTTTTATTTAATAAAATATATTTTGGACTTTTAATTGGAATTTCGTAGTAAGCTAGGGTTCTCTTGAAACCTACTCACCCGTGTCACAACCGTAGCTTGGTTACAAGTTTTCACTTGTGCACACCAAGTGTTCGGTTTAATGTCCCGGTGAGTTAGAATCTGATTTTCCAAGACCTAAATTAGGTTTTCTTACAAAATCAGTCACCCGTGTTAAAACCAAAGCTTGGTTACGATTGGCCACTCGTGCAAACCAAGTGGTTGGTTTAATGGCCTGGTGATTCGAACCTTATTTTCATAAAACCAAAACATGAGGTTTTCTTAAGAAACCGATTCACCTGTGTTATAATTGAAGTCTAGTTATGAGTTGATGCTCATGCACACTAGGTGTTCGATTCAATGTCCCGGTGAGTCTGAAACCAATTTCAAAAGCCTCCGCTTACTCTGAATTCCATAAATTAGTTTTTAATGAAATATCTTCCGACCTAGCAATGCATGTGCGTTTGTTAGGTTGAGTTATAAATGCGTTTGAGTAAACCACTACCCACTACTGGATTTGGTTCGAAGCTAAGATCATTTTAGTTAGTTTATTTTCAATATTTGCATTCTAGTTTAATATCACAATTTGCTTCGCTCCACCATTGTCAACCCAGCCATATTCAAATGACTTTGTAATTCAAAAATTAGTTTAGATTAGCTTAGGCTCACCTACTAATTAAGAGAACAAGTCTAATGTCTTTTAACACAGCCCTCCCTGTGGAGATGACCTCGGTTCTCACCGAGTAAGACTACGACCACCCTCTTGCACTTGAGAGGTAGAACCCGAACACATTTCAGGGTCGGTCACTCTAGGATTTAAGTCTTTTCAGCACTTCAATGGATCAGAGACAAGCTTCATGGCATTGAGTGAGGGCTATTTGTGATGATGTAGATACCCCAATTTTACCCATTACCTTAACATTACAATATTAAATGCTTTTAGTTGAACAGTGCTCTACTAAGTAACATTTCTTAATCATAGGCTATATCAAAGCACTAGGAATCAACAAAGAGCAAACAATCAACAAAATGATGATCATACCCCTAGAGCTAGGGAGAAGTCAAATTGAAGGACCAGATCAAGGTAGAAGACCACCAAACTGTATAGATGTGTTCAAGACACCAAACTAAGGATCAATGTATCAACGAAAGAGCCAAAATCCAAAATCAAGGGTTAATTTACTCTAGAAGTCAAGATTGGCCTCTACTATTGCACCTAAAGAACGATATTGATTGGAATGCCTAGGTCAAGCCAAAAATATACAAAAAGATATATAACATCGTAGGATATTGTACAGAATATGAAACAGAGATTAGAACAACCAAAACACCACTCCAGTAGTCATCCAGGCCTTACTGACTCAAAATGGCTCCTATCGACGAAAAGAAAGCTACCGACGATATAATTTGAGCATCCAGATGATGCCAGTATCAAGGTAAGATTCTTGAGGTAGTGGTATAGCTAGGTTTGGTTAAGTCAAACCTTAGGAGGTCCCTCCATAGCCTCGATTGCAAAATTCATTGATTTCTTTTATAAATTCATAAAAGTGTCCTAGAGTCCTGCTGATGGCATTTTTGGATTTCTCATACCCATAAATAGTAGGGGGAGTCAGCTTGGTGGTACCTCCAAGGGTCAGGATAATGGATTAGCAAACCCTACCTCCGTTTTAACATGTTTTGGAGCAGCAATTTTCAAATAAACCTAACTTGGTCCTAGAGAACCCAACTTGAACCAAAGTTTGACCTAATTGGTTTAATTCTCTCCAAAAAGTTCTTAGGAGGTCTCAGAAGCTCCCAAAACCTGTGCAGAAGGTCTTGAAATGGCTCGAACTTATTAGGGCAGAACCTGAACTTAATCAAACATGGCTTGAGCCAAAGGCTTAGGCCAAATGGCCCTTTTTTGGCCTAGCCACACTTTGCTTGCCACCAAGTATGGTGGCAAGCTGTCTTGCCTCCCTAGGGTTTGCAAGATGTTTTGCCCTCTCTATTTTGCAAACATACTTGTCCAGGACTCTAGGCAAATATGTTTACCCATTTAATTGGGCAAATATGTTTGCTTGAGGGTACGGGCAATCATTTTTGCCCGTCTGGCTTGACAAGAGCTTTGTTTGGTTCACAAAATTTATAAATAGAGACCTCCCCCTTCTTATTTTTCAGTTATCAACACTCGGTGCTCATAGCTCCCAAGTCCAAACCTTCTCTCTCTAGAAAAAACCGGCATTGGTATAATTTTCTTTCTCTAATAATTTTATTTTGTCTTTCAATTCAATGTATTTGCATAATTAGAATTGAATAATTTTAATTCTGTAAATACTTTTCATTAATGAAAAATATCCGGATCATAATTCAAGTTTGACTTGAACTTGATATGTGATATTGACCGAATTTACCCGAGACAAATTTTGTAAAATTCTAAACATCATGCCTATGTCATTTTATTATACCATATCATGTCATAAAAGCATGTTAGCCATACTGTGTTATGCCATAACAAAACATTACCATGCTAGGCCATGCTAAATATCATATTTACCATGCATGTCATCCCTGCCACGTGGTCCCATGTCATTGTCATCTTATATCATGCTAATATGACATATTGCCATGCTATGTCATGTTATACCATGCCATGTCATGTTATACCATGCCCTAACTATGCTATGCCATGCCAGCATATCATATTATCATGTTATTCAATGCTACCATATTCAATCACCATCTTACATCATGACACAACATGCTAGGACATCATTTACCATATTAGTACATGCTATGACATGCCATGCACTATATTTTGACACACTGGCACATGCCTTAACATATTAGAACACATTTAGACATACAAACATAACATGCAAGCACATAACCGTTAGGCTTGACGCAGACCTAGAAATCAAATGCTTATCAATTCAGAGCATTCACCTGAGTAAGTGAGGCTCTAGAGACTGGGAATGACTTAGGATTGGCTAAGCCGATGATTTCTAAGTCATGACTTCCCTTAGACATATCTGACATGCATCTTTGAACTGTCATCCATATTAGAATATAAGTTTTCATTACATTTAACATATCCATGGCACATTTGATAATAGAAATTGCATCATTCACATCACTTTAGGCTCCTAGGCTATTCACATGGACTTGATCGTCATCACTAGGAATTGTTGATTAGACTTGAGTTCCTTTCCTAAATGATAGACATTCATTCCTTTCCTAAATGATAGACATTCACCCACACGTGCGAGGTGCATCTTTAGAGCAAGGCTCATTTCCTTCAGTTATGTGCTAGGCGCTAATTGTTCTTTCTTACTTGGAGCAAGGCTCTTTTCCCTCAGTTTTATGTCAAGCGCTAACTGTTCCTTCTTCCTTAGAGAAAAGCTCATTTCCATAGTTATGTGCAAGGCACTAACTATTCCCCCCTCATCTAGAGCTAGGCTCCTTTCCCTAGTTATGCGCTAGATGCTAACTGTCTCTTATCTTCTAGATCAAGGTTTATTTCCTTTGTTAACCATTTCCCAGTTATGGATGACGTGCTAACTATTCTTTTAATTTGAAACCTTTTCCAAGTTAAGCATAAGGTGCTAACTACCTTTTATCATATAGAGCTAAGCTCTTTCCCAAGCTATGTGTAAGGCGCTAATTTTCATTCCAGTCCTAGAGCTAGGCTCTTACAGTATAAAGACGATTACTTCTAATACATACCTAGAGCTAGGCTCTTTCTTTTCCTCATTCTATATAAAGGGCAGGGCTCCTTCACACTAATCCGTTATATAGCACCGACCTTATCGATCACACCTTCATACACTCAGCCTTATTTGGATAATGATGAGGCTCAGTGTACCTGAGGATGATCAGTTTGCCATCTATGGCATTCTGATCACACTTGCATCCACACATATACATCAGTATATTACATCAGTGTGAGGCACTAATTTAAAGTTACGCTCTTATATTCAACACGTAGTTTGACTATAGTTGTGAGCTATGCTGACCTAATCCCTGTCACGTAGGCAGCTCGAGCAGATAGCTTAAGTCCGGCCACCATGGCCTTCATGAACCATTAGGCGTAAGGCACTAACTTAGAGCTAGGTTCTTGCATCCATCTAGCGTAAAAAACATATAGTTCCGGCATTTTGACCATAGGGTCTGAACTACGTCGACCTGATCCCTTTAAAGGGTACATAGGTAGCTCGAGTAGATGGCTTGAGTGCGATCTCCACGATTTTCATAGACCATTTGTACAAGGCGCTAATTTAGACTTAGAGCTATGCTCTTATATCTGCATACCAATTCGCATCTCATAAATATATAGTTCAGGCCACTTTAGGTCTGAACTACATTAACCTAATCCCCTTTAAAGGGTACGTAGATAACTTGAGCACATAGCTTGATCTGATCACCTCAGTTTTTAGAGACCATCTTTCATTTTACACTTCATTCCTACACACTCATGCATAAGGACTACATAAGTCCTCACACCTTAGTCTTTAACTTGCATTTAGATTCAAACCAGCATATAGAACCCCCTAGGGTGCATCACTGCTTTATAGGTAGACATTACATTACACTTGCTTGTACACGAGCTAAGCTCAACTACCTCGCATTTCATACATCATTTGCATTCATGGGTTATATGCTATGATTATTACAAACTGGATATTATATTATGAGATTCTAAATGTAATAAGGATAGAAAAGGATTCTGGATATCCCTAGGTATCTAGGTGTAAAGGTTTTCGTGCAAAGCTAAACCCCCAGATCCACTATCTCTGATTGCATAGACTAGTTGAAAATCACCAAAAATGGACCTTTTATCACAATTTCAAAATTTTAAATCAAAGCACTATTAAACCAAAATTAAAACTTGGGTTTCTTGACACACTCATTTTGAAGGTGTTGAGTGGTAACTCCTAATCTTTGTAATCAAGGCCTTATTTCAAAACAAAAACATATTTTTATCATTTGAGTAATCTCAAATGCACCAGGTCACAATAAAAACTCACGACCCACACCCCACGCCCGTCAACCCAGCACACAAATCGGATCATAACTGATGATGTGTTCTTTAGATGCTAATAATTGTAAACTCCCATTCACACACACAAAAAGATCGTTTACATCATATGAAGGCTACCCTTAAATGCATGACATAACCTATATCTATTCACTGAATGTTTATGGATTTTACCTCTTTTTGTACTTTTTTTCCTTGTAAATTTTTTCTTATCGAAAAAGGAAAGAAATAACTGTGTTTAAATTAGGGAGTATATAATCTTATTTAATAAGTTGCCCCTTTCAAAAATCTAATGCTTGTTATGTTTTAAGCAGTTTTCTTTATGCCCTTATTCACAGATTGGATTAGACATACCCAGTGTTCCAAGTTTAATTCCTCCCTCAAAAAACATTGATGAGTTGCTTTCAGAGATTCTAGACATTGTAGTGCCTATCAAGTTAATAGATTATGGGATGGGGGCAAACGGACAAAAGAGGAAAAGATCCATATGCTGAATAGTAAAATCTTGATTGAAGAGCCATGGTTGAATGAACATACTCTCCCTAGTTATTTGGAGGATATTTTAGGGGAAGACACAAAGATTGCTATTTACTTGTTAACATGATGAACTACTATTTGGTCTAGTTTTGCTCTTTAGTTGTTGTTACTTTTCTTTCCCATAACAGAACTGAACTAAGAAAAAAATAGCAGTTGCAGTTGTTAGGTAGCTTTGAATATGTTGTGATTAGGCCTTTTTTTCTACAGTGATTGAATGTTTGTTTCAGTTGTTAGTTTTAATATATAATGTGAGAGGTGTCGATTGCATGATAACATGATGGGGCAATATCTGTATGCATAGATTACCGTTCTTTAATATCACCTCATATGCTAGCACAAGCTTTGAAAGAGAACTTTTTTTTTTTAATCTATATAGTTAGATAAACAATGTTGATGGCAAGTTTCGTTTTGTTTGTTTAACTTGGTAGGTCTGATAAAATGCGCATGATTGGAGGGCCAGGGAAACTCGTTTGGTGGGTTAACGCTCCCTAAAATCGTTTACAGCCTTGATGAGTTTGCCTAAATTTTTAGTATACTCATTAGTGCAAAGGATAAGTTTATTGTGACATTTTGATAAACTCGTCTTTTGGGTAAATAAGTTTTGCTCACAGAATGGTTAAATTCATTTCTTAAGTAAATGAGTTTCTTTGAAAACACTCGAATATTCAACAAATGATTTTGCACCCATTTAAGGAATTAAGTTTGTAAACTTCTTAATACTGTGCTTTCTACTTATGGATTGCCCACCTAGGTCTTTTTCTCTTAATCTGTTAATCTTTTTTTCAGCTTTATCCTTTGGAACTATCTTCTAATAATAGTTAGATAGCAGTTTATGAAGCGAAATGGTCCAAAGTTGACCTTGTCCAAAGTTAAAGTCATTATCCATAAAACCGTATACCTCTTTAGCCCATTCTAGGGTACAATCACAGACAACGATGGGTCTTAATTTGAATCTCAAGCCAATAATCATGAACCAATCAAGGGGAGTTATACTTATCTCCCTAAATCCAAAATGAGAAGTGTTTTGTGTTGAAAACCACCTCTCTGTCAGGAATGTGGTTAACTTATAAGATACAATAGGACATCTAAGTTTATGAAGGTGTTGAATAGCAATTAGCCCATCTTACATTTGGGAGTCGAGGTTTTGTAAAACTTTTAACAAAGCTATAATGATTACTCATCGGTGAGGCTGTCAACGGAGTCCCTTGAAATTGAGCCAGTATTGAAGGATGAAACTTTAAGTTGTGGAGAAGGAGACTATCTTCTATGAAATCCTGTGTGGCATGGTCTAGGCATACAAATCTTCAGTCTTCAACTACTCTAGAAGTGAGAGCTTGGATTTATTTCTTAGGTTCTTCTCCAAGTTTTATTTTATGCCAAGCTCCTAATTTGTGTAACAATTGAAGAAGAACCTCTTGATGATGATCAAAACTCGTACTTTCAATCCAAACTGCAATCCAAGAATCTATATGCTATCAACACCAGTGTAGTGCTTACCAAAAACTTTCCGATGCTTAAGTCAGCAGTAGTAATGAAGAATTAATTTAGCAGAGTAACAGTAGGGTTAAATATTGCATACTTGACTTTAGAGATTCACCTTTTATTTATAGAGAATATTGTGGAGTTATGATTGGGATTAAAATCAGATCGATTCCTGAAATACCTTTCCAGATATTCCTTAATGTCTCTGCTATTCATAGAACGTGAGAAGCAGATAATTAATCATCTACTTCTGAAAGAAATTGAAGAATTTCTTAGGAATCCTATAAGATCCATTCATTGTTTTTCTCTAACAGATGGTCAGAACTTCATCTGGGTTTGAATCCTACCGAAAGGTCACTAGAGAACAGAAATTTTTGAAAAAAACAATAAGATCTTTATTTTATCCCTTTTAGATGATCGAAAAAATAAAGAAATGGTTAATATATTTAAGATAATTACATATTTTACAAAATACCATCTCAATTTATCCTATTTCATCAGCTCTAGGACGTGATATAGTTCCAAAGGATGAACCGGATATAGACAGCTCCAATAAGTTTTCATTCTTGAGCAAATATCCGTTCTTTTAATTTATTTCATCTATTCCATGACTAGAATAGAGGAGGATATACGTTACACCATGATTTTGAACAAAAAAAAAGAGATTTTAAGAAATGGTAGATCTATTTACTTTATCAATAACTGAGTCGAATTTGGTGTGTCATAAGGGATTTACCTTTTTTATCAATTCCTACGGATTGGATCAAAAACAATTCTTGAATGAGGTATTCAACTCCACGGATGAGTCAAAAGAGAAATCTTCATTGGTTTTACCTCCTATTTTTTATGAAGAGAATGAATCTTTTTATCGAAGGATAAAAAAAAACTGGGTCCAAATCTCCTACGGGAATGGTTTGGAAGATCCGAAACCAAAGATAGTGGTATTTGCTAGCAACAACATAATGGAGGCAGTCAGCCAATATACATTAATTCAAATTGGAATCATGTCCTTAATTTACTGAAATTTTCTTATTTGGATAAGGAAAACATTAGATTCGTATCAAACAATGGACTTTTTACCCAATTCAAGATGATTATATTTCATCAGTGTAGGCATGGATCACGGGATTGTGATTACAGTGGTCCCACGTATATGTTATTTAGCTCGGCTTAGCACTTGGCTGGTTCATTGCTCGGATTGGGGAGCTCTGCTTAGGCATTATCCGACCCACCAACTTAGAAGGTTAGCTCGCTTTTCTTTGAGGCTCCTCTAATGTCACCAATGGTCTTTATGTCACTTTAGATAAACAAGGAAATCCCCTTCATTTATAGCCCCCGATTCCCCAGGTCTTTAGGTGAACATTAAGGAATCCGACGACTAAACTGCTACCGAGCCACGCGTACATTTACTACGTGTTAGTTATCTTCATTATATCAACATGCAAAAGGGTTTCACCTCTTCATCTTGTTGCCATGCGTCAACATGGAGTACATTTTTTGCATCTACTGTTGCTTGTGTCTATTCGATCCAAGCCATGTGGTTCAATCTTGATAGTTTATTTCAAAAACTAATTCCCATTTATTTGTTCCAACAGCTTTGTCTTTCCACTTTCCCTCTTGAACCATCTCTGCCATTATCACGTCAGGGAGTTTTTTTAGAAAACGCTCACTTTCTTTTGGTACGCCTCTCTCTATTATCTCAGTTTCTTTCATTTTTACTCGTTATATGCTTAGTTTCTCACTCGTTGCTTGTAGTTTTATTTGAGAGAGAATAGGCTTCCCAATACTATAGGATTTATAGAGGATCCCATATTCAATAGATCCATCTACACCCTAATAGCCTTTAAAAATATGGCCTCCCGTCAGAGATTGATACTCCCTAAAGGAAGTGATGAATCCCCCTCTGATAACCTTCCCCTGAAGGGAACTGATGCCCTCAATCCCTCTTTTGCTCGCAGCCTTGAGTCTTTTGTTGGTGACCCTAATTCCCATCATGAGGGGACATTTGCACCGGGGATGGGAAACCTAGAGTTTGATTATGCTCGGATTCACTCGATGATCATCAAGTTTAAGTTCAAAAGCTTCTAAAGGCCTTCCATCCCCCAAAACACTTATCCTACTAGTGGCATGCACTTGAGGATTCAGCCTATTCTGCATTAATGCCCATGGTCGCCATCGAGTATGAGTTGCCCTATCGAGTGGGCTTCGATTAGCCTTGGTATGTCCAATCAGAGAAGTGCTAGTCAGACTTAATTGGAACCTAACCCAGCTCACACTGAACAGTTGGAAAATCCTGATCGACTGTGCTGTCATTCGGAAGGTCGTCACAAAGGAGCACATCACGGCAGATAAGTTCATTGCTATAGGGTTATCAAGGCAGGCCAGGGCTAGTATTATTTCTCAGCTCAAGCAGAAGGTTACAATCTGGTGGTAGGTTATCCTTCTTCTATTAAACATTAGGAAGGATCACTTCTTCTTTATGTTCGTTCTTTATGTTCAGTGATGGTTGGGAGTTTTGTCCATGGGAGATGGAAGAAGATAAGAAGATTAGTTGCCACCTAGCATGGTGACAGATGAGCAAGGAAGGTATTTGATCTCCTGAGCTGGGACCCAACTCGACCTTCTATTTTTGTTTATTTCTGATCTTTTATTGTCACTTTATTTAGCCAAAGCCTAGCCTAACGTGTCAGTCGAGCAAGAGAAAGGATAAAACTTTCTCAGGGACATTTGATCAATACTTAAGTCTTTTGGTGATGGCAGAGAGCCTCCAAGCATATGCTTGGCCTTGAACTGAGCTTGGAAAGCCCTTTAGTTTGAATGTGAGAGGAGTGAGTTCTTTATTATTTCCATTCTTTGCCTTTTTATTCACTGCTAATATATCTCTTTGCATAACTGCAAATACCAATGTAGCTATTGCCAACTTCCCACAATCTGTTGAAGGAATGAAGTTTAATAAAAAAAAGTATACGGGATCAAGCAAGACATCATCGGGGTTGGAATCCAAACCCCTCAAAAGGACAAAGCTTGTTAGTTAGGTCCTTCTAAGAAAAAGTCCCCACCATAAATCTCAGAGACCATGATCCCATTTTAACTTTTATCTAAGAATATCCTTTTGATATTCTTCTTCTCGATCTATCCTCTCTGGTCAGGATGGCACATCAATCATCTGTTCCCTTAAGCAACCAAACTGGTGCTAAAATAATCCCACCTACTTCTTCCTAAGCCAAATAAGCTATAAAACCTTATAGATGATCCTATATTGTCCATTAGGAGGATGAAGGGCATTATCACGCCTGTGAATTTGGCCCAAACCAGAGATGATATCGGCCACAAGACTGGCAAAATACATAGCCCATGACCTTGCGAAGGTATTTGTGACTATCTTAAATACCTTTTTTTATCCTCATTTTTTCTACTCTTGTCATTGTCCTCAGATCATGCTATGGACTTCCGACATTGCCACCCGTCATCTCGAGAGGACCGAGACTCCAATCAAGAATGCAAGAAGAACGAGCATCTACTTGCTAAAATTTCTTCTCTAGAGACTAAATTGGAGGCCGAGGCTCGAGCTACATCTTGCCGAGCAAGGCCAAGATCTTATTACCAGAGATGAAGCCCATTCATCTCTACTGGCTTTTTTTCAGCCCTAATTGCTAAAACTATATCTGAAGACCTAGCTAATCAAAGGGTTTAAGAGTTGGCTAAACATTGGAGGCTCTCAAAGGTCAAGTAGAAGACAAAAGCCAAAGCGATTGAGAACTTCCAGGAAGTGACAAAGCTCAAGATTGGTTGGCCGAGGCTTTTGAGGATAGCTTTGAAAACGCTAAGAAGAAAGTCCTCGAGCTCCATCCTGATCTGATTTCTCTGAGGTAATATTCCATCATAGGCGTTGCTACATCTTCTGGAGTTAAGGAAGAAGATGAGGATCAAGACAAGGGGCCTGGAATTCAATTCGAGCATGTCGGTCAAGCCAGGGTAATGATACCCAAGATTGATTTCTACTTTTCTTTTTGTCTTTTCCCTTTCGATCTTGCTTTTAAAATCTCATTGATTGTTTGTAAGGATTTTCATTCCTTATTGGGAATGACCTTCATTTTCTACTTGTTTTAGATATTTAGGCAAATCATTAAGTTATCTGATCAACTAAGTTTTAGTTATATCCTTGATCGATTTTTTGGCAGGGTAAGCCTTATTGGGCATCTTAGTTTTTATAAATACGAAAGGTCAGTCTCTATCAGTTTAGTTACTTCGAGTTGATTAGTCTAGCTAATCTGTCGATTGCATCCTGAGCTTATGAGCTTTGCTAGTGTTGGCCCAAGGTTTATAGAGTTAGTTCCATAATTGATTTTGCTGATAACAAACATTGAATTAAATTTTACAATTAATTTTCAACTAGACATTGTATGAAATGTTACAATTCTTTGATAGATTCAAGATAATAGAGTGGAAGAGATTGATATTATTTTTTAGATATTTTCACATAATTTGGATGATGGAATAAAGAACATTTCAAAGTTGAGAGGAATAGAAATCAAAAATAAGATGAAGATGTTGAACTAGGGTTAACTCGATAAACAGAGAAATCAGACACAGTGTAGGATATAGATGATATCTTAAGATCCAACAGTTCAATTTTATGAAATTTTAATATAGTATAACTAGACTTCCATATCTACAACTTTACCGAAGGGAGATTTTTGTGGATCGGAAGTTAAGATATCAAAAAATGAGTTAGAATATTAGTCATTACAAAAAGATTTTAATTCTAGATTCTGGAGCTAGTCTTAGTTTTGAGACATAACTCATGCTATACAGCTTTAAAAATTTTGATTTTTGTGTGTGAAAAAGAAGACTCAAAAAGCTATAACTTTTGTAGTAAGTTTCTTCTAATTCGAAAAGTATCATGGTGAAACAGAAGCTTAAACTGGAATCACAGATTCAGAATGTCAGAAAAAGCTATCAGAAGCTGGTGTGTTCAGACACCATATCTGACTATCTAACCGTTGTATGAAGCTCAAAATTTGACATGTGATATCTGACTTATATCTACAAAGTCTTTACTCTGAGGCAATGTCAGATTTGAACGTTATGAGGGTGAAAAACGGTTACAAATATATCTCAGAAAATCTGAAACTAAAAGACAGCGTTGGAAGTAAGGAAATTCAATTTTTTTCATGGGCAAAAGTGTCTTTTCACTAAGTAACGGCCATTTGGAGATTTTCATCTATAAATGGAGCCTCAAACTCAGATTCAAGATGATGAATGCAAGAAAGAAGTGCTTACAAAGAGATACAAGAAATTCCATAACTTTGCAAACATAGAGTGATTTCTTCTCACACTTGTGCTTCTTTTTCATATTCAACTTGTGAGAGTTTCTTTTTGATTTGATTGAGTTTTAAACTCATCATTGTTGTTGTAAAAAAGGAAAATTTACTGCCCTTTTAATTTGTGAGAGTTGGGTGAGCACTTGTTAGTTTTGGTTCAAGTGTTAGAACCAAAACAAGAGACTTTCTTTGAGAGAGACTTGTGTGAGTGATTTGGGGATAAAATCACTTGGGAAAGGTTTCTAGCACCTTGGGAAGTTAGTGTGTAATAAGCTCTTCAAAGAATAGTGGAAAATCTTAAGGAAGGCCTTGGGGAGCGTATGTAGGCAACATTGAAGCTGAACCACTATAAATCGATTGTGTTTGCTTCTCTTCCATTCTCTTTATATTTATTGCAAACACTAGCACTCATTCTTCATTCACAAGTATTGAATAAATTTTTTTTGGTGCATTTCATATTTAAATATCCTTTTCATCTTGACATATTTGTTTTAGGATTGAAATTTTATTTGTAAAATTTTTAAGTAACCCTATTCACCCCCTTCTAGTGTTGCTATTTGGGACAACAGCTAGCATTTCCCTTTAACGACAACCTAATCTTAGCCTGACCGATATTTGGATTGACTTCTTAGGCTTTCTTATTCTAGCAGGCACTTTCCCTGTCAGTCAGCCACTCTTGGATCAACCGATCTGTCAATTGGCTTCTTAGGTTTTCTTAGCCTAGCAGGCATTTTCCTCATCAGTCAGCTGCTCCCAGACTTACTGATCTGTTGATCGACCTCTTAGGCTCTCTTAGCCTAATAAGCGTTTTTCTCGTCAGTCGGCCATTCTCGAGCCAACTGATCTATCGATTGGCCTCAGCTTTCGAGCTTAATATGCTTTTTCTGATTGATTGGCCACTCTCAAATCAATTGATCTGTCGATGTAATCCTGTCAAAACAAAAGAAACAGTAGAGTATTTGCCGAAAGCTTCCTGAAAGCACTTTATTAATAATCAAAAGATGAAAAGTACAATATAAAAAAAAAGTTTATGAACTTTTAAATATAATAAATTTTTAAATGTTCCACATGCCACGGATAAGGTGAAGTCTTTCTACTAAGTCTTTGAGCTAGTAAATTTCTTTTCTTGTGAAGGAAACTATGACATAGGGTCTTTTCTAGTTCGGTCCAAGTTTTCCTTCCTAAGCATCTCTTATTGACTAATTCACCCTTTTAAGGACCAAGTCTCCACCCTTGAAATCCTTTGGTATGACCTTTCTGCTGTGATATTGTTTCATTTGTTGCTGGTAGGCTGTTACTTGGACAATTGTTTGCAACCTCTTCTCCTTCAGTAAGTCTAGGTTGATTCTCATGGCTTCCTTATTTGTCTCTGGATCGTAGAGCTTGACCCTTGGGCTAAGCGGATTGATCTCATTTGGGATCACTACTTTTGTGCTGAAGGCAATGAAGAATGGAGTGTGTTTGGTTGGAGTTTGCTCGGTCATCTTGTAGGCCCACAATATACTTAGTAGCTCATCTGCTCATAGGCCTTTTACTTTCTTGAGCCTAGTCTTGATGATCTTAGCAAGGATCTGTTGGTCTCCTCCACTTGGGCATTATCTTGGGGATGCTTGGGAGATGAGTAATGGTGGCTGATGTTGAGCTGTTCACAGAGCTCATTAAAATAAGCGCCCTTTAAGTTGTTTTTCATTGTTAGTCACCATTACCCTTGGAATTTCAAACTTATAGACAATTCCTTGCCACAAGAACTTTTTCATTTTCTACTTGATTATGTTTAGTAGTGTTTCAGCCTTAACCCACTTGGTGAAGGAGTCGATTGTTACCATAGCAAACTTTCTTTGGCCTTTACCTAAAGGGAAAGGGCTAACAACGTTGATTCTACACTGGGCGAAAGGCCACGGCTCTGGATTGGAGTCAGTTTTTGGGTTGGTAGCCTCGAGATGCTAGCAAACCTTTAGCACTTATCGCACTTTTTCACCAAATTTTACGTGCCTTTTTCTATGGTTGGCCAGTAGTATGCAGTTCCTAGGACCTTCTTGGCCAGCACCTTCCAACCTAAGCGATTCTCGCAGACCCTTTCATGGATTTCCCTTAGGATGTAGTCTACATCTTCTTTGTTTGCACATTGGAGCAATGGCATAGTATGATCCCTTCTATAAAGAATGCCTTCGATCAACACATATTTCATAGCCCAGTATTGTGTCTTTCTTCGTTCATTCTAATCCTTGGGAAGAAGTCCTTTCTCCAAATGGTCCTTAATTAGTTTAGCCCATAGAGCATCAACCTCAATTTGTTATACCTTTGGCATTCGGATGCTCGAAGAGTTGAGTATTTCCATTAGTACATTTAGGTCTTCCTCTATTGAAAAAGCTATTCTGGTAAGCTAGTCGGCCTCCTTGTTATCTAAACTGGAGACTCTTTCTAATGTTATCTTAGATAATTTTCTAGTCAAGTCTTTGGCCACCTAGTAGTACTCCACCATACTTTCTTCCCTGACTTCATATTCTCATTGCACTTACTCCACCACCAACTAAGAGTCACTTCATACAATTATTTGATCTGTCCCTATTCTCCGAACTATTTAAAGGCCAATGATCAGAGTTTCATGTTCTGTCTCGTTATTGGAAGCCAAGAAGCTAAACCGTAAAGGATATTCAATCTTATAACTTTCAAGAGAGACCAGTAAATACCTACTCTGTTTGTATGCTAAGTTGATGAACCATCTACATTTAAAACCCAAGTTTGCTCTGAGGCGTCTTCTTTGGTAGGAGCGTCAGTTATAGCTGTGAATTCTATGATGAAGTCAGCCACTACTTGTCTCTTTATAGCCAGTCATGGTCGGTATTGGATGTCAAATTGACTGAGCTCAATTGACCATTTGACCAGCCTTCCCGATGTCTTTGGTTTGTGGAGGATATTCTTTAAAGGCTTGTCTATCAAGACTACAATGATATGAGCTTGAAAGTACGCCCTTAGTCTTCGAGCTACTGTCACCAGGGCGAGGGCAGGTAACCCCATCTTTAGGTATTGTTCTTCTGCCCCTCTAAGTGCTCGGCTAGTATAGTACACTAGCTTTTGTACCCCGCCTTTAACAACGTTGAGTTGACTGCTATGGTGGATACCGCTAAGTAAAAGAAGACCTCTTCACCGAGGGTGGTCTTGCTAAGCAACAAAATTGTCCCCAAGCAATTCTTCAACTGCTGGAAGGCCTCTTCACAATCCGTGCTCCACTTGAAAGCTTTATTTAATATCTTGAAGAATGGGAGGCATTTGATCAAAGATCTTGAGATAAACCTACTGAGGGCCGCAATATAACCTGCCAACCTCTATACTTCCTTGGTCATTCAAGGGGATTACATTTCCAAGATTGCGTGGACTTTTTGGATTTTCTTCAATGCCTCAGCTAGACACCATGAAACTAAGAAATTTTCTTAGAAGCCACTCTGAAGTCATATTTTGTGGGGTTTAGCTTCATTCTAAACCTTTTGAGGGTATTAAAAGTTTCCTCTAGGCCTGCCACATGTCGGCAGCTTGTTTGTACTTCACTAACATACCATTAATATATACCTCCACATTCAGACTGATCTAATTTTTGAACATCAAATTCACTAACCGCTGGTATGTGGCCCTAGCATTTTTCAGATTGAACGACATGATCTCATAATAGTATAGGCCTCAATTGGTGATGAAGGCTGTGTGTTCTCGGTCTTGCTCGACCATCCAAATCTGGTTATAACCTGAAAAAGCATTCATAAAAGAAAATACTTGATGGCCGGCTATTGAATTTACCAATAAGTCAATGACAGGTAAGGAAAAACTTTCCTTAGGGTAAGCTTTGTTTGAAAAATCCATGCACATCCTCCACTTTTCATTAGACTTCTTGGCTATGACCACGTTGGATAACCAGGCAGGGTAGTGTACCTCCCTAATAAATTTAATCTTGAGTAGTTTTTCGATTTTCTCTACTACTGCTTCATTTCGCTTGGGGGCAAAAACTCTTCTCTTCTGTTTCACTGGCTGAGCTCCTGGAGAAATGTTCAGATGGTGGGCCATCACCTTGTTGTCAATGCCAGGTATGTCTTTATGGGCAAACAAATACGTCTGAGTTTTGCCTTAGGAACTGCTTAAGTTCTTCTTTCTACTAATTGATGGTAGTAGCCCCTACCTTGATACTTCTCTTCAACTCAGGATCTCCCACCATGATCTCCTTCAGATCGTTTTCTGGCTCTCTTCTTTTCTCCTCTTCCTCATCCTTGACTTCCAGCTTTTCCACAATCAAGGCCTCTCAATCGGTATCTCCTTTGAGGGAAGACACGTAGCATTCTTTTGCTGCCCTCTATTTTTCTTTTCACACCATTAACCCCTCACACAGTAGAGAAGTTAAGGTGGAGATGGTAGGTTGATATCATTGCTCTGAACTGATTCAAAGCTCCCCTACCAACGATAGCATTGTAAGCCGAAGGGCAATTGACAACTAAAAGGTTTACTATCTTGGTTACCTATTTAGACTCGATTCCCAAGGTGACCAGAAGAATGATAGAGTCGATCGACACTACACGATCTTTTGTGAAACCAATTAGTGGAGAGTAGATCGGTAGACCGACTGTAGTTTCTTCTTATCGATATTCATTTTCTAGAAGGCCCTCCAATAGAGGATGTTAGCAGAGTTCCTACTATCTAATAGGATTCTTTATGTCTGGAAGTTGGCCATAATGATCGATATGACGAGAGGGTCGTCATATAGGTAGCTCAGCTCCAAGGCCTCATCCTCAGTGACAGTGATTAGTGCTGACTCTATCCTCGCCTTCTTGATCGGCTATTCCATATACATTACTTTTGGGTCCTTTTTCAGTTCTTGAGCATACTTTTTCTAAGCTGAGGAAGACTCGCATCCCCCACAAACCTTCCCAAGATGACACTGATCTCCCCTGTAGGTCGCTAGCCTTGTTGCCCTTTGTCAAGGCTCCTCCTAGGTGGACTTCTCTGAGGCATGCTCCTTCTACCATCTCGCCTATCTCACTGCTGCCCAGCTACAAACCCGTTATACTTTCATCGCCTAATCAATTCTTCAAGTAACCTCTTTAGATCAAAGCACTCTTCTGTGTCATGCCCATAATCTTTGTGGAATAAACAATACTTGGGCCTATTCCTTGACTTGGCTATGGCCTTTAACTCCATTAGCCACCTAAAGTTTAGATCATTCCTAACTATATAAAACACCTGTCCATCCGTGAATTCAGAGGAGTAAAGTCCCTAGCTCGATGAACCTATCTCTTTTGTCTCCCATCTGACCTCTTGACCCAGAAATTCTAGGTGCCTTCGATCCTCTATCGTCTTTAGGATCGTTCTATCTCTTCTTCTTCAAAGGGGAACTTGTTGTCTCAGTATCCCGTCAAGCTTTCATTGCGTACTCCGCGTTCATATGTTTCTGAGCTCTAGACATCAGCTCGACCATGGTTGCTAGCTAGGGAAAAAGCAAACTAACCAGGTTTCAGACCACTCATAAAAGCTATAAGTGCCACATTCTCGTCAGATTCGTATATCTCCAACATCCCCCGACTGAACTTGTTAACATATTCCCTTAGGAACTTGTCCTTCCTCTGCCTAACCATCAATAAATGTGCTAGGAGCTTCCTCTATCTCTGTCTACCAACAAAATGCGAAACAAACAGTTTGCTGAGTTGTTTAACATTTTGATTGCCCCATGCTTGATTTTATTAAACCAAGCGCAAGCTGGACCTTTTAGAGTGACGAAAAAAGCTCGACACTTGATCTCATTAGGGAGATTCATTGCCAGGTTATACGTATCCAAGTGATCCACTAGGTCCTTTGAGCCATCTAGGGCTTTACCATAGGCATCTCGAATTTTTTTAGGTAAAAAGCACTCTACCACTACGGGAGTGAATGGGGTTTCCGTCTTACCAATGATATCATCCATGGTGTTGGGGTTTCGCACTGCAGCCATAACCCCGTCTACCTGGGCTTGCATGGTTCTGATCCTTTGCTCGACTACACTCCCGACCTCCATCTTCCTGGGGTCTATGGCAAATTGATGAGGAACAATCTTGCTATGAGCTTTATTTTATGTGGCTACGCAAGTCCTTTGGGGAAGATCAAGCCAACCTTCGTTCTCCCCAACATTTCCTCCATCACCATCATTAAGAACCACTCTGCCATTACTCGTACCACTAATTAGCGGGTCTTACTGCAATGGTGGTGGAGGCAGAACAGGAGCCAGGTGATCGACGCCTCCGTAATGGCTTGCAAAGTTACTGCCATGTCAATAAACTACCTTTCCATTGCAGTAATCCTATTGTTTCCCTGGTTCTAGCTCTCCATTGATGAAGTTAACTGAATTTGGTGTGTTTGTAGACCAAATATGTTCGGACCATGTAAATCAAAAAGAACATTGTTCCCATAGATGGCACCAACTGATGATGATCAAAACTCGTACCTTTGACCTAAACCTCAATCTGAAAATTAGTACGTTGTCAACACCGATGTGGTGCCTGCTTAAAAATCTTCAATGTTTAAGTCAGCAGCAGTAATGAGGAATTAATTCAATAGAGTAACAATAGGGTAAAAGATTGCATACCTGACTTTAGAGATTCACTTTTTATTTATAGATGATTATTATGAAGTTATGATTGGGATCGAATTGAAAACATTTCCTTGATTTGCTAAATTTTCCTTATTTAGACAAGGGAAACATTAAATTCGTATCAAACAATGGACTTTTTACCCAGTTCACGATGATTCTATTCCATCAGTTTAGGCATGGATCACGGGATTGCAGTTACAGTGGTCCCACATATGCATCCTTTTGCTCGGCTCGGCACTTGGTTGGTCTATTACTCAGACTGGGGAACTCGACCCAAGCATTGTCTAAACCACTAGCTCAGAAGGTCAGCTTGCCCTTCTCTAGGGCCCTTCGGTGGGCTCCTCGGATGTCACCGAGGGGTCTTTATGTCATTTTAGATAAATACAGAAATCCCTCTCATCACCTCTCATAGAGGAAGATTTAGGTTGATCATTTGCTTAGCTTTGCTGACTTGACCTCATTCAAACCATTCTAAATTAAATGGGCAAAGGAGAAAAGAACAACAAAACCACAAAGGTGATGTAGAAAAGTTAGGAATCATACTTAAAAGGTATCATAGTAAATTTAAATAAATTCAAATATTTAGGAAAAAAATAATAAAAGTTGCTATTTACTTGAATAAACAGCATTTTGGTCGTCCGAATTTTTCAAATTGCAAATTTTCTTCACATGAGGAGAGGAACTCTAGAGAATGGATTTGTTGAATTTGGATGATGAAAAATGTATAAGGATGTTCCATATTTATAGAAATTCTCTCATGATAACATGATTGCCCAAGGCATTCAGGAAAATTCCACAAAGGGCCATAAGTGAAAAACATCACAAAAACCACTTGGGTAGGTTGTCTTACACCAAAGGAGCATGGTGAAAAAGTCCACCTCAAGCCATGCTACTCATCCATGTGGCATGGCAAAGGGGTCTTTTGGGGTTCCTCCTCCTAGGTACAGTCCACAATCTACCCGCAACATATGGTTTAATCCTGACCTAAACTTCGATTTGTGATCTATTCAAATTGATACCTCTAAAACGGAGTATATTTTGTGTTAAGGGCAAAAGTTTAATGACCCATAGTTTTTGTTCAATATTTTAAAAGAACTAAACAAAGAGAGACAGTTATAGTCACCTTATTTTTTCCTGACGTTTTGTACATTTTTTAAATTTATTTTGATAAGTACACATTCTTGGAAATATTAAATTTTATTTCCAGAATTTATTCATAATGTTTCTCAAACTTTAGACGGGCCAATTAGCTCAAAACCAATGTAAAGAATTGTTAAGATAAAAATGACAATTATGTCTTCAATAAAAGAGCAAAAACAAATAAGCCCTACATATTTTTTCTTCTCTTTCCCTCTCCTGCTTTCATTCTTTTTTTCTTTCCATTGTTACCTCAAAAAAAAATAAAAAATAAATAAACCCTTTATTCCCTTGCATTTTCTTTACCTCAAATTTTCTTTCAATTAAACCAACTATTAATGTATTTTGTTGTTTGCAGCACAAACTAATAATTAAAAATTTTAGGATATTGGGGTCCACGTGTGAAAGTGGTCCCATCAAGTAGAGTATAGGTAGCTGTTTCTCCTGGGGCCCTTGTCTTGGTCTAGAATCTGTAGGCATTTAACATATCCACTCACTCTCAGACTCACTCTAAGGTCATACGCCACTCTCCATGCAGCGTATTGTATGGTGGGACGTTGACATGCATGCAATGGAGGATTGCCACGTTTCCCTATTCAAGTGGACAGTCGGTTGCACGGACACGATTTCACTGATTCTGTGACACGTTCAAAGAAGACGACGGCACCAAAGTCGGCGCCTCTTGCTTTCTCATGAAACATCTGTGCGGTCTATTAGAAAAGTCATTTCGGGCTCGTTTGATGACTCACCAAAATAAATTCTTACTTCCATTTTTTTTAATTAAACTTTACCAAACATGCAATTTTATTCTCACATGCAAAATAATCAATTTTTTTAACTTTTATTAATTTTCTTTAATCTTTTTAAAATTTTCTTTAACTTAAAAAAGTTTTTAATAGATACTTAATGTGGACAAGTGTCAATTTTTAGATAAAAATTACCTAAATTTAATAAAAATTTGCCTTCCTAGTAGGAGCTTAGTTGTAAAAAGACATGGCAAGAGCTATAAATAGATTATTTCAAGATCTAATTTTACACAACATGATGAAATTGAATGATCATTATTTCATTTCTTTAGATAAAGTATTATTTTAAAGGTATGATTAGTAATTAAATTTTTAGTAATTTTTAATAACTTTTTTTATCAAAAGCTATTAATTAAAACTTTTTATGCATTTCGGTAATTTTTTATTTTTAAAGTAATCTTTTATTATTTAACAAAATATTGGTAAATTTTTAAGTATGATTTTGCGTAAAAATTTACTAAAAATTTAGAAGTCATCAAGTGAACAAATTTTAAAAGTTTTTAAAAATTACTAAAAATCTCGTAACCAAACAAACCCTAAATAAATTCAAAATAGCATTTAAAGTAAATACAACAAAAAAAATGACAAAATAAAATAATAATAATGATGATTTTATTTCATTCTATTTTTATTAGTTGTACGATGGCTAAGATTTTTTTTAAAGCAGCTGTGTCCCGACTGATTGGCCCTAAAATATCACTGTTTGCCTTGTCAGGTGATTGATTCTCTTTATATTATCCACCACTTGCCATATATTTTGCAACAACACTTTTTTATTGTGGATATGTCAATGGTAATATAAAAAAAAGATAGTTAAAAATAATATTTCTATTTGATTTTTAGTGAAAAATAATAGAAAAAAAATGAAATTTAAAAACTTAAAAATAATCAATTTAAAATATTAATTCATTGATGTGTATTTTTTATAATGTCAGAGTAATTAATGTTAATAGAAGAATATTCATTATACTAATTAGTTGTACATTGCTCTAACATTAACATTAATACATATAATATAATGTATAATAATTAATACACATGGTATAAATAAATAATATAGTAAACTAGGTAAAACAAAAAGAGTTATAACATGATCATTTCTCTTTTTTTATCCACTTTTCTTTTTATTTTCCTATCATTTCCTTTTTATCTCACTAAATCCTCAATCCAAACATTGGATTCGATCATGGGAGATAAGATTTAATATAATATAAGATTAACTTTTGGTGTAAAATTATTTTTTAGTGTCTGATTGGTGAAATATGAAGGTAATAGAAATGATATGATTTTAAAATAGATAATTTTACACTTTTGAATCTTTTGTGAAAAATAATTTGAAATATGGAAGGTATATAATAACACTCCTAACATATTATATATTCTCCATTTTGGAATTACAAAATTCTTCTTATCCAAAACAATATTATTCAATCAAACATATGGGACAAGATTAGATCCATAGATAATTAATTCAATACCCCTCCAATACCCCATTTAAACACAGGATAGCTGTTTGTGGATTTTAGAAAGGATAAATTATTCTGTCTGTCATATGGAATTATGGTCTTTATGATTTACTAATTATTTTATGAATTTAAAAAATTTATTTTATGTGATCATCACATAAAATAACTATATAATTTATGTATAAATAATAAATTTTAAGGTGTTTGAATCAATCGCATAACTCCCTTCTTGGTGACCCTCAATAGTGGTCACTTGATGTACACGACCCCTACTAGCTTCTTGCTTGATGTTGTTGTTCTTCACTAGTTGATCATTATTCACTGTTTGATCATCTTCACTCACTCGTTTGCTTGGTCGCTTTTCACTAGTGAACTTCTTCGTTGTTCCATATAGCTCTTAGCTCTTTTGATAAGTACCAAGGAAGACCAAGTGCCAAAGATCCATTGCATGTTCCAAATAGGCCAATAACTAAAGCTAGAGCGAAGAAGATCAACGAAGAAATGCTTGGGCTTGTTCAAGCTATGTTGGATGAGGCTTTAAATGCAACAAACAAGATAATATTCAAGATGGGCTTGAAGAGGAACCAAGATTTGTGCATATGATCCAAGTTGAGGAGGGCAGCTTAGACCATTAAAACCAACAAAAAGTTCGGTCAAGGCTACCATTCAGCCTAGGCTTGAACTGAAGGGGCGGATTGGGTTTTTAAAGAGTGTTTTAATTATATTTTGGGATTTATTTTATGTTTAAGATAGATTGGGCTGTAATACTTACTTTGGGCTTTAAGTCTGGGTTTTAAAATTATGCTTTAGATAGGATTTGGGCTTGTACCATTGTTTTAATGTTTTTGGGCCAAACTTTGTTAATTAAAATGGCCCATGGGTATGACTTATTATTAGGACAGATTTGGGCTATTTAATTAGGACTAATTGTTTAATTAAGACTAGTTTTCTTTGTAAATACTTATAAATTCAAGATTAAGTCATCAATAAGAGATTAGAGTGTTATTTTGCATTACAGTAAGGTGTGTTTTTCTTTTGTTCTTCAAAGAACTTCTAAACTTATCAAGAATTTGTTCTTGTGGTGTTATTTTGTCTTTAATCCAAGGTTCTTGATTCAAGAAATCAACAAGTTATGGTTCTATATTCTTTGATCTTGATATTAGCTTTCTTGGGCTTTGATTCAATTGATTGTGGGTTTAAGGAATTTGACCAAGGGTTCACATCAGTTTGGTATCAGAGTTTGACTCTAACATTAGATCGTTCTTCGTTCTTGACGTTCTTGGATAGCTAGGGTCCTATCTTCCATCTTTGGTGGGAAGCTAAGGTTCTTGTTCCTTCTCCAATTGGTGGCTAGAACTTCAATAACAAAAACAATGATCAAAAAGAAGAAGAAGACTTGATTGTTTCTCCTCTATTGGCACAACAAAACAACTTCGAAACATCTTCGGTTTGTTCTTCAAAGTTTAGTAAGCTATGAAATTCTTCCACTTACATTAACAAAAAATGAGAGTTCTTCTTGGGTGCTGAATTTGAATTTGGTCAACAAAGTTGCAATTCGTTCTATTTTTCGTTTATTCTAGTCCCTTTATTTCGTTTTTTGTATTAAAAAAATAAGAAAAGAAAAATTCCTTGAAAACCCTAATAGCCAAACCCTATTCCTAACCCTAGTTGGATTAGATCTTTTCTACCAAACCCTATTCTTAACCCTAGTAGGATTGGATCTTTTCTTCCAAACCCTATTCCTAACTCTAGTTGATGAGTCTTTTCTTGTTTCCTTTTTTTCCCCTTGATTCTTAGATTCTTTGTTTTTTTACTTTTGATTCTTACTTCTCATTTTAAATTCTAAATTGTTACTATCTTAATCATTGAATTCTTGTTTCCTTGATTCTTAAATTTTGAATTCTCGAGTACTTGAGTTCTTGATTCTTGAACCCTACAAGATCAAAATTCTTGAATTGGTTTGAGCTAGTTCTTAAAGAACTTGAGAGAAAACAAAGAGTGGAAAAAAGCAAGAGTGAATATTCATTAAAGAAAAAGCTAATCTAAAGTGATACACGATTGATTTCTTGAGTGCAAACATATGAGGGAGTGTGTAAGGTAATCTTTTGATTACTAATATCTTTCTTACAGAATTAAAATGGCTTCCAAAAGTGAATTAGCATCTAAGGAGGGGGCGATAACATCTCATTTGTACTACAAGCTATGCAACAACAATTTGAGCACATGAATGTTATGTTTGGAGAGATAAGGGAGAGGATGGATAGGCAAGACCCTTTAATTGCAGGCTTACAGAAGGAACAATCCCAAAAAGTTCCTTGTGATAGGAGGCAAGGTAGGTGTGAACTTGACCCATTTTTTGAGTATGAAGGGGAGAGTGAAGTCGAGCATGAGTTTGAGGGAGATCAAAATTCTGAAGTTGAAGCGGGAGGGTTTAAGCCTAGGGGTGGTTTGCGAGAAAGGGGTCCTAGAAGGAATAGGAGGAATAGAGATGTGGTAGATGGGAATCTTGGAACAACAAGATGAAAAAACCTTCCTTCTAAGGTAGGAATGATCATGAAGCATACTTAGAGTAGGAGAAAAAATAGAGTTGGTTTTTGATAGCCATAACTATTCAGATGAGAAGAAAGTGAAGCTAGCTATGATTGAATTCATTGATTAAGCCATAATTTGGTGGGATCAATTGATGACTAATAGAAGAAAAAATAGGGAAAGGCCTATAAGCACATAGGGTAAGTTGAAAGCTCTTATGAGGAGGAGATTCGTTCCAAGCCACTACTATAGGGATCTCTACTAGAAATTGCAAAGTCTTTCATAAGGCTCTAAAAGTGTGGAGGACTACCATAAGAAGATGGAGGTGGCCTTGATTAAAGTTAGTGTGGAGGAAGATAGGAAGGCAACTGTGGCTCGATTTTTGAATGGGTTGAACAGGGATATTGCTAATGTGGTGGAATTACAACACTATGTGGAGTTGAAGGACATCGTACACATGGCAATGAAGGGGGAAAGGCAATTGAAGAGAAAAGGGGCAGCAAGGTACAATTCCAATTCAAACACTACTTGGCGACCAAATTAGGTAAAGAATGAAAAAGAAGCCTTCAAAGCTAAACCCGAACCACCCAAAGCTAAAGAGGAAGTGTTCAACAAAGGCAAAGGTAATTCAGATTCTCAACCTACTAGCAATAGGGATATTAATTATTTTAAGTGTTTGGGAATAGGGCATTTAGCTTTGCAATGTCCAAATAAGAGAGTTATGATTATACTTGATAATGGTGAGGTGGAAACTGAAAGTGAGGAGGATGAGATGCCACCGCTTGAAGAAGATAGTGATGAAGGGATTGAGTACTCGGTGGTAGGTGAGTCTCTTATTGCTAGGCGTGCTCTTAATGCACAAACTAAGGTAGATGACATAAAGGAGCAAAGAGAGAACATCTTTTATACTAGGTGCTATGTTAATAACAAAGTGTGTAGTGTGATCATAGATGGGGGAGTTGCACTAATGTGGCTAGCACTACTCTTGTGGAAACCTTGTGGTTACCTACACTCAAACACCCTAGACCTTATAAATTGCAATGGTTGAATGAATGTGGGGAGGTCAAGGTTAATGCGTAAGTCCTCATGTCTTTCACCATTAGGAGGTATAAAGATGAGGTGCTTTGTGATGTAGTTCCTATGCATGTTGGCCATCTTTTGTTGGGAAGGCCATGGCAATGTGATAGAACGGTAATACATGATGGGATTCCAAAATAGATATAACTTTGTGAAGGATGGGAAGTCAATTACAGTTGTACCTTTAACTCCAAAGCAAGTCTATGAGGAACAAATGAGAATGAAAAGTGTGGAAGATGAAAAAAGAGAAAGAGAGGCCAACAATAAGAAAGAAAAAAAAAAAAGAAAGAAAAACGAGAGGAAGCCGAGAGT
Organism: Vitellaria paradoxa; assembly: GCA_019916065.1. Classification (NCBI taxonomy): domain Eukaryota; kingdom Viridiplantae; phylum Streptophyta; class Magnoliopsida; order Ericales; family Sapotaceae; genus Vitellaria; species Vitellaria paradoxa. The sequence continues at coordinate 27,440,411 of CM034239.1, forward strand.
CTAAAAGAAAGAAAGAGAGAGAGAGTGCGAGAAAAAAAGTAAGAATAAGAGTAAAGAAAAAATGAGAGAATGTGAGAAAGAAAAAAAAATAAAGAGAGTGTTGATAGCAAAATAAAGGAAAAAGTGAGTTTTTATGCAAAAGAACGTGATGTCGGTAAGGCTTTTTTGGCTAATAGGCCTATATTTGTACTCTTGTACAAAAAAACTTGCTTTAATACTAATGACATTGACAGTTCTCTTTCTATTGTTGTTAGTTCTTTGTTGCCGGAATATGATCATGATTTCCCTGACGATATTCCTAGTGGATTTTCACCCATTAAAGGAATTGATCATCAGATTGATTTTGCTCGTAAAGCTATGATTCCTAATCATCCAACCTATAGGAGTAATCCCAAGGAAACAAAGGAGCTTTAGAGGCAAGTTGAGGAGTTGATGGCAAAGGGGTATGTAAGGGAAAGCTTAAGCCCATGTGCAGTACCTGTGCTACTAGTACCTAAGAAGGATGGGTCATGGAGGATGTGCATAGATTTGTAGAGCTGTCAATAACATAACGGTTAAGTATCGCCATCCCATTCGTAGGAGTAACTTGGATGGAAAGAAGAAGGCCAAATTAGTTAAGTTAATCCATGAAAAGATGCGCTTTCAAATTGAGAAAGTGAATAAGCAATATGCTTCACATGCCAACAAAGGAAGGAGGCGTGTGACATTTGAACCGAGAGATTAGGTTTGGGTTCACAAGAGAAAAGAGAGATTTCCAACCCATCGAAGGACTAAGTTGCATCCTAGAGGAGATGGTCCATTTCAAATCCTTGAGAAGATTAATGACAATGCTTACAAAATGGATCTACCAGGTGAGTACAATGTTAGCACTACTTTCAATGTTACTGATCTTTCTCTTTTTGATGTAGTTGGTGATTCGAGGACGAATCCTTTTGAGGAAAGGGGAAATGATGAGTACCAAAGAAGACCAACTGTCAAAGATCCATTGCATGTTCCGGATGGGCCAATAAATAGAACTACAGCAAAAAAGATCAAGGAAGCAATACTTCAGCTTGTTCAAGCTACGTTGGATGAGGCTTTAAATGCAACAAACAAGACAATATTCAAGATAGGCTTGAAAGAGGAGAAACCAAGATTTGTGTATGTGGTCTAAACCAAAGAGGGCGGCCTAGACAACTAAAACCAGCAAAGAGTTCGACCAAGGCTACCATTCGACCAACAATTGAATTGCAGGGGCGAATTGAGTTTTTTAAAGAGTGTTTTAATTATGTTTTAGGTTTTATTTTATGTTTAAGACATATTGGGCTTTAAAACTCACTTTGGGCTTTAAGTTTGGGTTTTAAAGTTATGTTTTAAATAGGATTTGGGCTTGTGTCATTGTTTTAATGTTTATAGGCCAAACTTTGTTAATTAAAATGGCCTATAGGTGTGACATATTATTAGGATAGATTTAGGCTATTTAATTAGGACTAATTGTTTAATTAGGGTTACTTTTATTTGTAAACACTTATAAATTCGAGATTGAGCCATCAATAAGAGATTAGAGTATTATTTTGCATTAACATGAGGTGTGTTTTCCTCTTGTTCTTCATGTTAGATTTATATTTCTTTGATGCCCTTGAAAGCATGTTTTTGTAATGACATTTTATTTTAGTTTATTTTTCTGGATATAATAAAACATTTATTTATTTAAGCATACATTATTGTCCTTTATTTATAAAGTATGTGATTTAAGTATTGAGCATAAGTATTGGGCATAAGATGCCAATACAGAAAGATTTAAATCACAAGTTCTATAAATAAAAGTAAATTCACAACTATTAATAAAACGGGCAGTTTGTTATGATTAAGCTGTAACTTTTCTACTTCTTTATGGGGTGATTTATCTTGATCACTAAAATGGTGACTTTGAGAAGGAAAGTTAATATGTATATATGATATACATATTGAAATGACTATTGTAAATTTTGATTTGGTTAATAAATGTCATTAATCATAATTTACTTAAACTTTAATAAACTTAATAAACCTTAATCTTGAGTTTGTAATGGACTCACATTCATAAATTAAATCTATTTGAGTTATCACGGAGTGAGATCTTAAAAACGGTCAAAAACTCGATGACTTGGAGATTTAATTTCATGAATCGTGAGAACATATACTTACAATATGAAATCCATTTTTTGTGCTCACCTAAGCTATTTATCATTTTGATCATTAAATCTGTGGCCGCAGTTTATTCAATAAATTGTTTATTGAATAACAATATTTATTTGTAAATTATTTACAAATATAGAAATATTGAGAATAATCAAAATATAGATAAATAGAGACTTAGGGTTAAATATGTAATTAAGGGGCTTAACATTTAGCCTAACTTAATTATGAGCTTATAATGAAGGGTTAATTAGGTGGATATTATTGGTCTAAGCCCAAAATTCATTTTATTAAAAGTTGTTTTAATTAAATGAATTTTAATATAGACTACTAGAGTGTAGCCCAAAGCTTTTAGTGGAATAGCCCTGAGTTAATTTAAAAGATAATGGGTTGTCATGAAATGACAAGGCCCAAATATCTTTTAAGTTGGAGCTAGGAATTCATGAGCCTTTAGTCCCCAAGCTAGCTCAATTTTATCTTGATGAACCAGGTCCAGTTAGGTTATTTTTTATAATTTATTTTATTTGTAAAATAAATTATAGATAACTAACGTATATTTGGATGAGATGATATGGTTGAGAAATATTATCTCAGATTGAGAGAGATTTTCTCAAGATACCATATTTTCCAAAATATATTATATGTTAGGATAATATATATAGATAAGATATATGTGAGAGTGGATAATAGATAATCTCTAGAATTAGAGATCTTCTCTTATACAAACTCTGTATCTCTCTCTCTATATCTTTTATATATAGATAAGCCAAGTGATCTGTAAAAAGGTGACCACTCACATCCATCTAGAGAGAGAGAGTTGAGAATGGTTTTGAATGCTGAATCGCTGAAAAGAAGGTGCTTCCGCTGTGCATTAGAAAATTTTAAAGAGTTTCTCCTTCTAATCGAGGTATTTTTTCTCAACCCTATGCTGTAAAAACCAATATGTCAAAAAACCTCTAAACTTATCAACAATTCATTCTTGTAGCATTCTTCCATCTTCAATCCAAGGTTCTTGATTCAAGAAATCAATGGGTCGTGGTTCTACATTCTTTGATCTTGATATTAGCTTTCTTTGGTTTTAATTCACTTGATTGTGGGTTTTTATGGATTCGACCAAGGGTTCAGATCATTTTTGCTCGTCAATATTTGTCCAAAGTCTCTATTTGTCTATTATGGCTATTAATCTCGCTAAGATTAAGACTTCTAGTACCAAGTCTTTTCCTATTGCATTTGTTGTGCCAATTGATAGTATTTCTAAGTCCATTTCTTGTGAAAAACTAAATAAAACAAGTTATTTAACATGGTCTCATACTATTTGTGTATTCTTGATTAGATGCCAGTTGGAAAAATATATTCAAGATTCTATACCAAATTCACAATCTTCTTTTCCAAAATGGAGGGCTTCGGATCCTATACTTATGAGTTGGATATGGTATAGTTTGGAGCCTTTAGTTTTTTGTATCGTTGATTTATGAAGTTCTTCTAAATCCATATGGAATTCATTAGTTGACTCCTTCTCTCAAAGGAGTAATATTTTGGAGATTTTTGAGGCATATGAGAAAACTTTTCTTTTCAATAAAGAGCTCAATTATTGTTTGAGTATTACAGTAATCTTCAAGTGCTAGGTGATCGTCTTCAACATTTTCACCACATTCTTAAAACTAAGGTTAAGATGATATGATAGTGGGATGAGCTCATGATGGTCTTCTATACCTCCAATGGCCAATGCTTACTTTCATCTTCAACATTCCTTTTTAGGCCATCACTCTTGAACAACTCCTTTGTTTAGTAGTTTTGATTCTGCCACCCTTGTTAATAATGATTCTAGAGGTCATGGTTCTTGCAGTTCTTGTAGTGGTGGTTATGGCTCTAGATGCGATACCAAGAAATGAGATCACTGTGGGAACACTAATCATACTGAGCAATTTTGCTAAAAAAAGTACAGTTGTCTTGATCAAGCCCATTATGTCACTGCTAAGTCCACTATCACTGACTCTTCTTCTGCATTGAGTACTTCTAGTTTGAATGATCCTAGTACGTCTGGTATAGCTTCTCTAAGCCTTTTCACCTTTACTGAGTTAGAGGCTATTTTACGAACTCTTCGCATCTCTCGCTCTTCTAGTTCTACTACTACTTTGGCATATTCAGGTAATAGTACTTGTTTTACTTCTCCATCTGCTATCAATGGACTATTGACTCCGATACCAGTACATACATCTCAAGTAACCCTGTTCTTATTTTCTAATTTAGCTGCTACCACCCATAGTATTTCTTTAGTTGATAGGTCCTCCTGGCCTATGGCTTATAAATGACACCTTAACCTTACCATTTAGCCTCTGTATACCTAAATTTCACTTTAATTTACTATATGTTAGTTAATTAACTAAAACATTGAACTGCTCTATAACTTTTTTCTCCTTCTTCCTGTGTTTGTCAGGATCTCAGGATACAGAGGATAATTAGTTCAAGATATGAATGCGTTAGTCTATACTATCTTGATTTTACTAGCTTTACTTATTTTTGTCATTCAACATTTAGTGCATTAGTTTCTCCTTTACAGTGGCACTGTCGTTGTTAACTCGTCTCAAGTTTGTAGTTCCTAATTTAAAGTATATTTTTAAGTCCTGAATACAAGTCTTGTTAGCTTGGTAAGCATCATCAGAGTTCATTTTCAAGTCATAATGGTAGTCGTCAGTCTCAACCATTTGATGTAGTCCGCACAAACATTTGGGGTCCTTTAAGAGTTGCTTCTATTAATGGATTTTAGTATTTTGTAATTTTTGCTAATGATTACACCCATATGACTTTTTTTTTAATGAAATATCGTTCGGAGTTACCTACTGTTGTTTTATGGTTTTATAATGACATTCTAACTCAATTTAATAAAAAAAAAATTAAAATACTTCACTCTAGTAATGCTCTCGAATACACTCAATTTGTTATGACCTAATTTTATGTCAAGTGATTGATTGTGTTCTTTCACCTCTTCTTGGTAATCAATCATCATTTTCCCTCTTGTATCCTTTTGTGCTCCATTTTTTCTCACATCTCATACCTCTAGTTGCATTACTTTTGTTCATAATATAAATTCAGGTTTAGAACAAGTTTCTCTTTGTGGTCATCTTTAAGTCCACCTCTTACTTTTCACTTCAAATGGGGTTTTTTTCTCGTAAGGGGGAGTTATCTCACACTATGCATATACCCTTTACTGACTATCCTACACTTTCCAATTCTAATATGCCTATTCCTGGTGTGCCACCCTTAAAGATATATCAGTGTTGTACTCATTCTACACTGGCTACCTCTATCTTTGTAAATCCTGAGCTTATTGAGTCACTTGCTACAACTACATCTGAGAACAATACCTCAAGTTCTATTAAGACCAAGCCCCTTGAAATTGATGATTTGCTTATTACTCTCAGGAAAGGTAATTGTGTGTGTACTTAACATCCTATAACTAAGTTTGTTTCATATCATTGTGTATAATTTTGTCTCTAATCCTTTTGTTTGTGTCTCGTCTTTTGTTTCTTCTCTTATGTCTTATAAGTAGGTATTATTATCTTTTTATTGGAAAAAAAATGCAATAGATTAAGAGATGTAGGTATTACATCATAATTGTACATAGGAGCTTACTCCTCTTCCACTTAGGAAGAAGACAGTAAGGTGTCATTGGGTGTAAACAGTGAAATATCTGCCAAATGGATCTATCGAAAGTCTTAAAGCTCAATTAGAAGCTAAAAGATACACCCAGACTTATGATATTGTCTACCTAAGTACTTTCTGACCAGTGACTCATCTTAATTTAGTTCATATTCTACTGCATGGTATAGTAAGTCATGACCCTTATTCCAATTATATGTAAAAAAATGTATTTCTTACATGGTGAACTTCAAGAGAAGGCATCTATAGATCAGCTCCTTAGGTATATTGCTACAAGTAGAGAACATCTAGTTTGTCGCTTGCAATACTGGGGGGATGATGTCTTGATTGCTTGCTATCTTCTATCTTATTATTCGTGTTCCTTCACCTATTCTTGGTAATTAATCATCGTTTTCCCTCTCGCATCCTTTTGTAGCTCTCTTTTCTCTCCCGCCTTGTACTTTTGGTTGCATCACTTTTATTCATAATTTGGATCAGGTTTAGATAAACTTTACCCTCGTGCTCGTCATTGTGTCTTTCTCAATTGCTTTCGTAGTAAAAAATGTTATCATTGTTATCACCCCCTTCTCATAAGTACTTTGTTAGTGTTGATATTACTTTCTTTGAGTTCACCTCCTATTTTTCACTTCAAAGGGACTTATCTTTTCATCAGGGGGAGTTATCTCACACTACACATATACCATTTGTTGACTATCCTACATTTTCTAGTTATAGTATATGTATTCCTGGTATGCCACTCTTAATGGTATATCAACGTCGTACTCATTTTGCATTGATTACTTTTATCCCTGTGAATCCTGAACCTCTTGAGAAACTTGCTACAACTACATCTGAGAACCATACTTGAAGTTCTATTAGGACTGAGCCCCTTGAAATTGCTGATTTGCTTGTTACTCTCAAGAATGGTAAATATGTGTGTACTCAGCATCCTTTAACTAAGTTTGTTTTATATCATTGTGTATCACCTCGTCTCTAGTCCTTTATTTATACCTTATCTTTTGTTTCTTCTCCTACCTCTTATAAGCAAACATTATTATCTCTTGATTTGAAGAAACCAATGGATTAGGAGATGTAGGCATTACATCACAATTGTACATGTAGGCTTACTCCTCTTCCACCTAGAATGAAGACAGTAGGTGTTGTTGGATGTTACATAGTGAAATATCTACCAAATGAATCTATCGAAAGTCTTAAGGCTCAGTTGAAAGCTAAAGGATACACCCAAACCAATGATATTGATCTAGAAACCTTCTCACTAATGACTCGTTTTAGTTCAGTTTGTGTGCTTCTGGCTATTGTAGTAAGTCATAACCCTTATTCCAATTAGATGTCAAAAATTACTTCTTGCATGGTGAACTTTAAGAAAAGATATTTATGAATCCAACCCGCTATGTTGTTATAGGTAGTGAATATCTGGTTTGTCACTTGTAGGAGGCTCTGTATGGGCTTAACCAATCTCTACGGGCGTGGTTCAATCTTTCTAGTTCTGCTTTTCTTAACTATGATTTTACATAATACACATCTGATCACTCAATATTTTTCATGTCAGTTATCTTCTGGTATTATTGTGTTTGATTGTTTATCTCAAATGATGTCATTATCTCAAGCGATGAAACTTTCTACACTGAAGAGTTATTAGGAAGGCAGTTCCATAAAAAAGATCTTAAGGCATTATACTATTTTTAGGGGTTGGGATTGCCCTTTATTCCTAGGGCATTTCTTTATCTCAAAGAAAATATGCATTGAATTTGATCTCTGAGACTTGACTTTTGGGATCTCTAAGGCTTATATTCCTATGGATCCTTCCGTTCATTTAGACTCTAAGAGTGGTAACCCCTTTTATGATGTTGGGAGCTATTGTTGACTTGTGGATAAGCTAATTTACTTTACTGTGACTTGAATTGATATTACATATGCAATTGGTGTAGTCAGTTATTTTATGTATGCTCATCATTGATCTCATTTTGATGCTGTGTTGCATTTTAAGGTATTTGAAGAATTCTCCTAGTCACAGCTTACTTTATCGAACTTTCACAACTATAGAAGTAATTGGATATAATGATACAAACAAGGTTAGTGATCATTCAAATCAGAAGTCTACCACTAAATATTATACCGTTATTAACACTAATCTTGCAATTTGGCACAATAAAAAATAAGCTATTGTTGCTCAGTCTAGTGGAAATGCTTAATATCATGTCATAACTCATATTGCGTCTAAGATACTTTGAGTGTATTCTCTTATTCATGACAATGACTTGTTAATTACAACTCTAATGTGTCTATGTTTTAGAACAGTAAGGCTACAATATTTATTGCTAAGCATCATGTTTTCATGAATGAACTAAGCTCATCAAAGTTAACGGCCACTTCATCCGAGATCTCTTACTTAAATGTGATATAACCGCTTCATTTATATGTTCTGATGCTCCATTTGGGAATATTCTCAAAACTTTTGGCTCAACCTTCATTTAAAAAATTGTCCAACTAGATTTGTTCAACATTTATGTTCCAATTCAAGAGGGATTGTTAAAATTATTAAAATGTTATAGAACAATTGTGGTTGTGAGTTATGAAAATTTGAGAGATTTAATTTAATCTGATTTGAGATTTGATTGATTGTATTCCCTAATTTAATGTAATCTATAAGCATAAATACAATATGAGAGAAGAGAGATTTCTAACTCTTCCAAAGCCAATTGTCTCCTTTCAACTACTTCAAATCACAAAATTCAAGAAAAGTTTAAAGAGTTCAGAACATTGGATAAATATAGAAATTCATTCAAGTTAAAATCAATAACTAAATTTACAAGCCCCTCCAAGGTTAATATCATGCATTTGATTAGGATTAAGAAGGGTAACCGAAAATTGTTTCATAGAAGTTCCTTTTAGATTTTGAGAAGATAAAACATAAAGCATCAAGCAAGCATTCACAAATTTGTAACGGAGAAGAAACTTCTACACAACAAACACCAAAAGCTCAAAAGAAAGGAAAGCACTGTAACATAATATTTGATCAGCAAAGAATCCAACTGGGAAATCAAAATCTCTCAGCTGTCATTACTGCAGGTTGAGCTTCAGAACGGTTTCTTGCAAGGAAAGGACCCCTACCAACGGCTTCATCCAACTGCAGACAGAAGAAAAAGGAAGGAAATCCAAGGTCATTTGAACCAAATCTAGATGTCTCTCAAGCCATTGACAACATATAAAAACAGTTAATTGAGCAACAGCAGAGTTAATTAATATATTAAAAAAAAAAAAGCACTATGCATTACAGAACTAAAAAAAGCATGCCAATATGTGATGGTTGCAAGCAAAATTGCATGGATATATTTCAAGCATTGAAGCACAATTCAAATTTCATGAATCAAATAATTTAGAGATACTTTGGACAAGATCAGCAATGCTCACCAACCAACTCCAAAAACCAGAACCAATAAGAAAAAGAAAAGGGGGGAAAGGGGGGGGGTGTTGTAAGCCCCATTAATTTATGTTCTTTAATCTGTTAATAGAATTGCACCTTGGCAACAATTCCAGCGAAGGCAGGGTCAGCAGTTAGTTGAAGTGAAGACCTTAAGGCTTTGTGGATTGCCTGGCAACACTTATGTCTAGCTTCCATACCTGAAATATAATCAAAAAATTGGTTTACAAGAACAACAAAAAACAAGACACTGTTGTAAGGGAAATGGGAAGGCTACTATCCTATTCGCCACTGCAACTAAAACACACACACACACACACCCCCCCCCCCCCCCCAAATATCAATAAGAATATGCAATTGGAATTACCAAAAATAAAATAGAATAAAACAAGAAACCTTGCTAAACACCATTTAACAATAGAACATAGAAAGTACCAATGTAGCAGGGAGATAAATCAGACTACCAATATCAATTTCAGCTACTTTTAATACTCAATAGGCATTATACATTCTCAATTAGTATGTAGGGATACACCCCCTCAATGGACCAATGTCTAGTGGTTTGCCAAGGGTAAAAAGATTGGAAGATCTCTCTCTCTCTCTCTCTCTCTCTCTCTCCGTGTCTCTTTCTCTCCCCACGAACATTCAAAGAAAACTTGGTGATAAATAGATTCTTTTGATGAACTATAGGATAATAAAATAACATAAAAGACTAAATTTGAAGCAATGTGCTGACATGGATGCTACTCAGTTTGACAATTCAAGTGTTGTACACTTGTCCTGTCACATTGTATATTTTAGTTAGCTATGTATATAACATTCACAACAAAATTAATTCAATAATTCAATATAAAAAAACATAACAAGATATAACATTTTGTAATTTTAGGAGTTTTGATCACTCATACATAGGTTTGCCTTAATCATATATTTGAAAAAAAAAAAAAAGATATACATGGCGTGTTTGAAGAGTATGTGTGTTCGATAGGTGTGAAATATGGATACAAGACCCATTTTGAAGTGACCATACTTTATAAAATAAAAGATATATATTTGTAAATAAAAAAGAATAAACTTTTGAACGTTTATGTAAATATATATTACTTCTTTTAGATCTGCCCGTTCTATTACATCATGGTATTTTTTGAAATGCCGTTTGTATTCATACTGTACTGTATCCATGTTTGTGAGCATGTCTATACTTCTTAGCTAATGATGGTCTATTATCATGACTGAGTCGAAAATATCCACAAAAAAAAAAAAAAAAAAGAAACTCATATTTGTCATGCAATCAAGTATGAGAAAAGTACATACTAATTTTTTTATATTTTATTTAAAATATGATATCACAACAAACAAGTGGTCATCTCTACTCTCACAACAACAGTTGTTCATTTCATTTGTTTTATTACTTATTGAGCCACAAGGCGCATGGGAGAAGGAAAATCTTCTATTTTTACACCCCTGCAAGAGAAGCATGAAACAAGTGTAATCTAAACAATTTCAATTGGAACAAAAATCTGAATCTTTAAACCAAATAATGTGCTTCTCAACCAAAGATGCGACAAACCAGATAAACCAACAAGGTTTACCACAAATGGAGCTCAAGTACTAAACCGTGAGACAAAAACTTTCTACAAGACATGCAAGTAGCACAAATGAAACAACAAACAACCATTTTCCAACGAAGTGGACCACTTCTTGACTGTATCAAAACAAAAGAAGTAAACGGCATGAACACATTGAAATGAAAACAAATGAAGTTGAAAATCCATTGCGCTGATTGAAATACCCTGGACCAACCAAATCCAAAACAACTATTTATTTATTTATTTGTTCCAAATCGATGAATCGAAATAAAAATATATAAAAAATGGGATTTAGGATTAAACCCACTCTGATTCCATTTCAATATAAGGAACGAATACATTTAAGCGAAAGAACAATACACCTAAGATTTACGTGATTTGGGCGTAAGGACTATTCCAAAGGAAGATATTTTATTATTTTCAGCTTACCAAACACAAGTTACAATCTACCTTTTTATAGATGAAGAATCCTTATTACGCAAGGATGATAATGAGATTATATCAAATTAAAACAATCCAATAATATCTTTCTTCATATAATAAGGGTTTGATTTAAATACTAAATCAACTCTATCTTATATTTCAAAACTTCAAGACTAAAAATAGTAGTCGTTCATTTCTTTTGACAGAAAAAAAAAAAAAGAAATATAAATAACAAAATAATCTAATTCTTTAACAGTTTAAACTTTTAGGTGAGATAATAGCTAATAATTTAACGTGGTATCAAAGCAGGCAAACTTCCTAAATTCAAAACTCACTGCTAACCTAAATTGAATAATCAATATTTGCAGGTGTTTTGCCCATCCAAATAAGCTATTTTTGCTGCAAGTGAAGGGGTGTTAATAGAAAATAAATCAAAATAATAAACAACCTTGCCCCCTCCCAAACAATCTAAGTTTTCAAGTGGGATGGTAGCCTAACAATTTCATTAGTTTTACAGAATTAGAGAAAATGCAAAACAAATGATTTTACATTGTTAGAATATACAGGGATTCTTGATTTTATTTCTCTACTTGTATTGACAGCTATAGCTTTGATTTCCTTTCCCTTATTTTTAATTGTAATTCCTTATTTGATTGTAAGCTTTTATCTATAAATACAATTACGGAGAAGGGTCAATTCTCCCAGTCTCTTTTTCAACTTGGTATCAAAGCTTGTTTGATTCCAAGAAAGAGAGAGAAAAAAAAAAAAAAAAAAAGAAAAGAAAAAAGAAAAGAAAAGAAACCCTAAAGCATCCATCTTTCATCAGACATTGCTCCTTGCTGCTGATTGGTCCTCCAGTCATTGTAGTTGACTGCCGACCACTCCAGAAGGAGCCTAGCCGCCGACAATCAATACGTGTCTGAACCCGTCGCCCAAAAACTCTAGACGCGCACTCATGCACGGCTCACCACCGTTGTCCAAATCTCACGTGCCTAACTTCTTTGATAATCGGTTGATCCTCATTACAGCACAGTCGTCGTGGTTGTTCGAAATAGTCATCTTTGATCGCTGTTTTTTTTGCTTGATTGATACTTTTGGTGTATGAATCGCTGTTGGGGAGGCTTTAGCCATTGTTTGTCTATTGATTAGGTAATGCTTGTTCCCTGTTCCTTTGGTTGGACAACTGTGAAGGTTTGGTTGCTTTTATTTAGCTTCTTGATGATTGTGCTATTTTTTATTTGAAGATTTGCTTTGATTAGTGCTGGTTATTATTCATCATATCAAAACCCGAGAACACACAAGTCATGCCTCCATCTATACTTCTCAAGGCCGATGACGTTCCTTGTTCTATCACACCCAAGAAATTGCACGGTACGAATTATTTAAGTTGGGCACATGCAATGAAAAACTTTCTTCGGGGGAAAAGACAAACTACAATATATCACTGATTAGCCATCTCCTATTGATTCTCGGTATCGGGTTTGGATGAGCGAGGACACTATTGTTATGGGATTGCTATGGCATAGTCTAGGTGATTTGGTTGCCACTACTGTTGAGTTCTGTGATTCTTCTAAAAAAATATAAGATTGTTTTGCAAAGTCCTACTCCCAGAAAAGAAATATTTTCAGAGCTTATGAGTTGTATGAGCAGATGTTCTTTGCAAATAAGGCGAGAGATCATTGCCTGATTATTACAGCCACTTTGAGGGCCTATGGAAGCAGTTGTTACAATATCAACCATTCAGTGAGGATTTGACATAGAAGAAAAAGTATTGGGAAGAATTCATGATTGCAAACTTCTTATCCAATCTCAATCCTACTCTTCGAGGGTTTAAGGATCAAATTCAAGCAAGTGAAACCTTACCTACTACTACAAGTGCCTATGCTCGCATACAACAATTGTCCTTCGACAGTCATTTGACCAAGACTAATGATCATTTAGCCCTATCCTTTAATTCTTCTATTTTTGTCAGTAATTATTAGAGCCGTGGCAGTTCTTGCCAAGGTACTTCTCATGGCAATTGTGGTGGACGCAATTCTCGTGGTGGTTCTAGAGGTGGATGTTCCTCAAGTTGGAAAGGTGATCGCAAGTGTGATTTTTGTGGTTGCACCAATTATACTGAGCCTTATTGCTGGAAGAAGTATGGAAAACCTGAGCCGACACACCATGTTTTTGATAGTGCATCCTTGCCACTTCTAGCATCTAATAATGGAGCCACCACTTATGATTCTAAGGAGACAATTACTCTAAGCTCGTCACATCTTCAGGAGCTTATCTAGTCCTTGCGTGTCTCTAACTCTTCTGCCTCTACTGCTACCTTGGCCCACTCAGGTAATCTAGCTCTTGTGGCCTCATCATCCCCTTCCTAGATCATCGATTCAGGAGCCAGTTCACACGTTTGGTAATTCCTCTTTATTCTTTGATCTTATTTGTATTCATCATAATATTGTGTTAGCTGATAGTTCTTCTCGTCCTGTATCTGGTAAAGGGACTCTTCGTCCCTCATCATCTCTTAATTTCCCTTCTAAGCCTTTACGTATCTCAATTCCCTTTTAATTTATTATCTGCTCATCAGCTGGCCAAGTTATAAACTGTTCCATAACCTTTTTCCTACTTCTTGTGCCTTTCAGGATCTCACGATGAAGAGGATGATTGGTTTGAGACATAAGAAGAATGGCCTTTATTATCTTGATCATGATCGTCATCTAGAGCATATACCCTCTACAGCTCTTCACACTTTTGTCATTCCTCTCAGTGGCACCTTCGCCTGGGTCATTTATGTTTAGCTAGGTTGAAGTTGATTATTCTAAATTTGAGTCAAGTGTCTAGTCTACAATGTGAAGCTTGTCAACGTAGCAAGCATCACCATAGTTCATTTCCTAGTCATGGTGTTAGTCGAGAGTTTGAACCCTTTAATGTAGTTCATACAGATGTTTGGGGAACCTCTAGTTTTTAAAAGTGTTAATGGTTTTTCTTACTTTGCAATATTTGTTGATGACTTTTCCCGTATGACATGGCTTTTTTTAATGAAACAACAGTTTGAATCACCTTCTGTTATTGAATCACCTTCTGTTATTTCTTACTTTTACAATGAAATTGTTACTCAATTTGAGAGAAAATTAAAGCTTTCGTTCTACTAATGCATTAGAATATGTTCAGATTGTTGTTCATACCTTTTGTGTCGATAAGGGCATTATCCATGCCAAACGCAAATATCGTCATTTGTTGAATGTTGCCCGTCACCTAATAAGATTTCGTGGGGGCGTTCCCTACTTAGCGACGCGCTGTATGGTCCGAGTACAGTGTTAAATAAGCAAGGACCGCTGCATCGGCGCCCGGGTGTGGTGTTAAATAGGCAAGGGTCCTCGCACTTTCCTGGACGAGTGGGGGGCAAGGAAACTAGTCCAAATAGAAGGCTGAGATTAGGTACTTGGAATATTGGGAGCTTAACTGGGAAACTTATGGAAGTGGTGGATACAATGGAAAGGAGAAGAATCGCTATTGCTTGCTTGCAAGAGACGAAGTGGGTGGGACAAAAAGCTAAAGAGATTGAGAGGACTGGGTATAAATTATGGTATACGGGACTTAATAGATCGAGAAATGGGGTCGGCATAGTAGTAAGCAAGGACCTAAAGGAAGATGTAGTCAATGTGAAACGCTGTGGAGATAGGATTATTGCAATTAAGTTAGTGTTAGGAGAAGAGATAATAAACGTAATTAGTGCTTATGCCCCTCAGGTGGGCTTAGGAGATGGACATAAGGAGAAGTTTTGGGAAGACTTGGAAGGAATGCTATTAGAGATACCTCAAGGAGAGATGGTCCTTCATAGGAGGAGATTTGAATGGTCATATAGGACGCGACATAGATGGATACATAGGAGTACACGGGGGATATGGTTACGTGGATAGAAATGAAGAAGGGAAGGATATTTTGGAGTTTGCAGTGGCTTATGATTTCATAGTGACGAACACCTTTTTTAGGAAGAGAGAGGAACATTTGGTGACTTATAAGAGTGGCTCCTCAAAGACACAGATTGACTTCTTCTAACTAGGAAAAGAGATCGTGTAGCTTGTAAAGATTGTAAAGTTATACCGGGGGAGAGCTTGATTGCCCAACATAGGTTGTTGGTTATAGATGTGCAGCTTCAAAGGTGGGCTAGAAAAAAGAAGTCGTATAGATGCTCAAAGACTAAATGGTGGAACTTAAAAGGCGATAAGCAGCAGCATTCAGGGAACGAGTACTAGAGGAAAACATTTGGACGGTAAATGAGAGTGCAAATATTATGTGGGATAAGGTAGCAAAGTGTATTAGGAGGGTAGGAAAGAAGTCTTAGGAGAATCCAAAGGGAGTGCTCCGGCACAGAAAGAGGCATGGTGGTGGAACGAGGCCGTCCAAGACAAGATAAGAGTTAAAAGAGAGTGTTTTAAATCTTGGCAAAATGACCGAAATGAAGCGAACTTGGAGAGGTATAGAGAAGCTAGAAGAGAAACCAAAAAGGCAATTAGTGAGGCTAAGGCAAAGACATTTGAGGATTTATATAGGCGACTTGACACTAAGGAGGGCGAAAGAGATATATTCAAGCTTGCTAAATCTAGAGATAGACGGACCAAGGATTTAAACCAAATTAAATGCATTAAGGATGAATTTGGGGGTAGTTTACCACTTTTAGGGAAGAATTAAATTTTATGTTCTATAGGAGATCAGTAGGGAAGAAGTAAAAGAAGTATTAAAAAGGATGAAGAATGGAAAAGCGGTTGGGCCAGATGGTATCCCTATTGAGGTTTGGAGGTGCTTAGGAGAGGGATGGGCATAAGTTGGTTGACAAAACTTTTAATGTAGTGCTAAAAGCAAGAAGATGCCTGATGCATGCAGGAAAAGTATCCTTATACCCATATACAGAACAAAGGAGATATTCAGAACTGTGCGAACTATCGCGGGATTAAATTGATGAGCCATACGATGAAATTATGGGAGAGAGTTATTGAGAGAAGACTAAGAAGGACAACAAACGTTTCAGAGAACCAATTTGGTTTCATGCCTAGAAGATCAACCATGGAGGCTATCTTTCTATTGAGGAGGTTAATGGAACAGTATAGAGAAGGTCAAAAAGATTTACATATGGTGTTCATCGATTTAGAGAAGGCATATGATAGGGTTCCTAGGAGATCCTAAGGAGAGTATTGGAAAAAGAAAGGAGCGTGTGTCGCATATGTTGAGGCGATAAAGGACATGTATGATAGAGCCATAACATCTATACGGACGACTGGTGGAGAGACTAATGAGTTCCCTATCACGATTGGTTTACATCAAGGCTCAGCGTTAAGCCCATACTTGTTTGCTTTAGTTATAGATGAGATTACAAGACATATTCAAGATGAGGTGCCGTGGTGTATGCTATTTGCAGATGATATTGTTTTAGTACATGAGACGAGAGAAGGGAGTGAATGCTAAGCTAGAATTGTGGCGGGATACGTTAGAGACAAAAGGGTTTAGGGCTAAGCCGATGCAAGACGGAATATATGGAATGTAAGTTTAGGTCAAAGTAGGATAACGAGTAGTATAGAAGTAAGTTTAGGCACACAAAAAGATTGTAGAGAAAGATAAATTAGGTACCTTGGATCTATGGTGCAACAAGATGGAGGGATTGATACTGATGTAAGTCACAGGATTCAAGCTAGCTGGACCAAATGGAGAGTGCTTCGGGGGTTTTGTGTGACCGAAAATCCCCCTCAAGGTGAAAGGAAAGTATTATAGGGTAGCGGTTAGACCAGCGCTGCTATATGGATCAGAGTGTTGGGCAATAAAGCATAATCATGGTCAGAAGATGGCAGTTGCGGAGATGAGGATGCTAAGGTGGATGTGCGGGATTACAAGGAAGATAGGATTAGGAACGAGGAGATTAGGGCAAAGTAGGAATAGCACCGATTGAAGATAAAATGAGAGAAAACCGATTAAGATTGTTTGGCCATATTAGAAGGCGTCCAGTAGAGGCACCTATTAGAAGGTGTGAAAGTATGGAGATTGTCAGGAGTAGGAGAGGTAGAGGAAGACCCAAGAGAAGTTGGAAAGAAACCATTAAACATGACCTAACCTACCTAGATTTATCGGAGGACATGCCCCTAAACAGATCTAATTGCGTCGACAAATCCATATAGCCGACCCCCCTAGTGGGAAAAGGCTTGGTTTGGTTTGATTTGGTTTGGTTTGGTTGTTGAATGTTGCCCGTACCTTCATGTTTCACATGCATGTCCCTAAACCTTTTTAGACAGATTCGTCCTCATTGCTTGTTATCTTATTAATATGGTTCTACACTTATTTTGTCTAATCAATCTTCCCTTTCTCTTCATTACCCCAATCAATCCCCATTTCCCCTCCTCTTGTATTTTTAGCTATGTTACCTTCGTCCATATCTTGATCCTAATCAAGATAAACTCTCAGCTCGTTCTCGTAAGTGTATTTTCTTAGAATATTCCTGCACTCAGAAAGGTTATTGTCGTTATCACCCTTCTTCACAACGTTACTTTGTGAATACTGATGTCACATTTTTTGAGTCCACTATCTTTTTTTCTCCTAGCGGTGATATCTTGTCCTATGATGTTATTGCTTCTCGTGAGGAGGCACATTCCCCTACCCTTCTCGCTCTTTTATCCACCACCAATGTTCCTATGTTCTAGTCTTCCCCTCTTAACCCTGTCATAGAGTCCTCCGCAATGTTAGAACCATTAGATACATCTGAGCTCCCTGTTCCTGCCACTGCTCCTGCTCCTCTACAACAAGTTTACCGACGTGATCTTGATAAAAAGGTCATTCTTCTCTTGCTAGTTGATCTGACTCTTTTGTCTGAGGTACCTGCTTCTTCCCCTCCTTCTAACTTGCCTATTGCTTTATGAAAAGGTAAGCATACTTGCACTTTACATCCCATTGCTAATTTTGTTTCTTACTATTGTCTTTCCACTTCTCTGTTTTTCTTTGTTTGTGCTCTATCTTTTGTTTCTGTTCCTACTTCTTATAAACAGGCTTCATCTGTTTCAGGGTGGAAACACACGATGTAGAAATGCATACTCTCCATCAGAATCAGACGTGGGAACTCACCTCTCTTCCCATTGGCAAACAAGCTACTGGTTGTTGTTCGGTTTATATTGTTAAGTATCTTGTAGATGGTTTGACTAAGCATCTTAAGGCTCAGTTGGTTGCCAAAGGGTAAACTTAGAGATACAACGTCGAGTACCAACAGTGATCTTGCTGCCCAACTCAGTGAGCTATTGCAAACTCTTCGAAAACCTCACCCATCTACTTCCACTATTACCTTAGCAAATTCAGGTAATATTGCTTGTACTACTTCCACTCCACCTTCCTGGGTCATTGATTCTGGTGCAAGCTCTCATATTTTTGGTAAATCCTCCTTATTCTCTAATTTAGATCCCATTAATCATCATGTTGTTTTAGCTAATAGATCTTCTTGTCCTGTACAAGGACAAGGAGTTCTTTCTCCTCATTCTTCAATTCATTTGCCTCATAGTCTTTATGTGCCTAATTTTCCATTCAACTTATTATCTGTTAGCCAGTTAACTAAATCCTTACACTGTTCTGTAACCTTTTCTCCTACCTCTTGTGTGTTTCAGGACCTCAAAAACAAGAGAACGATTGATTTAGGGCATGAGAATGGCGGGCTCTACTATCTTGATCCAGCTAGCTTTTCTACTACAGCTTCACCTGCTTTGAGTACAACCGTTTCTCCACTCTAATGGCATTTTCGTCTTGGTCATCCCTCATTAAATAAATTAAAGTCTATCATTTCTCATTTAAGTCTTGTATTGAGTCTAGAATGTGAGGCTTGCCAGCTTGGCAAGCACCACCGTAGCTCTTTTTCTAGTCATGGTGTCAGTCGTCAACCAGAACCTTTTGATTTAGTTTATACTGATATTTGGGGACCATCTCACATTACTAGTATTAATGGTTATCAGTATTTTGTTATTTTCGATGATGATCATTCTCGTATGACTTGGTTATTTTTGATGAAACAGAGGTCTGATTTGCCATACATTGTGACTCGCTTTTATAATGAGATTTTTACCCAATTTGACAAACGTATCAAAATTTTTCGATCAGATAATGCTCTAGAATACATGCAATCTGTTATGGAAGCACATTCCCCTACCCTTCTCGCTCTTTTATCCACCACCAATGTTCCTATGTTCTAGTCTTCCCCTCTTAACCCTGTCATAGAGTCCTCCGCAATGTTAGAACCATTAGATACATCTGAGCTCCCTGTTCCTGCCACTGCTCCTGCTCCTCTACAACAAGTTTACCGACGTGATCTTGATAAAAAGGTCATTCTTCTCTTGCTAGTTGATCTGACTCTTTTGTCTGAGGTACCTGCTTCTTCCCCTCCTTCTAACTTGCCTATTGCTTTATGAAAAGGTAAGCATACTTGCACTTTACATCCCATTGCTAATTTTGTTTCTTACTATTGTCTTTCCACTTCTCTGTTTTTCTTTGTTTATGCTCTATCTTTTGTTTCTGTTCCTACTTCTTATAAACAGGCTTCATCTGTTTCAGGGTGGAAACACACGATGTAGAAATGCATACTCTCCATCAGAATCAGACGTGGGAACTCACCTCTCTTCCCATTGGCAAACAAGCTACTGGTTGTTGTTCGGTTTATATTGTTAAGTATCTTGTAGATGGTTTGACTAAGCATCTTAAGGCTCAGTTGGTTGCCAAAGGGTAAACTTAGAGATACAACGTCGAGTACCAACAGTGATCTTGCTGCCCAACTCAGTGAGCTATTGCAAACTCTTCGAAAACCTCACCCATCTACTTCCACTATTACCTTAGCAAATTCAGGTAATATTGCTTGTACTACTTCCACTTTTTGTACTGATCGGGGTATTATCCATCAAACCACATGTATTCACACCTCCTAACAAAATGGTGTTGCCGAGCGCAAACATCGTCATTTGCTTGATGTTGCTTGTACTATGATGTTTAATATGCACGTGTCAAAACCTTTTTGGGGGGGATGCTGTTCTCACCACTTGCTCTCTCATTAATCAGATGCCATCTGCTGTGTTAGGTAACCAATCTCCTTTTTCCATCTTGTATCCTGAGGGTAATCCTTTTCCTCTTACTCCTCGAGTCTTTGGTTGTGTGGCCTTTGTTCATATTTTGGATCCTGGTTTAGATAAATTATCTCCTCGTTCTCGAAAATGCATTTTTTTAGGATACTCTTGTACTTAAAAAGGATACCGTTGTTATCATCCACTTTCTCATAAGTATTTTGTGAGCGCTGATGTTACTTTCCAGCATTCAGGGGGAGTCATATCCTACTCGTGAGGGGGAGACTAGTCAGGGAAAGCCTAGTCCTATCTTACCTTTACCTCTTTCTCACCCTTTCTTACAGGAGTCTCAGCAAAATAAGTTGCAAGTATACTAGCGGGAACAGAATAGACAAGTTATTTCTTATGGCCCATCCAACTCGTCAGATTTGTCTGAGGTCCAAACCTCCACTCCCTCTCCCTCTGATAATGATTTACCTATTGCTCTGCGTCGATGTAAGCGTACTTGCACCTAACATCCTATTGCTAAATTTGTTTCCTATCATCGTACTTCTCCTTGTTTGTATTCCTTTATTTGTGCCTTGTCTTCAGTCTCCCTTCCAGTATCATATCAAGCAGCGTTGTCTTCACCTAGGTGGAAGCATGCAATGGATGAGGAAATGGAGATACTCTATAAAAATCATACTTGGGACCTAGCCAAATTACCTTAAGGGAAGAAAACAGTGAGCTGTCGTTGGGTTTATAACGTCAAGTATCTTCCAGATGGTTCAGTTGAGCGGCTTAAAGCACGCCTTGTTACTAAAGGCTATACTCAGACTTATGGCGTTAATTATCCAGAGACCTTCTCTCCAGTTGCTCGTCTAAACTCAGTTCACACACTTCTTGCTGTGACTGTGAGTCGATCTTGGCCTCTTTACCAACTGGATATTAAAAATGCTTTTCTTCACGGTAAACTTCACGAAGAAATTTATATGGATCAACTACCTGGCTATGTGGTTCCTGGGAGTGAACACTTAGTTTGTCGGTTACGTCAGTCCTTATATGGTCTGAAACAATCCCCTCGTGCTTAGTTTGATCGCTTCAGTGATGTTCTACTAAAGTATGGACTGTAGCGGTCTACCTCAGATCATTCTGTCTTTACTCTGCATTCTTCTACTGGTACAATTGTGTTGATTGTATATGTTGATGACATTATTATCTCGGGTGATGACGCCACAGGCATTGCTAATTTAAAAACTCATTTACGTCACCATTTTCACACCAAAGACTTGGGTGCCCTTCGCGATTTTCTTAGCATTGAAATAGCACGATCCAGCACATGACTTATGCTTTCCCAGCCCAAGTATGTTTTGGATCTTTTATCTGAGACTGGCTTACTTGGTTCCTGGCCCATTGAAACTCCCATAGACGTCTCTGTTAAACTTGATGCAACTACTAACTCACCATTCTCTGATGTGAGTCGTTATCGACGTCTAGTAGGAAAGTTGATTTATCTCACAGTCACTCGTCCTGACATTACCTATGCAGTGCATATTGTCAGTCAGTTTATGCATGCTCCTCATACCACACACTTTGAAGTAGTACGTCGTATTTTACGTTACTTGAAGGGTGCTCCCGGCCGTGGTTTATTTTATCGTCCTTCTTCTCTTTTGGTAACTGGCTGTAGTGACGTTGATTGGGTTGGAAAACATGATGATTGAAGGTCCACTCCGGGTTATTATACCTTTGTTGGTAATAATCTGATTACTTGGCGCAGCAAGAAACAAGTTGTGGCTCGTTCAAGTGCTGAGACTGATTATCGTGTTATGGCTCATACTGCCTCTCAAATGCTCTGGGTTCATTCACTACTTTGTGATTTTGGTGTTGATGTTCCTACTCCTATAGCTATGCATTGCGACAATCAAGTTGCCATCTTTATTGCAAATAATCCTGTGTTCCACGAATGTACCAAACACATTGAGGTTGATTGCCACTTTATTCGGGATTTGTTACTTCGCAAAGAGTTAAGCACTCCGTTTGTTCGATCCTCTTCTCAATTGGCTGATCTTCTCACGAAACCATTGCCTCGCTCCTCATTTCGGAATCTCTCATCCAAACTGGGCATTTTTGATTTATATACTCCAGCTTGAAGGGGAGTGTTAGAATTTAGGAGTGATATCCTATTATTTCCCATTAGGATTGATATATGATTGATTAGGAGTGATATGATTTGATATGATTGTCACAGCTTTATTTCCTTGTCTTGGTTTCTTTCCTTATGCGATATAAGATTTTTTATTATAAATAAGACTTAAGGGAGGAGAGAAAACAATTCACTCTCCCCTTTTTTTCTCTCTATTTTCTCAACTAATACAATTACAGAGAAGGGAGAAATAATATTCTTCAATTCTCCCATTCTCTTTTTCAGCTTACATTTTTTTTTGGAGGGGGGGTGGTATGTTGTGGAAAACAAATGATGGTTGTGGAATAATAAAAAAAGTGTGGGAGGACAACAAACCTGTTTTAGTGGCTTCAATAAGCGTATCAGCAACTATATTTATTATTTCTTGTCTTGAGCATATCTCCATCAGGCACCATGGTCGAGCCACCAATCCAGTAATCAATCTATATCCCTGCGATATTTGCAGAAATCTGTCACATCAGATCTCTAATACAGAAAACAATTTGCCATTGGAATATAGCCAATACTACATATGGAATGAACTTGTGGAGGAAGAGTTATTTTTGGTGGCATGTAAATAGATCTGTCAACCAAAATTATATGGTGACTAACGAACTGTTTATCCTAAAAACAGAAACAAATAAAAATAAAACATTTATCCTTCGTAAAAAGGTTTTTGTAAGCAAATGGACTGGAAGTTATATTCTATTTGTTCTTTTTGGCAAAAGAAGGCATATTCTAGTTATCAATGAATTCAAAACTTAGAAAATGAAGAAGACTGACAAGAAAGGGAAACCATTAAAAGTAAAAAACAGCACCATGGCAAAGAGTCCATCTAAGGTGATGGCAAATCCAGAAGTTTATACTACTCAAAAAATTGACCTGTTATGGAGAAGGCCAGACAAATTGGATCAGTCAAAGTGCTTTTGCTAGAACCCCTTTATTTTTTATAAGCAAGGAACCAAAATTTATTGCTAACTACATTTAAAGAACAGGGACAACAAATCTCAGAAAACAGTAGTTACAAAAGAAGCTATGGGATCTGTCAAAGTATACAGAATTGGGAAAATCAGACACACCAATGAGTAGTCTTGCAGTACGTATTTATAACTCACCCTAGAGTCTATATAAAATAGGTAATGTGAATAATTACATATCAATTACAATCATCCTAAATATCTTCTACCACAACTACGCATATTCTATGCAGTAGAATATGTATCTTAGTGTCAAAATATGAGAATGAATGAAATTGTTCGATTCCCTTTGGGTCTCAGCTCATATATTTATATTCACTTTATCTCATACAAGTTAGAAAAATAGAATAACTTAAACTAGGAAAGAGAATAAATCAATCCTATCCCTCTATATTTACAATATCTTCAATACTCCCCCTTAAGCAGGAGCATACATATCACACATTCCAAACTTATTACAAATGTATCGAACCCAAAACCCTCCCGGAGCTTTAGTAAACAAATTAGCGAGTTGATTTTCAAATTTAATATGACTGGCCTCGATAGTGTTTTGCAAGATCTTTTCTCTAACAAAATGCCAATCTACGTAAATATGCTTAGTCCTCTCTTGAAATACTCCAACGCCAACATATTGAGGGTTTTGTGATTCTAGCTTCAAACTGGATTAGGGTTCTTTGTTGACTGGAAGGGTTCTTTGATAACTTAGATTTATGGATCAAAACCAAGTAGTGACTCAAGAGGAAGAAGGTTTGATTGTAGGAATTTCAACTCTTATATCAAAAATTTGATACAGGACAGTAGAAATTAAAATAAAGAGAAAAAAATTAAAAGCGAGCGCATGCAAGAGAGAGAGAGAGAGAGAGAGAGAGAAGTAGAAGTAGAAGAAGAAGAAGATCAGAAGAGAGGAAAGAATATTCAATACTTTCTCAAATCAAAGTCTACCAAACTCTAATAATCTCAAGCTTTTAAATAGGCTAATATATTCTCAAGATAACTAAAGATAAAATCAAATCAAAAAATACAATTTCTCAAAAATCCTACTCAAAATAAACAACCTAAATAATAAATAATAATAATAATAACCATAAACTAAAAGGAAATAAATCTCTAATAGGACTATGTGATGTTCTCATCAAAATACCATATGAAAGTATAGACAATTGGGAAAATCAAACTTACTAATAAGTGGTCTTGTGGTTCATACTTTTATAACCCCTAGAATCTATAAAAAATAAGCAATGTAAATAATTACAATCAATTACAATCATTCTAAATATCTACGCTAACGTAAATACATATAGTTTATCCCCTTTAATATACATCTTAGTGCTAACAGTATCCTGAAACATAAGCTTTCACATGTTTGCTGGAAATAAAATCCTCACCGCGAGACGAATTTCCGAATCCTGTTGAAGAACTGATAGGTAAAGCCCCTGTGAAATGCAGCAACTAGTTGGTCAATTTGTTTAATCTTTTCGATAATGCAAAGGGAAAAGGGAAGAGAAAGAAAAGGAAAGAGGTATATATATATATATATATATGCAGGAACAATTCTATCTGCACAAAAATTGAAGAATCATCATTCAGATACATGTTGCATAGAGCATACATGTACTTGATAAACCAAAATCACCAAAAACAAAAGAAGGAAAGAGAAATATATGCAGGAACAATTTTATTTGCACAAAAATTGAAGAATCATCATTCAGATACATGTTGCATAGAACATACATGTACTTGATAAACCAAAACCACCAAACTGCTGACTACAACAAGGACAATAACAATAAGAAAATAAAAGGCAATCAACTCACAGATGGTGCAAGCTTTGAAGATTTTGATGCTGCTTCATAGATCAAGAACCTAAGGCTTTCTTCTGCATCAACATTCAGAATCCTGCTGCTTTCTGATCGAGTTTCTCCTGCAATATTTCCAAGAGCATGCAATGCCGCCTGTATATTCCATCCAATAACCTCTCATATAAGAAACCAGAGTATGGAAATTTCAATCTATACGCTATAAAACAATGTCCTCAAGTTACAAGTATTAAAAAAAAAAAAAAAAGGATATAGGGCAGCCTTAAAAGAATTTTCGTTAGGAAAAGCTCTTTTGACCGAAAATTCATAAAGTTCTTTTTGTGCAACAAAAAAATTAGTAACAGAAAGTAGTAATAATCTGAATCAACTTGACTCAAAAAGTTGGCTAATTTTATTCAGAATATATAATAGAAATAAAATATCTATATGATAGAAATAGAATGAATGGCAATTAGAATGAAAAATTCATGAATAACGAATCAAAAAATTTTATGGAATCATGAAAAATGGAAAGAGACCTTGGATCTAATCATACCATTATATCAACAATTTCAAAAAATTGATGATACTATGATCATAGTATGATGGAGGTCGGGCAATATCAGAACTTGTAAACCCATAAAAGTCAAAAGACATAGGACAAAACATCTCAATTTTTATGTCCTGAAGGTCATATAAACTCTCTTATTTTCTTAAGTTTGTTGATAGAAAGGCCAACATTGGCAGTTCAACCCGATAAAAAGAAACTGACAGGGTTCAATCCAAGCAAACTAAAATCTTTTGGGGGTAGTGTTATTGAACACCCTCACTCCAAAATAAATAAATAAATAAATAATAAAAATAAATGAAAAACTGACTCCCTAAGGGCAAAGAAAAACAAAATTGAAAAATACAAGTCTTTTTCTTCTCTACATCCAATAAAAAGATAACACCAATAATCATTAATCCATGATCCCCCTGTTGCTATCAAGTTGCTTATACTGACTTTATTCAAGCGAAAATTGAAATTACTCAAGCAGATTTATGTATAGTAATACAATATTTTCCATGGACTCATAAAAACCATATGCCATAAAGCTCTTTAGGTTATGGAAGATTGAGCACAAATGATTAGCTAGACCAAAATTGAGTGCAGCATACTACATTTTACTCTGCCAAGTAGATAGATTATCACCAACAAAAATACAGTATCTCGAAGTGGAATATCAATCAACTCAGTTGCCAACCTAGTCAACATCATTAAACCCAGTCATAGAAAGAGATGAAGATGGAAGATAGATAAGACCTCGTCCAGGAGAAATTTTAAGGTATTGCAAGATACAACAAACAACCTTAAAGTGCGGATAGCAAGGAGCAAGTATGAAAAGACTGACAACTCCAACAACATAAGTTATGTTTGGCCAAGTAACAATGAGATAAATGAGTTTACCAACCAATTGTCAATATCTACTCACATCAGGAAAAGGAGCACCAATCTCATCATCAAGTTTAACAGGAGTACATTGGTGATCAACTGGTTGTAAGCATAACAGGCCAGTCACAGACAATAGATCAAAAGCATATTTCCATTGTAAGAGAAAGATACCTTGCTTAGATCAGGCAATCTCAATGCCAAGAAAATACCATAGAAGGCTCAGGTCTTTGTTATGAAACTATCGACCCATAGGGAATTTTAGATCCACAAACCTAGCAGGATAGTCTCCAGAGATGATAATATCATCAACATAGACGATTAAAATAATAGTTCCACGAGATGACCAGCGGATAAAGACGATAATTAGATGTTGAGCGTTTGAAGCCATAATCAAGCACAACAACACTAAATCAATCAATTCAAGCACATGAAGACTGTTTTAGTCCATAAAGAGCGTGGTGTAGACAACAAACAAGTTGCTCATAGCTACAAACAACATACTCTGGTAGTTAGTCCATATATACTTCTTGCATTTTTCCACGAAGAAAAACATTCTTAACATCATGTTTATATGAAGGCCATGAACGACTAACAGCAAATACAAGGACACAAACAAAAGGCATGCAATTAAAAAATAAGTTTCCAAGTAATCAACACCATTCATCTAACTATAGCCTTTGGTAACTAGACTTGCCTAAAGACATTCCACAAAACATCAAGAAGGAACCTAATAGTGTAGACTCAACAACATCCCACAGTTTCCTTTCTCAGAGGTAGTGGAGTAAGCTCCCATGTCTGGCTCTGATGAAGAGTTCTCATTTCCTCATCCATAGCATGCTTCACCTAGAAGAACACAAAGCCTCCTAATATGATGATGGAATAGACAGAAAAAACAAGGCAAAGACAAGGGAATACAACACAATAAAATACAGTGATAAGACAAAAATAGAAATGGAATGTTGAATGCAAGTGCTCTTATCACGACACATAGCAATAGGCAAATCATTAGGTGAGGTGGGAATGGATGAAGAGCCAGGATCCTAAGATGGAAAAGACGAAGAGGTTGGGCCATAAAAAACCACCTGTTGATCTTGAGATTGCTGATAAACCTATAATGGAACCACCTGTTGATCCTCAAAACGCTGAGAGGCTTGTAGGGGAGAGATGGAGCTAGAAGAAGATAGAGTGGGAAGAGTAGGGCCAAACTCTATCACACGATCATGCATAGAAGACAAGGTCTCCCTCTCACTCCTAGAAATAAAAGCCAAGGATAACTGATGGAATATATCAGAAAAATATAAAGTAGATTCAAAGAAAGTAATATCAACACCCACAAAATATCGACGAGATGGTGAATGATAACAACGATAGCCTTTTGTATGTGGGAATAGCAAAGAAAAACACACATGCGATCATGAGGGGATAGCTTCTCGACCAAAATCAAGAACATGAACACATGCCACGCAACCAAAAATATGAGGCATTACACTAAAAGGGCGACAATTAGAGTACAACAACGAGAAGGGTGAATGACTATTCAAGATGGCAAAATGCATACGATTAATCAAGAACTGCATCTCCCAAAAATGCATGCATATTAAATAACAAAGTACAAGCACCGTCCAATAAATGGTGATTCGTTCAGCAACACCATTTTTGTTGAGATGTCTTAACACAGTAGTCTGCCGAATAATACCATGGCTTTTGTAATTAACCACAATTAGGCATACAACCATCTTACAAAGCATCTTAGGTTTTTTTTATTTTTATTGTTATTCACTTAGTATTAACCCCAAGCTACACCCACTTTCAGTCGACGCTAGCATGTTGTGGAATCTCTCCATGGTTTTAGCTTAGTTGGCAATATAACAACAAAGATAAAAACATGTCAATAAAAACAGCGCCAAGTGCGGGTTAGCATAGTAAGGGTTTCAAGCAAAAATCCTCATTGTTGGTCGGAAACCAAAGAAAAAAAATGAAAATAGAACCAATAACATGAAAAAGTCATATTAGCTTACCAGCTGTTTACCACGTCCATGCCGATCAAAGGCAGCATCAACAACATGCCTAGCAGCTGGGTGAGATCTAGATAGCAGCAATGTTGCTCCTTGGATTGCTAGAAGCAACATAATAATAATAATAATAAACAAATAAATAAACAATTAGCTGGAATCAGAAAAGCAAATCACCACGAGACAGTTTTTGAAACAGTAAAGGCTCCCGTTACATGTAGGTGTATAAACAGAAAACAGAATTGAACCAAAGAATAAATAAATAAATAAATAAATAAATAAGAGTACTTTAGGTGTAGATCTAAGGATCTTTCAGGAATGGTGCCTCAGGATGGACATGAAATTACATACTAAAAATAAAAGATACAAAGAGAGACATGGGATTTTGGACTTAGAATGATCATTGACACAAACATGCACATTTTCACTGGAAATTATCACAATAAATAAATGAACAAAAGTTAAAGAAAGATTGCATTTTTTGGCACCCAATACATTGGTAAAAGCTTTCTCAGAAACCTTGGGTTAAAAAATAATTAAATTACTCTTACAGAAGCATAAATTCACATCAAGGATCACATGATAAAGTTCTATATGTTAAGAGAATCTTGAAAAAGAAAAAAAAAGAAAGAAAAAGGAAAAAGGAAAAAGAAAAAGAAAAAGAAAAGAAAAGAAAAACAATGCTACAACACATGGATGAACATTTATTCTTAGCATCACAAAAAAGTCAATTAACCAACATCTAAAATAAGAAGACAGCCAGATATGAAACTTCACTGTTACACAGGAACTCCATGACCTGTCTGAAAAGTGTTAATTGCAAATGTTCGGTTACAAGACCTGTCCATCATTACATCAGTATTCATACCTGGTATAGGATAAAGCTGCAGGCAATCTCAATTAGGTAGGGGAACAATCAACATTTAAAACTATCTGATGTGGAAGGGTGAAAGGGAAACAAAAAAGTCCATGTGAATGAAATAATTAGGGTATTTAGGGTAGAATATTATCAGCCGTGTCTGGCTCACACAAGGACATTCAGATTTTTATTACTAAGACATAGGATGTTAACTTGAAGGTAAGTTAATAAGACAACAAAATTAAAAATTAAAAATTAAAAAAAGAAAAAAGAAACAAAATGCCACAGATTTTGGTGAACCCAGAGACAATTTTGGCTTAAGACTCAAACTTAAAAGACCTTGTGTTTAGATCAGACTTTTGAAATTTCCAACAATAACATTTTGGTGTTAAAAAATGAAAAAAATGTCTCTACATATGAAACGAAGAAAAATGCAAAGGCAGATTAATAGGAGAAAGAAGGTCCAGCTGGTAGCTCTTTCCAGAAGGATCTGTTATTCCCTCAATGGCAGAGCAAGGAGTCAGTTCATGTGAAGAACAAGTATCTGGAATTTTGTATACTTCAGGTATGGTAAGTGTTACTTCTCGTTGGATGTTTGATTTGGTTAGCTCAAAGAAATTTTGAGTTGTTGCATAAAGGGTTAGATTTTAAATGCTAAATGGCAGATGCATAGTGTGGGAGGTCAAAGCTAAATAGGTGACTCCAACCATTTCGGAATACTGTTGAGGGTTCTATAGAGATCACTGGATGCCAATGGGATCATAATTGTCAAAATCATACGATTTCCGAATTAAATCATATGATTCAAGTTGATACACCAAATAATCGATGAGAATCTTGCATCTAAATCAAATAGAGCGATTAACCATGGCAAATCAATCCGAGTTTATCCAGTTTCCGGTTCATGGAGAACTTATGATTCTTAAGATTTGTGCGATTCATAATGTGCGCAGAAGTGGACCTAAATCTAGGTCAGCTCTTCAAGTCTGAATAATTCATCAAGACCCAATTTGCCCAAAAAAAAAAAAATTACTTGTATTTGTTTATTTATTTAGTTATTTAGGAGCATTTGGAGTGACAAAAAGTGAGATAAAGTGAGATAATTTAAGATAATTTGTGGATTCGTAATTCGTGCAGTAAGATAAAAAGTGAATAACTTTTAGAAGTTCTTAGAAATTTTCAGAATTTTTCAATGATTTACATTGCGCCAAACGGGCCCTTATTTTGTTTTAATGAAGTTAAAGAGGCAAGAAACGGACCAAAAATTCATGAATACTTAAAAAAAAAAAATTCTTCACAACTTGTTTTGAACTTTTGGTACCCCATAATTTCTCAAAACTTTGTAAGCAACTAAAACAGAGTTTCTTTAAATCTTTGAAAATGTAAGGGTGAAGCCCCCTTAAACTTTCAAATTTTATTTTAATATAGCTGGAGTTTGTCCATACATTTTCATATTACTATGAGTTGCCTCTCTTAAATTTTTAAGCTTTTAATTAAGATCCCTTAATAAATATCATCTTTGCCACTACAAACATGATTTCTTTGCTCGCCATTGTAGCCATAAGGTTAGCTTCTTTGGATTTAGACATCATGATAATATTAAATTATTTATTTTATTCAATATCTTATGTATTTTTAACATATAAACACTATTGAATTATTAGTTTTCAAGCACAATAATGTTCATTATTCAATATCTTATGTATTTCTAACATATAAACATTATTTTTCCAACATTTTCTTATTTTAAACCGAACTTATGATTCACGATACAAATATCGATTTGACAACTATGGACAGGATAAGAGTTAGTAGTCTAGAGCAGGGGGGAGAGAGAGAGAGAGAAGTGCAGTCAAGCAAAGTTTTAGCTATGGAGAGTGAAGAAGAATATTCCTTTCAAGGTAGAAGGGAGATGGTTTTTATAGTTGCCAACAGATCATGGGGGTTAGTCTCTTCATGTCCCAAGCAAGGTGGTCCTAAGACCAGGTGCGTAGTTTTGGATGGTCTGAATCTCCAATAGTAATGTGTCCAATGGACTAAACATTTGGATGCAGTTTATTAAACTCTTCACCAAGGAATGGGATATTCTTCTCCAATGGCAATCACCTGATTGCAGGCATTTACTTCTACAGATTGGATGGGTTGATCTGACAAAGCATTGTCTACTTCTAGTAATTGTACACGTGACGAAAAGCTGTCTACTTCTAGTAGTAGTACTCATGTAGGAGGAAAGTTGTCTTCTTTTCCCTACTCTAATAAACACCTAAAAGTTATGCATGGCCAAATGCCAAGCGAGGCGAGCAAGATGCTTACATGGCAACAATGAGCGTACCCACACCTACTACGTTTGAGTTGCGCCAACTTGGGCACCTTTTGAATAAAAATCCAAGAGCCATGAGGCTCAAGATGAAAATGTAAGAAGAAAAATAAGAGGAATAATAGAAACACCCACACTAGAAATTCCATTCCCTAATGCTTCCCTCTATTACACTATGTGTAGACCGTCCAAGTAAAAATGGTATCCAATTGCGACAAAAGTTACATGGGACAAAAAGTTAATTGATTCTAAAGCAACTTTAAAATTCAGCTACATAAATCCAACAAAACCACATTTATCAGAAACCCTTATATCTTCCACCTGTTCCACTTGTATCTAAGGGGCTTGTGGAACAAATTATATGCTGAGACATAGGAGACAGTTGCTTTTCAAGTACTCAACGAGTCCCCTGAGGGGTGAGAGAAAGAACAAGGCAACCAAGCGAGAAACAGAGAGATGGTATTCTAGAGAGAAATTCTAAGCGCTAGTGAACATTCAATGTCCTAGAATAAATGAGAGACTCAATTGGGCATTTATAGATTTTGTTCTAGGTTGTTAGGGTGAGTTAAGGGCGAGTCAATCACTCAGACGTCAAGAAAGCAAATAACATAGGAAAATGTTTCGGAGTGTCAAGAAGCCGAACAATATATAAGAGAAGTCTCAACCTTAAAACCTAGATGGTAAAGTGAAAGAAGCCCATCTCTTATATGAGAGAAATAACTTTTCTAATGGATCAATGTAGGAGAACTTCTAACATCACTACAAAGAATTTTAATAGATACACCAACATGTGTTTGAATTTTAGTACAAAATGATTAAAAGATAGATAATAATTCAGAATGATTTTCCATTAAATATAACCTAGTAGTTCTTAAAATCATCTACCAAAGTCCCAAAGTACTGAAATCTAAATTTAGAAATGGCACGATTCAGTCCCCAAACATCTTAATGAACCAGGTGAAACGGGTGTAAAGTCCTATTATTAATTCTAGGAGAGAAGAAAGAACGATGATACTTTCCTAACTGACACGACTAACAATCTAAAGATCTTAAATGACACAAATTAGAAATGATTGTCCTCAATAGAGCAAGAGAATGATGGCCAAGACAACAGTGAATACCAAGGGGGGGAAGGAACTGCTGAACTTGTAGTAGAAACTAATGCAGATGGTACATACAAGTAGAGATTCCCTTAGCTTCATATCCTCCAACAATCTTCTCTTTTGTCTTCATATCTTGAATAATAAAATAATTAGGAAAAAAAAGAAAAAAGCTACGAAACAGTCTAACTAGTGAGTAAGTTTACTCACAGACAGGATTTTTTTTTTTTTGGCTAGGTTACAAACAGGAGATTAAAGGAGAAAGATTGTACATGTAAAACAAAAGATAAAGGTAAAGTAGGAAAGGGAAGGATTGTACCAATTCTCTTAGCGGGGTTATTAGATCCATTATTTGTAGAAAAGGGAGGGATAAAAGATGAATGCTGAAAACTAGAAAACAATTTAGGTGTTCCAAACATATGATTTGTAAAACCAAAGTCAAGAATCCAAGATGCATGGGGATGTAGAAAGACAAGTGACGTTATTACCTCTGTGCACAAGAGAGAGAGCGAGAAGAGATTCCGTATGAATTGTTTGATTCTAGAGGAACTTTGAATACTCCACGCCAGCAATAATCACAGGTGTAGATGGATCAGTCTTGCTACAGGGGTTTGTTCAAAAATATTAAGAAAGTTTTAATCAAAAATCTTTACCAGTGATTTCAAAGAATTTAGTCAAAGACTTTTGTTTTCGAAAGTTTTCAAACAAATGAAATCAGATTTGGGTTCAAAACCTATTTTCAATTCGTCCAAAAATATTAAACCAATTTTAGACGAAAACTTTTACCAGTGATTACAAATTACCAGTGATTACAAATAATGTAGTCAAAGGTTTTTGGTTTCGAAAGCTTTTGAAACAAATTAAAATAGGTTTAAAAACAGTAGATCCCCCACTAGTAGAAATACTTGGCTCAGAAATTCCTACTTACTACGTAATTTCCAACACTTCTCAAGGACATGTCCTTGCTTTCCACAATAAGTGCACTTGACTCAAGACCCTTTGCCTTTATTATTGTGATCTATTTGATTATCACGCCCATCAAAATGAGTATGAGCGCCAGTCTGATTTACAAGAGCCAACTACAAGGACTCAAATTTGCTTGAAGTAGAATTCTAGGATGCAACCATAAGAATTTAAGAATATGTCCAAGGAAAACACAGAAGAGATGCTTCTCTAAGTATTTGTACATGTGCTGGTTCAAACTTTGAATGAAGACCAATATGAAACTTGAGAATAACCATTTAATCACGTTGTTTTTGCATCTCATGAATGTCAGTGGATAATGATTGGAGTTGAGTTCAATTCTTCATGCATTTTCTTTAGAGTCAGAAAGTATTGAGTAATATTTTTGCCAGACTGCCGAAGCCTGAAGAAGTCACTAGTTACATTATATAAACAACAAAGATCACTATAGTATAATAACTGAGCATATTCTCAAATCTCCTTAGTAATATTTAGATGAGTGCACAAATCTACAGTTTCAACCTCCATAGAATTCTATAATAGGCTCACAATATTAGCATTATCTTGAATTCAAGAGTCATAAGAGGATTTGAAAGATGATGGTGCAAAGTCAATAAGATGTCTCAATTTGTTGAGCCTAGTCATGGCACTTTGACTACCTTGGACCACTGAAAAAAAATTTTCCCTAGCACTGCAATAAGATAAAATTGAAAGGAACAAGACACCTTGCTAGTTGATGATGTAGCATGGTTGCGATCGCTGAGTACATGTAAGTCAACTCAGGCGATGATTGAGTTGCTGAGTCGATGACAATGCTTGGGCGTCGATGATGAGGGCTTCGACTAAT
This sequence comes from Vitellaria paradoxa, assembly GCA_019916065.1. Taxonomy (NCBI): domain Eukaryota; kingdom Viridiplantae; phylum Streptophyta; class Magnoliopsida; order Ericales; family Sapotaceae; genus Vitellaria; species Vitellaria paradoxa. The sequence continues at coordinate 27,475,187 of CM034239.1, forward strand.
GATAAGGACTTTGACAATGAAGGCATCGACTGGCAACAAGGGCTATTAATATGAATATAATACACGGGAGAAGAGAATATCTCTCTCCTAAATCCATATTTCTTTGCTTCTAAATTGGTAACAGAGCCTTGATCCACGGTTCATTAAAAGAAGAAGAAGAAGAAAGAACTCATAAACCCTAGCCGCTACTTCTCCCACCACCAACCACTCTCTGACCACTTTCATCACCAACCGACCAAACCACCACCTCTGTCGGTAACAAACGACCTCCATCGGATAAAGTCAACTATCATCGAAAACCACACCGCCCCACATGCTAGTTAAGGACTCTAGTTTGCATCCCATGAGCATCTTTTCTTCGCGTGTGTTATGGCACATCCCTCAAACAACATTTTCTGGTGCTCATCTCATGTAAACGATACTCTCTAGCTTGCTCTCATGCTAGTTCAATGCTCTAACATGGCCTACAACTACAAATGAACTTCACTCATCTTCTCATTCGTGTATGTTGGTTCTAGACTATGTTTGTCTTTGTTGATTTTTGGTCTGTTGCTCATGGTCTAGTTTTGATTGTCAGTTGGTTTTTGGTCAAGTAGCCTTCTGACTTGATTGATTGTTTGTTTACTACTCTCCATTGGCTGATGGTGCGAAGACTTATGTTTTGACTACTTCTGTGCCTTTATTTAGTGTTCCACCAGTTTCTCTTGTTCCAACGAATAGCCTTCCCAAATCAATCTCTTGTGAGAAGTTGAATGAAGGTAACTACTTGACACAGTATCAAGCTGTCCAAGTCTTTCTTGTTGGCTGACAGATGGAGAGTTATATTATGGATCCCTCAACAGAGTCTTCGTCTCCTATCTATTCTCAATGGCGTGTTGCAGATGCTGTTGCTATGAGTTAGCTCTGGCATAGCCTAGAACCATCGGTTTTTTGTACCATTGCTTTGAAGGATTCTTCCAAAGCAATTTGGGATTCATTCAAACGAGTAATATTTCAAGTTTTTTGAGGCCTATGAACAACTCCTCTCCTTTTAACAAGGTGCTTGACCATTGTCCGAGTATTATAGCACTCTTAAGGCTCTTCGTGATCGCCTCCTATACATGATGACTGTATTTCTTGTGGCAGTTCCTGTGGTAGTAGATTGGTCGGTCATATAACCAAGAAATAGGATCATTGTCATGGCACAAGCCTCGTAAGCCAATCCATTGGGAGAAGTATGGTTGTCCTAACCAAGCTTATCACGTTACCACTGAGATCTCAGACACCAACTCTTCTTCTGAACATAATACTTCTGGTTTGAGTCAGCTTACTACATCTGGTACCACTTCTTCATGTCATTCCACTCCTACTGAATTACAGGCTATTATGCAAGTTCTTCACATCTCTTGCTCTTCCAGTTCTACGACTACTATGGTCCATTTAGGTAAAATTGCTTGCTTCACTTCTCCCCCGACTCCTCAATGGACATTGATTTTGGTGTTAGTGCTTATGTCGGCAAACAGTGGCGGATCCAGGAATTTATGTCAGCGTAGGCCAAATCACAAATAAAAGAGAGTGGTGGTACGTAGTGGCGGACTCAGGAATTTAGGTCAGCGTAGATTAAATCACAAGTAAAATTTTAAATTCTAAATAAATGCATAAATTTGTGCCCTTTAAGATTTAAAAGTAGATAAAACTATAAGAAGGTAAATTTGATCATTTTAAAAAAAGTCAAAAAAATACTAAATACTTAGAAGTTAGATTTTAGCTTTCGTTCCCAAATAAAAAATGATTTGACTCATTTAATAATAAAAAAAATTTTTGAATTAATATTTATTGGTAATAGAAAAATGACTAAGAAAAAGTGTAAAATTAATTAAATAAAATAACTATAACATAAGAAATTATTATTATTATTAGAATATTTAAAATATATATATATTTGAGAAAACATGTTTGCCACCACATCAAACACTCCCGCTGTTGTAGTCTTTAGGAATCTAATAGGTAAGAGGAGCTCTGACTATTTGCCTGACTAATTTCTAGACATGTGAAATGACATGATTGCCCATGCTTCCAAGGTACCACTCCAAAGCAGCGTCCAGTTCTGTGAGATATGCAAAACAATCGAAAAATAAATTACATACTTATAGAGAGAGAAAGACGGGGTGATAGTTTTGTATAGAGAGAGAAAGCAAAGAAGCTCCCCCATCTCGCCCACCCCAATCATCTCTGTCCTCGACCCATATCACAGCCGAAGCCCACCATAAAAATTCAGCGTCGGCCTTCGCCTACTCTCGGCCCTTCCTGCGTCCACCTCTGTCGGCAAATGGATCCTCTCGGTTAGTGGCTGGTAAAGGACATCCTCAGCCTTCTCCCTCCTTAACTCTAAATGTAAGTTCCTATTAATTTGTCACTTGTTAGTCAGTTACCAAATTCTTAAATAGTTTTATCACCTTTTCGACCTCTTGTGTTTTTCAAGACCTCAAGACGCAGAGGACTATTAGTTCGGAATGTGAATCTGCTGTTCTATACCATATTGAACCTACTAGCTTCACTTCTTCTTATTCAGTTTTCAGTGCATCAGTTTCTCCTTTCCAATGGAACTATCGATCAATTCATCCATCCTTAGCTCGTCTTAAGCAAGTAATTCCTAGTCTAAGTTCTATTTCAAGTCTTAAATGTGGGGCTTATCAACTTGACAAGCATCACTGTAGTTCTTTTTCAAGTCATAATGGTAGTTATCAATCTTAACCTTTTGATGTAGTCCATACAGACATTTGGGGCTCTTCAAGAGTTTCTTCTATTAATGGATTTTAGTATTTTGTCATTTTTGTGGATGATTACTCACATATGTCTTGGCTACTTTTAGTGAAACATCATTCTAAGTTGCTTGCTATTATATTACATTTTAATTATGAGATCCTAACTCAAATTGACAAAGAAACAAAGTATTTTGCTTTGACAATCCTGTAGAATACACCCAAGTTGTGATGACCCAATTTTGTGTGAAACGGGGCATCGTACAAACTTCCTGTGTTTATACTTCCCAATAGAATGGTGTTGCCGAAGGCAAACACAACCATTTATTGGATTATGCTTGCACCTTGCAATTTAATATGAATGTTCCAAATAATATGGGGTAGATGATGTCTTGATTGAGTGCTATCTCATCAATCGCATAACTTTTGCCCTCCTTGGTAACTGGTCCTTTATTTCCCTCATGTATCCTTCTATTGCTCCCTTTACTCTCACTTTTTGTACCTTTGATTATGTTACATTTGCTCATAATCTGGATCCAAGATTAGAGAAACTTTCATCCCGTGCTCTGTGCTGTCTCTTTCTTGGATACTTTCGCAATCAAAGGATATTGTTATCATACATCTTCCTATATGTACTTTGTGAGTGTTGATGTTACATTTTTTAAGACCACCTAATTTGCACCACTAGCGGATGTTAGAATATAGAATATATATATTAGAATATAGAATATATGCTTAATTCCCTTAGAATATAGATATGATTGTTCAGCATATAGGAGTGATTGAATCGGTTTCCTAATTTCCTAGTTTCCTATTTCCTAATTTGATGTAAACCTCTATTATAAATAATATTCAAGGGAGACGAGAGAATTGCAATTTCAATCTCTCCCTTTTTCTCAACTTGGTATCAGAACATATTCTGGTTCCACAAAAAAAAAAGGAAGAAAAAAAAAAGAAAAAACCCTAGCACTGTTCACGCGCAGAAACCCTAGCAACACTGTTCACTGCCGGCGGACAGCTCTCCGGCCACCGGAATTGAAGTCCGACCACTTCAAAAGGATCGCCGGTGGCCGACGATCACAGCCCCACCGGAGTCGTCACCGGCCGGTGATCCACGCGCCCCCACGCGCAGGTCTTCCGAGATGCCCAGATCCCACGCGCGGGGCTTCTACCGGCACGTGAGCGCGCGTCTTCCTCCGAGAAGATTCCGGCAACCCTTGCCGGAGTTCGTCTAGGGTAGGCAACCTTCTCGCTGCCCTTTGACTTGATGGGTTGTTGATTTGAATATAAGCATGGTCGTCCTCGTCTCTGTCTTCCGCAACCGTCTGTTTTCCGTTTGATTTTCTCTTGTTCGCGGCCAGATCTGCCATTCTGGTTTGTTTTGTTTTCTTCTGTTACTGCCATTGTGGCGTCGATTTGTTGGTTTGATTGACCATTGTTGTTCTACGATTGCAGAGGTTTCCTTTGTTTGGTTTCTTTTTGACAACTATGCTGTGCTGGAGATTTCTTAACTATTGTTCAACATGTCAAAGTCTGAAGATGCTACTCCAATCATGCCTCAATCTGTATTCTTAAAGGCAGATGATGTTCCTCGTTCTATTACGCCGAAAAAATTAAATGGTGAGAATTATTTGAGTTGGGCACACGTTGTGAAGACTTTCCTTCGAGGAAAGGACAAGTTACAATATATTACTGATGAGCCACCTTCGTCCACTGATCTTCTGTACCGTGTTTGGATGAGCGAGGATGCAATTGTTATGGGACTATTATGGCATAGTCTGGAGGATTCAGTTGCTACCACGGTTGAGTTTTGTGACTTTTCTAAGAAGATCTGGGATTGTCTTGCAGAATCTTATTCCCAGAAAAGTAATATCTCTCGAGTCTATGATTTGTATGAGTAGATGTTCTCTGCAAAACAAGGTAAGAGATCATTGTCTGATTACTACAGTCACTTGAAGAGCTTATGGGAGCAGTTATTACAATACAGACCGTTCAGTGAAGACTTAACACAACAAAGGAAGTATTGGGAAGAATTCATGATTGCAAATTTCTTATCTGGTCTTAATCCTGCACTTCAAGGCTTTAAAGATCAAATCCTAGTGAGTGAAACCCTTCCTACTGCTGCTAGTGCTTATGCCCGTATACAAAGGTCATCATTGGGTTGCCATCCATCTATTGCGAATGACCGTTCAGGGCCCTCTACTGATTCTTCAGCACTTATTAGCCAACATAATCGAGGAGGTTCTTCCCAAGGTAATTCCCGTGGCACCCGTGGTGGACGTACTACTCGTGGTGGTTCTCATGGTGGAGGACGTTCATCAAATGGTCGAGGTGACCGCAAGTGTAATTTTTGCGGTGGAACCAATCATACTGAGTCTTACTGTTGGAAGAAATATGGGAAGCCTGAACAAGCACACCATGCCTCTGATCATGCTACTTCATCACTTCTAACGTCTGATAATGGAGCTAAGACATCTGATTCTCAGGAGACAATTACCTTAAGCTCATCACAACTTCAAGAGCTCATTTAGTCCTTGCGTGCTTCTAATCCCTCATCTTCCACTGCTACTTTAACTAACTCAGGTAAACTAGCTCTTGTAGCCTCCTCTTCTCACTCCTGGATCATTGATTCGGGAGCCAGCTCGCATATGTTTGGTAATTCCTCCTTATTCTCTAATCTCAGTAGTGTTAATCATAGTATTGTGTTAGCTGATGGTTCTTCTCGTCCTGTGTCTGGTAGAGGGACTCTTCATCCTAGAGGGACTCTTCATCCCTCATCATCCCTTAATCTCCCTTCTAGTTTTTATGTACCACACTTTCCTTTTAATTTACTCTCTGTCAGTCAGTTAACCAAATTGTTAAATTGTTCCATAACTTTCTTTCCTACTTCTTGTGTTTTTCAGGACCTCATGACGAAGAAGATGATTGGTTCGGGGCATGAGAAGGATGGCCTTTATTACCTTGATCGTAATCGTCCACCAGAGCAGCTAACTACTACAGCTCTCCACACCTCTGTCTCCCCTCTCCAGTGGCACGTTCGTCTTGGTCATCCATGTTTAGCTCGTTTGAAACTACTTTTTCCTAATTTTAGTTCAGTGTCTAGTCTTGAATGTGAGGCTTGTCAACTTGGCAAGCATCATCGTAGTTCTTTTCCTAGCTGTAGTATTAGTCATGAGTCTGAACCTTTTGATATCGTTCATACAGATGTTTAGGGCCCTGCCCGCGTTTCTAGTATTAATGATTTTTCATATTTCGTGATATTTGTTGATGATTTTCTCGAATGACATGACTTTTTTTAATTAAACAACGGTCTGATTTACCTTCTGTTATTTCTCGTTTTTACAATGAAATTGTTACTAAATTCAACAGAAGAATTAAAGTCTTTCTTTCTGATAATGCATTGGAATATATTCAGACAGTTGTTCATAACTTTTGTACAGATAGGGGCATTATCCACCAAACTACTTGTCCTCGCACCTCTCAACAAAATGGTATTGCTGAACGCAAAAACCATCATTTGTTAGATATTGCTCGTACCCTAATGTTTTACATGCATGTCCCTAAATCTTTTTGGACAGATGCTGTTCTCACTGCTTGTTATCTAATTAATAAGGTCCCTACACCGATACTATCAAATAAGTCTCCATTTTCTCTTCTTTATCCAAAACGGTCATCGTTTCCTCTTTCCCCTCGTATCTTTGGTTGTGTTGCCTTTGTTCATATACTTGATCCTAATCAAGACAAACTTTCACCTCATTCTCGTAAGTGTGTCTTCTTAGGATATTCCCGTACTCAGAAAAGTTATCGTTGTTATCACCCTCCTTCTCGATGTTACTTTGTGAGTGCCGATGTCACCTTTTTTGAATCTACTCCTTTCTTTTCTCCTAGTGGTGACCTTTTATCTCCTGATCTCATTGCTTTTCGTGAGGGGGCGCACTTCCCTACTCTTCCTGCCCCTTTATCTTCCACCTATATTCCCATATTCCAGTCTACCTCACTCACTCCTACCACTGATCCCTCCACAGCTTCAGAACCATTAGTTCAGTCTGAACCTTCTGCTCCTTCTCCTCTGCAACAGGTTTATCGACGTGATCCTGATAGAAAGGTCATTCTTCCCTTACCGCCAGATCATACTCCTTCGTCTGAGGTACCTGATTCTGATGAAGATCATTCTCCTTCTCCTGACTTGCCCATTGCCTTACAAAAAGGTAAGCGTATTTACACTCAACATCCTATTGCTAATTTTGTCTCTTACCATCGACTTTCCTCTTCCCTGTCTTATTTTATTTGTGCCTTGTCTTCTGTTTTTGTTCCTTCTACTTATCAACAGGTCTTGTCTATTCCGGGATGGAAACACGCAATGGATGAAGAAATGCACACTCTTCATCAAAATCAGACATGGGAACTCACCTCTCTACCTATTGGCAAACGAACTGTTGGTTATCGCTAGGTTTATACTGTTAAGTATCTTCTAGATGGTTCAGTTGAGCGCCTTAAAGCTCGGTTGGTTGCCAAAGGTTACACTCAGACGTATGGTGTTGACTATTCTGAGACTTTCTCTCCTGTTGCTCGTCTGAACTCAGTTCGGATTCTTCTTGCTGTTGCTGCAAGTCGTTCTTGGCCTCTACATCAGCTTAATATTAAGAATGCATTCCTCCATGGAGAACTACAAGAAGAAGTCTATATGGATCAACCTCCTAGTTATAGTATCCTTGGTAGTGAGCATCTTGTGTGTCGTTCACGGCGTGCTTTATATGGTCTGAAACAATCTCCTAGGGCTTGGTTTGATCTTTTCAGCTCTGTTCTCCTTGATATTGAGTACACTCGTTCTACTGCTAATCATTCAGTCTTTGTCTGACGACAATCTTCTGACACTATTATATTGATTGTCTATGTTTATGACATTATTATTTCTGGTAATGATATCACGGGTATTGTGGATTTGAAACAGTATCTTGCTACTCGATTTCATACCAAGGATCTGGGTCGATTTCGTTACTTTCTTGGAATTGAAATTGCCCACTCTTCACAAGGCATCTCCCTCTGTCAACGCAAGTATGTGCTGGATTTACTCTCTGAAACTGGTCTTCTCGGTGCCCGTCCTACTGATACTCCTATGGACCCATCTACTAAGTTAGATGCTACTTCGGGCGAGCCATTTTCTGATGTGGGTTGTTACCGTCGACTTGTGGGCAAGCTCATTTATCTCACTGTTACTCGTCCTGATATCACTTATGCTGTGTAGTCAGCCAATTTATGCATAGTCCTCGTCTTCCACATTTTGAGGCTGTGTGTCGGATTATACGGTATTTGAAGAATTCTCCTGCATGTGGACTTTTGTATCATTCCTCTTCCTCCTTATATGTTACTGGTTATAGTGATGCTGATTGGGCTGGTAATCGAAATGACCGGCGTTCCACCTCAGGTTACTGTACCTTTGTTGGTGGTAATTTGGTTACATGGCGTAGTAAGAAACAACAGGTTGTGGCTCGTTTTAGTGCCGAAGTTGAGTATCGTGCTATGGCTGACACTGCTTCTGAAATGCTCTGGGTTCAGTCAGTTCTTCGGGATTTTGGTATTGAAGTTCCTGCTCCTATGGAAATGTATTGTGACAATCAAGCTACTATCTTTATTGCCAATAATCCTGTGTTTCACGAGCGTACAAAACATATTGAGGTTGATTGTCATTTTATACGTGATTTGCTGCTCCGCAAAGAGTTGAGTACTCCATTTGTTCGCTCCTCTTTTCAGCTGGCCGATCTTCTCACCAAGCCATTATCTCGTTCTGCATTTCAAAGTTTCACATCCAAGCTGGACATTTTTGACTTATATGCTCCAGCTTGAGGGGGCGTGTTAGAATATAGAATATATATATTAGAATATAGAATATATGCTTAATTCCCTTAGAATATAGATATGATTGTTTAGCATATAGGAGTGATTGATTCGGTTTATTAATTTCCTAGTTTCTTATTTCCTAATTTGATGTAAACCTCTATTATAAATAATATTCAAGAGAGACGAGAGAATTGCAATTTCAATCTCTCCCTTTTTCTCAACTGCGAAGTTTTCAACTAGTAAGGGGGAGGTTTCTCTTCCCTCTCAAGATGGGGAATTGTCTCACACCACTAAGTTACTCTTTGTTGACCCAATTCCTAGTATGCCTATTCAGTGTGTCGCCCTTAAAAGTATATTAGCGCTGTACTCATCCTGCATCGATTGTCGTTACAGCTATGAATCCCGACTCCCTTGAGGCTTCTGCTTTAGTTAAATCTAAGACTCCTACCTCTATTACTATTAAGCCTGAGCCCTTTCAAATAGATGATCTTCCCATTGCTACAAGAAAAGGTAAACGTTCTTGCACTCAACATCCTATAGCTAAGTTTGTTCGTACCATCATGTATCACCTTATCTCCAATTCTTTGTTTGTGTTTTGTTTGTGTTTTGTCTTCTATTTCTACTCCTATCATTTTAAGCAGTCATTATTATTCCCTGGCTGGAAGAATGACATGGGAGCCTACTCCTCTTCTACCTGGGAAGAATGCAATAGGGTATCATTGGATATACACAATGAAATATCAACCAAACGGATACATTGAGAGGCTTAAAGCTGGGCTAGTAGCTAAGGGATACACTCAAAACCTATGAAGTTGATTATCTAAAGACTTTCTCACCAGTGGCTCGCCTTGACTTTGTTCATATTCTACTAGCTATTGCTATGAGTAAGTCATGGCCCTTATATCAGTTAAATGTCAAAAATGTCTTATTGTAAACTCCAAGAAGAGGAACGTATGGATCAGCCCCCTAGGCATGTTAAGTGAACATCTTGTTTGTCGCTTGCACAAAATTTTTTATGGTCTTATGCAGTCTTCATGGATGTGGTTTGATACATTCAGCTCTGCCCCTCTAGACTGTGGTTTCCAACAATCCACATCTAGTCACTCCATATTTATACGCCCATCATCTTCTAGTATCATTATTTTGATTATCTATATGGATGATATCATCCTCTCAGGTTATGGTACTGAGAGTATTTCTGCACTGAAAAGTTATCTGAAAAAACAGTTCCATCCAAAGTACCTTAGAACATTATACTATCTCTTAGGTTGACATAGTATGTTCTTATCAGGGTATCTCTACATCTCAAATGTGGATTTAGTTTCTAAGGCTGGCCATTGGGGATTTTGTACCGCTGATACTCCTACAGATCCTTATGTGCATTTAGATTCTGAGTGGTGACCCATTCGTTGATGTTGGAAGATATCATCAACTCGTGGGTAAGCTAATTTATCTTAATGTGACACAGCCTAACATTACATATGCAATTAGGGTAGTCAGTCAATTCATGCACTGTCCTTGTTAACCGCATTTTAATCATGTGTGTCGCATTTTGAGGCATTTGAAGAAGTCCCTAGGACAAGACCTACTCCACTGACCTTCCACTACAATAGATTGGATTAGATACAATGATGTAGACTTAGCCGACCCCACTTAGTGGGAAAAGGCTTGGTTTGGTTTGGATGTAGACTGAGCTGATAGTTGTTCAGATCGGTGGTCCACATTCGAATATTATACCCTTGTTAGTGGTAACTTTATGAATCGGCATAGTAAGAAGCAGACAATTATTACTCAATCTAGTATAGATGTTAAGTATTGTGCCATGGCTCATATTGTGTCTAAGATGTTTTGGTTACATTATATTCTCCAAGACTTTAGTCTTTCAGTTCCAACTCCAATACCAATGTTTTGTGACAATCAGGCTGCAATATTCAATCCTATCTTTTATAAACGAACCAAGCATATTGAGGTTGATTATTACTTCATCCGGATCTCTTACTTAAGCATGACATCTTCACTCTATTCGTGCACTCTGATTCTCAATTGGGTAATATTCTCACAAAACCACAAGCTCGATCTTTATTACGGCAAATATCTATCAAACTGGGTATTTTTGATCTCTAAACTCCAGTTTGAGGGGAAGTGTTAGAATATTCTAGATTTATTGTGATTGTGAGGATTTTGCGAGATTTGATTGGATTGGTAATTGGTTGTATAACCTAAATTAGGTGCTGTTATTTGTAACCCTATTTTTTCTCTCGCAACTCAGTTAAAATTTTCCCATATTAGGACAAAAATATCCTAATGCAAAATGACATCCTTACCCCCTATATCTTCGACAGGTTCTTGTTAAAAAAATCAAATAATTTTAACAATCAGTAGCTGAAAAAAATTTAGCAATTAACCACATAAATTTTCGACACTTTCACACAAAAATAAATGAAACATTTCAGAAATTGGTTATTGAAAAAATTAAAATATTTCAACAAGCTCTTGCCATTTTGATATTTCTTTCAATGACCATATAACAATTCAACAGTCTCTTACCAAAACAATTATAAAATTTCGACATGTATCTATTGAAAACATTACATCATTTCAACAATAGGTTTTCAATTTTAAGGGTTTCAAAAGTGAAAGGGGCATTTTTGAAACTTTAGGTAGAATCTGTGAGTTGCGTGGAGAAATTGTTGGCTTACTTGGAGAAAATATAAGATGAATGAATTAATTAGGTTGCAGGAGAAAAAATAGGACTGCAAATAGTGGCACCCCCTAAATTAATGTAGGTTATCAACATATATAGAGATGAGAATTTATCTCTCCCAAATCCATCTTTCTTCTCTTCTAACTCATATCAAACTGAGTTTGAATTTCAAAAAAAGAATATTTAAGAAGCCAAAATAATTTAGAACAATCTTTCCTTAAATAAAGCAAATATTTCAAGAAAAATCATAAACAAATGTAACATAAGTACTGAAAACCTAATTTCAAAGCTACACAACTCCAACCCCAAACATATAAACGAACCAAATAAAAAAAGACATAAAGCCCTAATATTGATCCTAGGAGTAAAGGAAGCATAATGATACTTTCATAGTTAACATCACTCACAATTTAATAATTGTAATGACTCAAATTAGAAACCATAGACTTCAATCTAGCGAGAGAATGATGACTAAAGCAACTAACAACTCCATCACCGATCAATGATCAAAACGATCATTGTCAATCCATCATCACTGTTGCTTCACTGACGGCAAACCCATCAGCGCGAACTACAAGTGACTACAACAAGCACTGTTAATGCTGTTCTTCAAAACCCTACAGGCAACGACCACTTGTGACAACTAAAAGATCGCTCACAATCTTCAAAACCCAACCACCACACCGGCAGTCGTCTCCTCTTAACGAAGCCATTTGTTAGAAAATATCTGTTATGATTTGATAGTTGTTGATATTTTGCCCCTGGGGTTAGCCAGAGTGACTCATGGGTATGCTCTCCACAAAAACTATATGGGTTTGATTCCTGACTTAAGTGGGATATGCATGAGAGGTAGCATACATATCCCCAGTTTACCCATTAGCTACACGGTTTGTTGAGGGCTGCAATAAACCTGAGTGAGTTCCAAGTTTTCCAAAAAATAAAAATAAAATAAAATAAAAATTAGCAATTATAGGGATTAGTTTACAACTGTACATATTTTTTAGGGAATTTTTTTATTCCTAGAAATTAGGATTCAATTATTTCCTTCCTGTTTTTTTTCACTTGTAAACTCTATAAATACTTACCTTATAAATTAAGTTGAATATATGAGAATCATACAACTTTGATTCCGTTCATATGGTATCAGGGTAGCCATTGTGATACTGCCTCCGTACAACGCAGGTGAGTCTCTATCTCACGAACAGAAGCCATCCTGAAGAACCAGCCTACGTCGACCTTCGTCAGGCCTCGCCCAGCCATCATCGAGCTTCGTTAACCCTCGCCCAACCATAGTAGCGATTAGTTGACTACTGTCAACCATCGCACAACCCTTACGCTACCCTTGCGAGACCATAGTCAATCTTCGTCAGCCATCGTAGCCCTCACACAAGACCCATGTAGTCTCCGCAACTTCGCGGCTGTCATTTTATTGGGGAAAAAAAACCCTAGTTTTTTTTTTCTTAGCAGTTCAGCCGATTAACATAGGTTGTTATCATGTGCAATATTTCATCCTAATCTTCATTTGTTGTCTCCACAAAAAACTATGAAAACAAAATCAACCACACTGAATCCAATTCTGTTCAGGTTACAACCATTCAACTCAACGAAGGAAACTTACTTCGCTAGTCCCAATCTATAAGAATGCGTATATGTGGGAAAGGCAAGATTGAGTACCTGACTGGTGAGATAAAAGCTCCTCAGAAGGTAGACCCAATCGTATGCTACATGGGATGCTAAGAACCCCATGATCATGACATGGCTCGTAAACTCCGTGAATAACGATATCAGTGCCAATTATATGTGTTACTCCACTGCGAAAAAAACTATGGGATAACTTTGTTGAGATATATTCAAATCTTGACAACCAATTTCAAATCAATGAATTACAGCTAAAAATTAGCACAAGTCCAACAAGGAGAAAGCAACGCAAATAAGTACTTTCATAACCTTAAGGGGCTCCGACAAGATCTGGATTGTTTAATGATTATGAGTGGAAATGTCCTGATGATTGTAATCATCACAAGAAAATAGTGGAAGGTAAAAGGATTTTTAAATTCCTGGTTGGATTCAATGTCGAGTTCGATGAGGTTAGAGGGAGGATTATTGGCAGACAATCCCTTCCCTCCATTGGAGAAGTCTTCTCGGAAGTAAGAAGAAAGGAGAGGTGTCAAAGTGTTATGCTAGGCAAGAAAGGAGCTATAGGATCTATTAAAAATTCTGTCCTAACCTCTATTAATACCACTGAAAATTGAGCACTTGTTACTGGTAATGCTAAAATAAACAGATTTCCATACAACCACCACCAGCGGAAGTTTGAAGAGAAACCAAGATTCCAGTGTGACCACTATAATAAACCCCGTCATACTCAAGAAACTTGTTAGAAAATAAATAGAAAACCTACAAATTGAAGAGCAGCAAACCTAATGATAAAGGCAGCTACATGACTTCCACAGCCAATACAGTCAAGACTAACCCTTTTAGTAAAGCGCAGATGGATCATCTTCTACAACTGTTGAAAACCAATCCATCATTGGGTATTCCTACTTGTTATCTGGCCCAATCAAGTAAAACTGCTAGTGCCTATTCTAGTGGGTTTAGCTTTTGCAGCATGGATTATTAATTGAGATGCATCCGATCATATGACCAGTGTTTCTCATTCGTTTAAATCATATTCACCCTATCCTGATAATAATAAAATTAGGATTGCAGGTGGAAGCTTTTCATCCATTGTTAGAAAAGACTCAATTAAATTTCAAAAACCATTAAACTGCAATCTGTTCTACATGCTCCTAAACTCTCTAATAATCTTTAGTGCGTTGGTAAATTATCACGAGATTCTAACTGTCGTGTTATATTTTTCGATTCCTATTGTGAAATTCAAGACCAGAACTCAGGGACGATGATTGGCAGTGCTAGGATGATTGATGGCCTTTACTATTTTGATAAAAACCGTTCCAACAATAAACAAGCTTAGGGTTTGAGTGGTGATTTCAGTTCAATCCTTATGCAAGAACAAATAATGCTTCGGCATCATAGACTAGGACATCCTAGTTACCTAATTTAAAAAAATCTATTTCCTAGTTTGTCTAAGAATTTGGATCGTACTTCATTTAATTAACATTTGTCATTTATCTAAAATTCACCGAGCTTCTTATAAATCAAAATCTTATCGTTCATCCAAACCTTTTGATTTAATTCATAGGATGTTTGGGGTCCCTTAAAAATCAAACCATTCTCTAGAAAAAATGGGTTTGTGATCTTCATAGATGATCATACTCGCCTTTGTTGGGTGTATTTGATGAGTGAAAAATCTGAATTTGAAAAATTATCCAAGGATTTCTATAGTATGGTTAAGAACTAGTTTCAAACAAATATTAGTATACTTCGAACAGATTTATGGTACATAATATTTTAACACATGTTTGGGATATTTTTTAAAAGAAAAAGGCATTCAACACCAATCTACTTGTTGTGATACCCCACAACAAAATGGCATTGCTGAAAGAAAAAATTGCACTTATTAGAGGTTGGAAGGGCTTTAAAGTTTTCTATGCCCGTTCCAAAATATTTATGGGGGGATGCTATTTTAAATGCATGTTATCTAATTAATCAGAATTTAGATACCTACCTATGTCTTGCAATATATTGCTCTAAAATGTCAGAAAAACTTTTTGCCTGAAACTCAAATAACCTCAAATTTACCTTTGAAAGTATTTGGGTACACTGTTTTGTTCACATTCCTAATCACCCTCGAAGTAAACTTGATCCAAGAGCTAAAAAATGTGTTTTTCTTGGGTACACCCCAAATAAAAAAGGATACAAGTGCTATAATTCAAAAACCAAAAAATAAAAATAAAAACAAAAATCATGTTAGCATGGATGTGGAATTTATTGAAAATCAAATCTATTTTCACCAAACTAATCTTCGAGGGGAGAAAGAGTAGTGAATATCAGTACTGGCAAACCGCCACACCTATGCGTAAAATTTTTTCAGATTTTAGAAATAACATTTTTAAACAAGAAAAGAAAATTTAAATAAAGAAAACGAAGGAAATCCTAGTTTTCTGGTTCCAACCATACACATTGAGGGGGAGAAACATTACATGATAAACCTTTGTCCGAGCTTTGTGTTTATATTAGGTGCAGGTTTCGTCAAAATAGTGAAGATCATTTCACAATTCCAAAGTGTGTTCAATCATGCCCCCCACCCCCCCCCCCAAAAAAGAGGAACTAGCAATTTCAAAAATCCAACTAATCCTTCCTCTATTACACTTCCCATTAATGAGCTTTTAGACCTTGATATTCCTATACTTATTAGGAAAGGAATCGAAACTTGCACCAACCATCTATTGCTAAATATCTATCTTATCATAGACTTTCAAATAACATAAGGCTTTCGCCTCCAATGTTTCTCACCTATTTGTTCCAAGAACCATTTAAGAAGTTCTTAATCATTCAGGTTGGAAATTAGCAATTTTAGAAGAGATGTAAATGGGTACTTACTATTAAAAGCAAAGCTAATGGCAGTGCGAGAGCTATAAGGCGAGACTTGTAGCTAAGGGGTTTACATAAATTTATGGAATAGAATATCAAGAGACCTTCACACCAGTTGCCAAGATTATTTCAATCCATGTCTCACCATCCTTGGTTATACATTCTAACTGGCCATTACACCAGTTGAACATTAAAAATGCCTTCTTAAATGGGGACTTAGAAGAAGTATTTATAGAGCTGCCACCTAGGTTTGAAGGTAAACTGGGCGAGAAAAAAGTGTGTAGATTTAAAGAACTCCATGTGGGCTAAAACAATCTCCTAGAGCCCAGATCGAACGCTTTGGAAAGGTTATGAAGACTCATAGTTATTGTCAAAGGCAAGCCAACTACACTATGTTCTATGAACACAAATGAAGGAAAGGTTAATATTCTAATTGTTTATGTTGATAATATAATTTTGACAAGGGATGATAACATTGAAATTGAGAGATTAAAGAAGGCACTTGCAAATGAATTCGAATAAAAAATCTAGGCACCTTGAAGTACTTTCTTGGTATGGAATTCTCCAAGTCAAAGAAAAGGGATATTTATTTCACAACGGAAATATGCGCTTGACTTATTTGGGGAAACAGGTCTATTAGGGTGTAAAGCAGCTAAGACACCTATAGATTCAAATTCGAATCACAACAAGCCAAGCCCGAAAAAGTAATCAATAGAGACCAATTCCAACAATCGGTTGAAAGACTAATATATCTCTCACATACATGTCTTGATACGGCTTTCGCAGTCAGTATGGTAAGTCAATTCATCCATTCTTCATGACAGGTGCATTTGCATATTCAAAGAATTCTCATATACTTGAAGGGAACTCTAGGTATGGGTCTATTGTTTGAGAATCGTGGACATACTAAAGTGGAAGTATATACTAATGCAAACTAGGTTGGGAGTATGATAGAAAGCCACCTTTGGCTATTGTAGCCTTGTCGGAGGAAATTTGGTTACTTGGCATAACAAGAAGCAAAATGTAGTAACCAGAAGTAGTGCAAAGGCTCAATTTGGGGTTGTTACTTATGGAATTTGTGAAGTATTGTGAATTAAGAGAATAGTGGAAGAATTGAAGATCTCTACTTCGCAACCAATGAAGATGCATTACAACAACAAAGCTGCTATTTCTATTGCCCACAATCCAGTGGTTCATGATCGAATGAAGCATGTTGAAATTGACAAACATTTTGTAAAAGAAAAGCTAGAGAGTGAACAGAGCTGTGTGCCTTACGTTCCTATTGGTGAACAAATTGCAGACATACTCACAAAGGGTTTCAAAGAGGCAATTCAAGTTCTTAATTGGCAAGCTGGCCATGGAAGATATCTTCAAATCACCAACTTGAAGGGGGCGTTAGAAAAAATCTACTATGATTTGATAGATGTTGACATTTTGTAATTACGGAAATTAACAATTATAGGGATTAGTTTATAACTGTGCATATTTTTAGGGGATTTTTTTATTCCAAGATATCAAGTTCTAGTTATTTCCTTCCTTTTTTTTTTTTTACTTGTAAACTCTATAAATACCTACCTTGTAAATCAAGTTGAATATATGGGAATCATGCAACTTTGATTCCAGTTCATACCTTTCCTACCATCATCGATTGTGACCCATCCTCAAGCGATCCTCCCATGTAGCCAATTGCTCTCTCCGTTTAATCCTAATAGCCTCATAATATATATATATATATATATATATTTTTTTTTTTTTTTCCTTTCTCTAGTAGCCTCCAACCCAAGCAATTTCCTCTAACCAAAGCAATTGAAGAAGTCTTTTTAGGGGACATCTTATTCCTATTATAGGATATCTAATTCTATCCAAGGTAATCCTATTCTTCTATTTCTATGGCTTTTGAATCAAGTAACATCTATAGTACTTTCTTGTGAAATCATAGTCAATTGGATTGACAATTGAGCTAATCATTTACCTACTCGGAAGTAAATTGGCAAAACTTAATCTTTAGTTATCCCAAGCCGTCAAGATTGCCTTAGAAAGCATAAACATCTCACTCACTCTACTCTAACATTATTTGAGCCCTCGGATGACACCTTAATTCAGGATTATGTGAATATTGTGAATCTTTTACATAATTCTATGGAGGCTGAAATTGCAACATCCATGTACTCATACCAAAAGTTGTAAGGAGAGTTGGGATTATATTCACTTGCTATACTCCAGTAATCTCAGTCATATCTATATCGAGCAATTTCTTCAAGTTTCAACAATCTAGTAAAAACCTCACATAGTATATTGCGGCCCTTAAGAAGATATCTAAAGAATTGAACTCTCTTCAGCCACTATTAGCTGATGTCCCTGAAATGTAGACTTTCCCTTGCTGAGACATACTCTCGAACCCTAATGATTGTTTCTCATAATCCTTCTTCAATTGAGTCCAACACAACTCCATCTACTCTCACAATCAAACCAAAACTATTGATAAGCACGCTATTTGGTATAATCGTGGGGGACACCACAAAGTAAGAGCAAGAGTTCTGGGCCTAATTGTACACATTGTAGGTGGATTGGGCATTTCTGTTAGAAATGCTAAAAATTGCATGGTAAGCCAGCTCATATGGCACATACAACAACCCCCAAGATAGTCGCTTCTACAAATGGACCTAATTGCATTAAGACGAGTTCATCTACACCCTTAAGTATTCTAGTGAGGAGCACTCCAAATTACTTTAGAATCAAGCAACTCATTAGGCATCTCTTCCTACTACTCTTGCACACCAGGGTAATTTTATCGCCTGTCTATCTACCCATCCTCCTGCACGTTGGATTTTAAATTTTGGTGCATCAAACCATATGTGTGGGCCATCCAAACTATTTTCTCACATTCAATATTCCTCTACCATTCACCATGTAACTATTGCTAATGGTTCTAGTAACCCAATATGTGGAGGTAAAGCTCATCCTTTTCCTTCTTTACCATTGTCCTTAGTTTTATATGTTTCATCTTTTTCATACAATCTCATATTTTTCAGTAAGCTTACCAAACAATTAAACTATTCAATAATCTTTTTTCCCAAATTCTTTCATTATTTACGATATGAAGACAAAGGAGAGGATTAGTGGAGGCATCAAGCTAAAAGCGTTTACTATCTTGATGCATTGTTCGCGCAAACCTCCACAACTTATTCTACAATCACCTCTCTAATGGAAATTCATTGTCACCCTGCTCATCCTTCCTTTGCAAGATTGAAGTCTATGATTCCTAGTTTAAGTTAGTTACAGAATTAGATGGTGAGTTATGTCAACTAGGAGAGCATCATTATGCTTCCTTCTCTCCTAAAGTTAAGTCTTTAAGTCTTTCTGATTTGGTTCATTCAAATGTTTGAGGCCTAAGCTATATAGCTTCAAAATTGGATTTTCAGTAATCTGTTGTTTTTGTGGATAACTTTTTCAGAACAACTTTGGTTTTATTTAATGAAAGATCTTTCTAAATTATTATCACTCTAAATATTTTTGTACTTAAATTCAAACTCAATTCGGTATACCAAGTATATTCTCTTGTGATATGCTTCATCAATCCTCTTGTTCTCACACCCCATGATAAAATGACGTGACTGAGAGAAAGAACTTGCATCTTATTGAGATAACACGTTTACTAATTCAAATGAATGTTCCCCAAGCCTATTAAGGTGATAATGTCCTTACTACATTATATTTGATTAATAGGATGCCGTCACCTATTTTACATGGTTGGTTGCCTCATTCCATCTTGTTTCCCAAACAATCCCTCTCTTATGTCCCACCATACTCGTAAGCTTCAACGAAGAGAGCAATTGGTTGCACTGGAGGATCACTAAAGGATGAGCACAACCGCTTATGGTCAAAAGGCTTCACAAAGGAAGATGACTTTTGTGTTGGTCATTCGGTCTTTAGATTGTGAGCGATCTTTCAATCGTTGCAAGTGATCGTCGTCTCTGGTAGGGTTCAAAGAATAGCGTCATGAGTACTCTTTGTCATCACCTATATAGTTCAATTGATGGGTCTGCCGTCAAGTTCTGACTACAGTGAAGCAGCGGCAACGAAGGATTGACAGTGGTCATTTTGGCTCAGTTGTCAGTCAATGTTGGAATAGTTGGTCGCTTAGGTCAGTTTTGGTCGTCAAAGCTCTATGATGATGATGCAGTGTTGATGATTATAACGACAACAATGATTTGACGATGACGACATTGATGAAGAGTGGTTAGAATATTAGTTGATTAAAGTTCTAGGTCCTTGATAGAGACAAGAATAAGAAATATCCTGATAGAGACACAAAAAGATAGGGAGTTTTAGGGTCTCTATTCAGATACCATGTCGAAAAACAAGATTTTAATGGATGGTTTGATACCCTTAAGGGTTCTCTAAGCATATATTTATATACGTAGGGCCATGTACAAACTAGGAAACAACTAATAATCTCCCAAATCAAATCAAATCTCCTAATCAGATCTCCTATAAATAGGAAAGTATAACTCAATACATATTTTCAATCTTCTAACAAAGTTGGACCATGTGCAAGTACAGTAACAGCGGAATTCAAACAAAATTTGGACCCCCAATTGAACCAAATTTATCCTCAAGTTACTGGTTTTATATGCATTCTTTAAATTTAAAAAAAAAAAAAAGAAAAGAAAAGCCAGGTCAATATTAAACTCTATCGAGACTAAGGTTTAAAAGTTAATTTTGTGTCACTGAGGTTTTGAGGAAATTAAGACTAAAGAAAATTGGTTCAGATTAAACAGTTATTCTGTAGGATAAAACATTTAAAAACAATACTTACTCAACCCTATTTGACCCAAAGCTTCAAGTGCGCATTCACATTCATCTGCATCTTGACTTTCCAACAAACTGAGCCTCACATCAATGGCTGAAATAGTGGTTTTAACACCTAGCATACAGGATCAGCATTATTGCAGTCAAAGATGATCCCCCTGATGTTTTAACGGTCACATATTGCTCAGAAATTATAAATCACAAATACAGTTTTGTTATCATACGAATCACATATAACTAATTTTTCATCTGATTAGTAATCAAACCATGTTCGCAAGGGGAAATGCAGCAGAGCTGACAGCAAGATTCTAAGCAGGCAAACTTGCAGGTGTTCCCAAAATTCATTTGTTCTGGTCACCTTGCAAAGACTAATCAGGCACCTTCAAGTAAATAAAATCAACTCCAGTGCAGTGTTCTGTAAACTGCGTCGGCACTAAGCGAACTGGTTACTTGTGAAATAATGCAATAGATTAAATATGTGATTGGTGATTCAGACCGCATACAGCCGACATAAACTTTCAAATTTGCCAAAGTCACTCAGGACTCAAAGAAAACTTTTTATATGCTGTACATTGATGCTAGGGAAGCTAATGAATCAAAAGGATAAAGCAGATGGACTGTGAATCTTTTGTTTAGTCTAAAAATACACCCAAAAAATGTACATAGATTTTCTAGAGATACTCTCTCTAATAAGTAAACTTTTATTCGAATTCAACTCAACTGATTCGAATTCAACTCAACTGATTAACCCGTATGTTCACATAAGTTTAAATAGAAAACACTTGAATGCTAGAATCCTAATCAAGGGGAATATAACTAAGAAATTAAGGAAAACATAAAAAAATTACCAAAATGGAAATTTTGATTGAATAAAACAGGGAAAAGAAATATTCTAAAACTAATCCTAAATAAATGAAAAATATATGTCACATAATATTCTTTGACAAGTACTCAAAAACAAGATAGGAAATATTAATCATAAAATTTATTACATATTCTATTTGCATCATTTTTTTTTTTTTTTTTGAAAAGATACATATTCTATTTGCATCATTCTCCCTATGTTGTAAAGAATCCGTCCTTAAATACGGATTTTCATGTTCCATTGATTTTTGAACTTGGTTGTTCTGTTCCACCACAATGCCCATGCTTCTCTTGTGCAACTAACTTTCCATAAGAAACCCATATCTTTCCGTCTTGTTGAGAAGTTGTAAGCCTACTAAGATAAGATAACCCATAAATAAATTCCTTAACTAAGTTTCTACTTGGAGATTCCCACCAAAATGGATCATTGTAATAAGAAAATAACTTAATAGATTATTTTCCAAAATCACTTCCAATTTCAAGATTTTCCCTTCAACTAATAAAATCTTTTTTTCTGACTATTCATTCTTCAATTGACTTTCATCATGAACCATATTTTCATGCAACCCATTCTCAAAATCTGTAGATACCATCATTATACTCATCATCTATTGAAGGTGAATCTTGATCTACTTGAGGCTCAAAAGAAAAAGAATTGAAACTCACGTTTACCTTTGGTTCAACAACTTTAACCCTCACATATTATTTTGAAGCTTCAGCCGTTGGGAGTTCTTCAACAAAAATTGCTAGTTAATTCCAATCAACAATTGAATCAGGAATCACTGCTAATGTAAATGGAAACTCCTTTTAGTAAATTCCTCCCTTGAATATTCTTCTCCTTCTATAGAAGAATGATCCAATGGTAGATTGTAAATTTCACTTCAAATGGACATATAGCCATATGTTGGACCAACATTTCGACCATGTTTTCGAATCTGGAAGAGTGCCTCCCACCGAGCCTTCTGAATGACTTCATCATACTCATATTCCTGAACCATTGTGGCAGTCTTAGGTCTAGCACCGCGACCTCTACCAGTTCCTCATAGTGCTATGGATAGCTCTAATACCAATACTTTTATTGAAATTCAACACAACTGATTAGCCCGCAGGTTCACTTAAATTTAAATAGGAAAGCCTTAAATGCTAGAATTCTCATCAAGGGAAAAATAACTAAGGATTTAAAAAATAAATAAATAAAATAAAAAATTACCAAAAAAAGAAATTTTTGACTTGAACCCAAATTTGTACAGAAATAATATATATATATATATATATTCTCAAAAGATAATAAAATAAGGAAAAGAAAAATTCTAAAACTATTCCTAAATAAATGAAAAATATTTGCCAAATAATACACTTTAACAAGTATCCAAAAATCATTACGTGCTATACATCCAAGTCCATTTTAATACATAATTAAACCAGTAGGCATATATTATCATATAATTTTATTTTCTAATTTCCAGTATTTTATGCAATGTACTTTTGAATTTTTTACATGCTATACCAAGCATTACAATAAGTAATATTTTTCATTTATCTAACTCATTTGCATGGGACCAGTACCCCAATCCAAGTTTCATATACTATAACAAGCATTAAAACAAGTAATGTTTCTCACTTATCTAACTTATTTGCACAGGACCGGTATCCCAATCCAAGTTTCAACTGTCTTTTGAAAAAGCATGGATGCCTATAGGCCACTGGTTCACTAAGTCCATCCTATCAAAAATGCAGCTTAAATTTGAAAACAATTTAGAACATTGATGATAACAAAAATATCCAATATCACAGCAGCTATAAAGCCTTGTCTAGACAAATTGAAAATTACCAAAACACTCATAACTATTAGAACCCAATAAAAAAGTAAAATCATCATTAAATCTTTCCAACAAAATAACAACCCAGAAAAATCATAAAATAAATCTTTGAACTAAACCCAACTTTCTGTTAACTTACGCCCTAAACACACTACTTGTGAAATTTTTGATATGTCCCTTTTCTTCTTTTTATGCTTTGCATCAACCATTGAATAAGCTAAATGTTCATGGTGGAAAAGCCAAAATGATTTCATTTGTTCTCCGTAGGGGGGATATATCTAGTTCAGAGTAGCTGCTTCCAATATGCACCAAGTGATGTCAATCTTATCAAGTTCAATTTCACGCATTAGGTGAAATTGGTGACTATTAAAAGGGCTTCCCTGACCTCGGAGAACCATTCCAACGTCATCCAGAGAGCTTGAGCCACCATTAACAATGCTGCAGCTCAAGATTTGCACAAATTACAAAGTAAAGGGGAGCACATTTAAGTACAGGACTGATATAACATATGAAAAGACCAAAAGATTACCATGTGCTACAGCACCACTAATTCCTAGAAAATCAAGAGTCTTGTGAATGATTCAGGTCTCTCTTTCAAATGCAAGGTAAACAAAAAATCCCAAAAGCACCAAAAACAAGGATTTAATCTAAGACTTACGGGATTCATCAACAAACATAAAAACATTGTCCTTGGACATAAGCCTTCCAGTTATCATCATTGCTCGTGCTCTCAGAATTGATTCAATTGATGCATTGCTAACACAAAGGTACAATTTCTTTTAGGGCAAAAGGCGCGGAAAAAGAAAAAAGGAAAAAAATGTCACAAGTTTCCATACAAGTACCTTATCAAAGAACTAAGAAGTTGAAGAAAGGTAGTCCTCGACAAGAACTCTGTACTATGCGGAATTTCTGCCATCTTCATCCACCAAATACATAACATCAGAAGATAGTGTCACATAACCCAGGTTCATACAAGGAAAATAAAACCTAAAAAAATAAAATAAAATATTTCCTTCTAAGAAGTAGTTTTATTAATAAGTTGTCGGGGGGGGGGGGGGGGCAACAACAACAGCAGCAGCAACAATATTACAAATTGAGAACAACAATATTACAAATTGAGAACAGTTATGTTTGAGAAATGCAGAGTTCATTGCATGTTCTACAATAGTCAGCAATATTTAACAATCAAGGGAACATGACAGAGGTGGATTTGTGAAAACGTTGACACCAAGAAGTAAAACAAACTAGCGGGATTTAAATCACTAAAACCACTTCAGTTTCAAAGTGTTACTTTTCCTTAATTTTTCCTTTATTCTAATTTTATTTATTTAGTTATTTGTGTATCAGAGGGCATCAGGTTAAAACAAGTGAGGGTAGGAAGGTAGTATGCAATTTGGAACTCTTTCATGCAAATTGGGGGGGGGGGGGGGGGAAGAGATGGAAAAGTAAGATACGAGCCAAACTTTGAATTAGATTACGATAGCGTGGGATGTACAATTGCAAACTTCAGCAAATTTAACAAGACCTCGTGTTCCTGAATCAAAATAAATTATTTCTACTCTTGCCCGAATATATAAAGTATTATAGTTTCCCATCCATTTTAAATTACACCAATCCCAGGTTTTACAAGTTGTCTCAAAGAATGAAGTTGCTGCACTACAGAGATTCTAATTGAGATTAGGACCAAATTATGAAAAAATCCTAAGCAACTGCATTATTTGACAGACTACCAGTCACCCAAAATTTAAAGGCCTGAATTAATTTGAGCACGAAACTCCTCAAAAATACTCCACCCTTTATGCAACACAATTAAAGCTAGAGTAAAATACGGTATTATCTTTAATTTGCTAAAACAGTGCCCGAAAAGCCATGTATTGACATCAAATACAAATTTTATAAAAATATAAAGACATGATACAGCAATGACATGATAAATATATATATATATATTCAGGAAAAAACAACAATTTACTCATTTTTACATTGTAAATAAATTTATATTTTATTCATATCTATTTTATTAAATTGTGAAGAAACACTAAAAAATGGTGGCCTTGGAGTAGCAGTTAAGGTTTTTCTACTGCAACCTAAGGGTCAAGGGTTCAAATCTGGAATCAGCCTCTTTGTTTGTAGAGAGAAGACTGTCTACATTTGACCCTCTCCAGATCCAGCAATATGGGAACCTTGTGCACTGGGTTGCCCTTTTTTGTGAAAAAAATGACCTAATTTCAAATATTCTCATGGAAAAAAAGAACCTGAATAGAAATTAATTAGAGAAAATAATTCATGTAACTGACTCAACTAGTTTGGGACTAACACTTAGTTGAGTTGGAATATTTGTTGGGATTTATTGCACATCGACAGAATAATGCCTCCCAAATCAATATAAGATCCTAATAGGCCACCCCACTCTTTGCCAATTAGTTTTGAATTAGATGTTTTATCATAATATAAGAGCTAGGTTTGTGAGGGCCCCGCTCTTTTGCTTCCCAACCTATCATTTGTGCAGTTCTCATACTTAGTGAAATGGTCTGCCATTCCACATTCAAATGGAGGCCACATGTGAGAGGGTGTGTTGAAATTTATTCTACATCGATAAAATAGTGTCTCCCAAACCAATATGCAAAACTAATGGGCCTCTCCACCTATTTTCAATTGGTTTTATGTTGATTATATTGTGTCTCTCAAATCAATATAAGATCCTAATCAACCTCTCCCCTCCTTATCAATTGGTTTTAAGTTGTATGTTTTATGAAAATATATTTTACAAATTTGGAATTAATAAATATTATATATATTCTTTAGAAAATTCCAAAAGATGGAGTTAATATACAAAAATTCATATTGTTTTTGTTCGATTAACTAATTCCATCTTTTTAAAAAAAGTTACAATGCATTTTATTTGTCTAAGTGTGTCCCCTTTAGTATCTGAAGAGTACGTATGGAGTGCACCGCTATCCCTAGGTATGTGAAGAGTGTCTATTTAAAACTCAACTTAACAAAGCCTTAGTCTCAAACAAGTTTGGATAGCCTAAATGAATCATGTTCCTTCATTCATTTGTCCTGGGATATGTTTCTCGTGATATTAAATGAAATTGGGTCTTTCTCACAATTTCAATCCATGTAATCTTAGGTCTATTTTTTGTTTTCTTTATCTCCTCTACTTAGATCGACTCCCTTTTCTATGTTAGTGCATCTCTAGATCTATGTTGGATATGACCAAACCAGCTTCAATAGCCTTCTCTCAACCTCTCTTCTATTAATGGTACTTCAACTTTATTTTGGATATATTTATTTTTTATCCTATATTTTCTTATATTACCACACTTCTATCTCAGCATCCTCATTTCCACTATACTCACCTTGTGAGATTGTTGCTTGTTAATGGCGAAACACTTTATTCCATAAAATATAGTTGATCTAATATCCATCTATATAAATTTTTTTTTTTTCAAGTTTAATAGATATTCTTCGATCACATAAAACACCTAAGACACTTCTCCATTTTAACCATTCAAATCAAATAATATGGGTAACGATCTCTTCAATCCTGCCATCTACCTAAATAATTGATCCAAGATACCAAAAACAACCACTTTTTGGCATTTTTGGACCTTCAATTTTCATTATGCCCACATTCGTAATTCTAACTTTACTATACTTACAATACAATACATAAACTTAGTTTTAATCCTACATACTCTAAATCTTCTTGACTCTGAAGTGTGCCTCCAAAGTTCCAACTTATGAATAACTTCATACCTAGTTTCATTTATCAAGATAATATCATCTGCAAATAACATATATCTAGAGATACCGCCTTGAATATGTTTAGTAAGTTCGGCCATAACCAAAGTGAAAAGGTAATAAGCTTAAAACGGATCCTTGGTGTAGATCAATTGTCATTGGAAAATCATTTGCATCACCTCCAACCGTTCTGACGCTGATAAACATTGTCATACATGTCCTAGATTTCTTTAATATATTTCATAGCAACTCGTTTTTTTTCCAACATCCACCATAAAATTTATCTTGAGAACCTATCATATGCCTTCTCTAAGTCGATGGGAATCATGTTAAGATTTTTCTTCTTTTATCTGTACTTTTCCAACAATAATCATATCAAGAAAATAACTTCTGTAGTTGGACTACCAAGAATAAAACCAAAGTAATTCTCTAATATTTTTGTCACACATCTTAGCCTAACCTCAATCACTTTCTCAGAAAGTTTCATAGTAAGACTAATAACTTAAATGCTTTGATAGTTGTTACACTCTTAGATATCTCCTTTATTCTAATCAATGAGTACTAAGATAATTTTCCTCCATGTAAGATCCTGTTAAATGATTTAGTCAACCAAATTATCCCATCATCTCCTAAAGACTTTCAATTTTCAATCGAATACCTTTTGGATATTTAACTTTTTCTATCTTCATATATTCAATAGCCTCTTACTTCTGCCTCCATATGAAATTTACATTTCTATCCTCGATAGGATTATTAAGATCTCCCAAATTTTGCTTGTGGAAACTATTAAATAACTTATCAAAATAACTTCTTTACCTCTTTTTAATATCCTTTTCTTTTACCAATACTACTTGGTTCTCGTTTTTTTTTTTTTTTTTATGTATTTTACCTGATAGTCCTTACTTTTCTCGTATTCTAGTCAAATTATAAATATCTTCCTCTCCCTCTTTTGTCCTTAACTTGTTACATAGTTCATCAAATGCCTTATATATAACTTCTCTGATTACTGTCTTAGCTTCTTTTTTAATCAGTTTGTACCTTTTATATGCTCCTTCATCCTTAAACTTAGGCAAATTCCTATAATGCTCTCTTTTAGCCTTAATCGCCACTTGTATCTCCCAATTTCACCACCAAATATTCTACAAGGATGTTCTCTTTCCCTTCGGTATACTCAATATCTTGATAACCACACCCTTAATACATCTAAACATTTCACTCCACATAATATTTACATCATCATCATCAAAATTCAATTTTCCTTCTTAAGCATTTTATCCTTAAAGCCACTTCTTTTTCTCCTTTTAGGTTCCACCACTTAGTTTTACAAATTGTATTTCATCTATTCTCTCTCTTCCACTTCTTAATACATACATCTAATGCTACTAATCCATGTTGTGTAGTTAGACTCTCACCTTACATTATACTCTTTACATGAAGCACAACTGACCTTTCTAACAAAACAAAAATTCTATTTAAGGTTATTAAATGAGTATCTCCCTTTTTACAATAAGTATTTGCTACTACTAAGTCATATATCATACCAAACTCTAAACTCAATTCTATCTCTAAATCCATAACCCTCATTCACCCTCTGAAAACCCTCCACTATTTCTCTCCACATGCCCATGTTTAGTTAAAACTAGATAAATAATAATAATAATAATAATAACACCATATCTATCACACTGTGGCTAAAGGCGCAGAGTCCACATTGGCCACCATGTGAAAGAGATGAGGATGCAGGAATATTACATGGAAGTAGGGAACCTTGTGTTGAAAGAAGTCATATGGATGTTCGAATATACAAAATCTAATACCAATTTGAGTTAAGTAAAATTGATTACCAGCAATACCATTTTTAATCATACATTCTCTTAACTAGAAGTATAAAAGCAAAAAAATATGATTGACTAACTGTTTATTTGTCATGTCAGATTAAGGACACTATAAAACTAGTTTTGACACGGAATCGTATAATATCTTTTATGGACAAAATATAATTTTAAAATATATTACAAAATATTTTAATAAAGTTGCATAATTTCATAAAATAGTTATTGAATTATTTTTTCATATTTATATTCCTTATTTGTGTCTATGTTAGTGAGCCGATAGAATTGATCAAAGTCGAGTTTCCATATGAATATTAAAAGTTTATATTTTATCAAATCTTGATCTGACCCAACCCTAAAAATTAAAATTTACTCTATATACTAAATAACAAACTTATCTAATTGAAACACAATAAAAATAATTTTAAATATGTTTGAAATATGTAAATTTTACAACAATACTTAAACAAAGTGGGTCCATTTTAGAAACCCATTAACGCACTTCACATTACTTACATTCACATAATACAATCCTAATGGCTACACAGACAAAAGAAAAAATTTAGTTGTCATCATGCACTGATATGTTACAAAAAGAAGTAAAAAGTGTACTGAAAAATAAATGATAGTATTCAATTTAAAATTTTCTTTTTAAAAAAAAAAAGAAAAGTAAAATGAAAAATAGGGAAAGTGCACATCCGATTTAGTTTAATGAGAAAAAAGAAAGAATTACACAACTTTGATATATGCATATATAGATAAGATAGATTTATAAAAATAAGTTAAATATTGAGTATTATTAATTAGTTAAAATTTATCAACATGACCAATTTAAATATAAACCAAACCAAACCAAACCAAACCAAACCTTTTCCCACTAGGTGGGGCCGGCTATATGGATTTCTAGACGCCAATTAGATCTGTTTAGGGGCATGTCCTCCGATAAATCTAGGTAGGTCAGGTCATGTTTAATGGTTTCTTTCTAGTTTCTTTTGGGTCTTCCTCTACCTCTCCTACTCCTGGCAATCTCCATACTTTCACACCTTCTAACAGGTGCCTCTGCTGGACGCCTTCTAACATGGCCAAACCATCTTAATCGATTTTCTCTCATTTTATCTTCAATCGGTGCTATCCCTACTTTGCCCCTAATCTCCTCGTTCCTAATCCTATCTTTCCTTGTAATCCCGCACATCCACCTTAGCATCCTCATCTCCGCAACTGCCATCTTCTGACCATGATTATGCTTTATTGCCCAACACTCTGATCCATATAGCAACGCTGGTCTAACCGCTACCTTATAATACTTTCCTTTCACCTTGAGGGCATTTTTCGGTTGCACAAAACGCCCGAAGCACTCCTCCATTTAGTCCACCCAGCTTGAATCCTGTGACTTACACCAGTATCAATCCCTCCATCTTGTTGCACCATAGATCCAAGGTACCTAAATTTATCTTTCTGTACAATCTTTTGTGTGCCTAAACTTACTTCTATACTACCCGTTATCCTACTTTGACTAAACTTACATTCCATAGATTCCGTCTTGCATCGGCTAAGCCTCAACCCTTTTGTCTCTAACGTATCCCGCCACAATTCTAGCTTAGCATTCACTCCTTCTCTCGTCTCATCTACTAAAATAATATCATTTGCAAATAGCATACACCACGGCACCTCATCCTGAATATGTCTTGTAACCTCATCCATAACTAAAGCAAACAAATACAGGCTTAATGCTGAGCCTTGATGTAAACCAATCGTGATAGGGAACTCATTAGTCTTTCCACCAGTCGTCCGTATAGATGTCATGGCTCCATCATACATGTCCTTTATCGCCTCAATATATGCGACACACGCTCCTTTCTTTTCCAATACTCTCCTTAGAATCTCCCTAGGAACCCGATCATATGCCTTCTCTAAATCGATGGACACCATATGTAAATCTTTTTGACCTTCTCTATACTGTTCCATTAACCTCCTCAAGAGAAAGATAGCCTCCATGGTTGATCTTCCAGGCATGAAACCAAATTGGTTCTCTGAAACGTTTGTTGTCCTTCTTAGTCTTCTCTCAATAACTCTCTCCCATAATTTCATCGTATGGCTCATCAATTTAATCCCACGGTAGTTCGCACAGTTCTGAATATCTCCTTTGTTCTTGTATATGGGTATAAGGATACTTTTCCTCCATGCATCAGGCATCTTCTTGCTCTTTAGCATTACATTAAAAAATTTTGTCAACCAACTTATGCCATCCTCTCCTAAGCACCTCCAAACCTCAACAGGGATACCATCTGGACCAACCGCTTTCCCATTCTTCATCCTTTTTAAAACTTCTTTTACTTCTTCCCTACTGATTATCCTATAGAACATAAAATTCAATTCTTCTTTAAAAATGGTAAACTGCCCCAATATATGTCACTACTACTGCTTTCGTTAAATAACTTGTAGAAGTAGCTCTTCCAACGCTCCTTTATCTCCTCTTCCTTTACTAATACCTTTTCATCCTCATCCTTAATACATTTAACTTGGTTTAAATCCTTGGTCCGTCTATCTCTAGATTTAGCAAACTTGAATATCTCTCTTTCGCCCTCCTTAGTGTCCAGTCGCCTATATAAATCCTCAAATGTCTTTGCCTTAGCCTCACTAGCTGCCTTTTTGGTTTCTCTTCTAGCTTCTCTATACCTCTCCAAGTTCGCTTCATTTTGGTCGTTTTGCCAAGATTTAAAACACTCTCTTTTTAACTCTTATCTTGTCTTGGACGGCTTCATTCTACCACCATGCCTCTTTCTGTGCCGGAGCACTCCCTTTGGATTTTCCTAAGACTTCTTTCCCTACCCTCCTAATACACTTTGCTACCTTATCCCACATAATATTTGCACTCTCATTTACCGTCTAAATGTTTTCCTCTAGTACTCTTTCCCTGAATGCTGCTTGCTTATCACCTTTTAAGTTCCACCATTTAGTCTTTGAGCATCTATATGACTTCTTTTTTCTAGCCCACCTTTGAAGCTGCACATCTATGACCAACAACCTATGTTGGGCAGTCAAGCTCTCCCCTGGTATAACTTTACAATCTTCACAAGCGACACGGTCTCTTTTCCTAGTTAAGAAGAAGTCAATCTGTGTCTTTGAAGAGTCACTCTTATAAGTCACCAAATGTTCCTCTCTTCCTAAAAAAGGTGTTCGTCACCATGAGATCATAAGCCACTGCAAACTCCAAAATATCCTTCCCTTCTTCATTTCTATCACCGTAACCATATCCCACGTGTACTCCTATGTATCCATCTATGTCGCGTCCTATATGACCGTTCAAATCTCCTCCTATGAAGACCATCTCTCCTTGAGGTATCTCTAATAGCATTCCTTCCAAGTGTTCCCAAAACTTCTACTTATGTACATCTCCTAAGCCCACCTGGGGGGCATAAGCACTAATTACGTTTACTATCTCTTCCCCTAACACTAACTTAAAAAAAATATTCCTAACATAAATAATATTTTGGTATTTTTTTCTTTTCGTGTTTTCAGATTTATGATTTATTAGAGTTGTTATAGTAAGAAAAGTTATATTTTTAGATTTAAATAATATTTAATAATTTTTAAATTCTTTTCAAACTAAAATTAATTTTTAGTAAATTTTACAAATACAGGTGTCATTTGGAGTTATAAAAATTGAGATAAAATATGATTTAACAAACTTTTTAGCGTTTGGAGTGCAACTAACAAACCATGAAAAGATAGAGATGCATAGTGGAAATCCATTTGGACAGTCCGTTCAAGCGGATTTTGATAGACGAAATTCGTGCTAACAGTCCAGTCAAACAAATTTTGACAAGAATTTTTGGCATTTTGTGCAAAAAAGTTATTGAAATATGTAAAGATTTATTGGGATTCATAGAAATTTATTGGGATTTGTAGAGATTATAGAGATTTATGGCGATTAATAAAGATTTTATAAAGATTTACATAGTTCGACGTGAAAAAAGTTCTGTAGAAAGTTGGAGAGATTTGTAGAGGTTTGCAGAAATTTATTGTAAAAAAAAAAAAGCTCGAAACGCCCCCACAGTGAACCAATAGGCAAGTTCTATTTAAGGAACCTATGAGCTTAATTTACAATAATGAAGATCACATGTCACAACTATGGTGGTTTTATAGATAAGAGGAGAAAAAAAAAACAGTAATGGCCATCTTGTGGTGTGGAACAAAAAGAAGTAAATATTTTGTAAATAAGAATGAAAAGTATAAAAAAATATGAGAAAATAGTATTTGATTCAAAGAATCATAAAAATAGAAAAAATAGGATGGTAAATATGGAGTAACACACAAGATTTAGCGGATTTTGTAATACTTTTTTTATTGGTTTTATAAAAATAACTTAAATTAAAAATATTATTAATAATTGCATGTTGTGCTTCATAAAAAAAATATGCTCAACCAGATCAACTTATATTTATAATAGAATTTAGAAAAAAGAATCACTATTCAAAATTTTGAAAAAATAATAAAAAAAAGTGTAAGGGTTTAAGAGTGACGTGGACCACTTTGAGGACTAGGAGTCATCGTCGTCAGCACTGGGATATCATCAAAGGTGGAGAGGATGAGAGTTAGAGAATCCTGCAACAAGACAGAGAGAAATTTACTGGTATGATGGCAAATTGAGGTATTGAATGAATAAATAAATGCAGAGAGCAGCTGTGTACTTATAGCATTGAACGATAGCTAATGATTACGCGTTCATCGGAAGGGCTAATAGGGGTTGAGTGTGTCAAAGAATAGGCGGCTAACGATGCCTATAGCTGTATGAGGTAGTCAGTCCAAGGAATGGATGTGAAGGATCCTTAGATGTCAGTCTGAGGTATGAAGTCAACAGTACATTGTGAGGTTTATGATGGATGGTAGACACGTATCCTTGATGATTGAGGTTATTAAATGCAGGTGCAGCCGTATTAAATGCATGGCAACTCTTTCTCTAGACTAATCGAGGCGGTACCTCGACGGATCCTCCAATTCTAGCCTCCGATTCATTTGTCCTCGGTGATCTCATGTATAAATAGGGTGACTCCTTTTAGGCCTCACTCTTGCCTCAAAGGAGTATATAAGA
Source organism: Vitellaria paradoxa (assembly GCA_019916065.1). Lineage (NCBI taxonomy): Eukaryota > Viridiplantae > Streptophyta > Magnoliopsida > Ericales > Sapotaceae > Vitellaria > Vitellaria paradoxa. The sequence goes on from CM034239.1 coordinate 27,509,131, forward strand.
TATTGGTCCAAGTGTTATTATTGTGAATAGCTTGAAATGCCCCCTCCGTGGCTCTGTCAAGCGTCTTTTCATTCTACCCTTCCGTTTTCTGAGGCAACTTCACTTAGTATTTCTTGGCACTTAGTTATTTTTTATGCAACCTCACTTCTTCAAAAGCTTTGTTATTTTTTACGCAACCTCACTTCTTCAAAAGCTTAGTTATTTTTTACGCAACCTCACTTCTTCAAAAGCCCTCTTTTAACACCCACTATTTTCCTTAAGTTTCTTGTGACATAAAGTGCTTGTGGGGTGTAAAAAAGAAGTTTGGCAACAAAGAGACTTTGCGCAACACGGCTTGGGACTCCTGCGTCAAAGGTCTCACACAACAAGACCCACAGCTCAAGGCTACTGCGATGGAGGAGTTCACGCGCTAGGTGGTCACGTGAAACCTACGACTTGAGGCTCCCATAGTAGAAGAGTTCGCACTAGGGAGTCACGCAGGACCCAAGCTTGAAGCTTCCGTGGTAGGGACTTCACGCAGCATGGATGCGCAAGAGAGGGTCGCGCAATGTTGGTTTTTCTTCTCGTGGCGATAGGTGAGTCGTGCAATGGTGGTGGTTCTTCATTTTCACGAAAGCCCTATTTCTCATAGCCCATCCGCGAACCATTGGGTCTTCTTCCCCCTGCAATGAGTCTTCTCGAAGAAGTTTGGAAGATGTTGCGGCTGCTTTGTCTCACGTCGCCAAGGGAGTTACATGGGTTAGTTTGGCTTATATTAAACCTCATGATGTGAATGCAAAGTTGAAGTGCGGGAGCAACAAATTAGTTCCTAGTGCTCCTGGGAAATCTAAGTGATTTCGAGCTCATCTGAAGGAGGATGGTCTTTAGGATTTTCGACTAGCTTTTTCGCATCATTGCTCCCTGCAAAAGAAGCTTATCCATTTGATGAAGTCCGAGCCTAAGAGTGAAGACAACGCTTCTAAAGGTAATATTTCTCCTTCTTCCATTCCATGATTTAACTTGGAAAGGGGTAACAATCCCCACTCTTTTTGTCATTATATGAACTACACTTCGCCTGCAAAGGGTATGGATTTTTGGTCATCATTTATTCTTCGCTATGGTTGTTATGTTAAAGTCTTAGATCAAGATGGGGTTATGGATGCGGTGAAGGGATATGCTTCTCTGAAAATCAGCTAGAATGTAGCAGCTACAGAACTATTGTTATCGTGATGGAGCACTTCCACGCATATACTTTTATTACAACTTTTGGTGACATTGGCCCAACCTGGAAGATGTTTTTAACTTGATGTCTCTTCCTATGTTCAGAGAAAAAAACTTGATTATTTCTAACAAAAGCGACGAAGACCGTGCCATTAAAGAAGCTTTGATGGACGGCCATCCATCTCACAACAAGTTGGGGAGTATGTCTGGTAAGGATGGTAAAACGAAAGAGACCTACAGCGACTGGTAGCAAAACCACTTTTGTCGGGTGGATGCATTATTGGTGGAGAGATTATACAAGTCCTTGTAGATGCACAAGCGAGTATATCGAGGGTCCTCCACATAATTCCCCTAATCACTTGGCTGCCTATCTCGCAGCATGGTTGTTACATCATATGCTTGAAGGGATGCCAGCAGAAGGAGTTAATCCTCGCGTATTCAGGATCGCGGCACGACTAAGTCGTAGTAAGCCTGTCGCTTTGGCTCCTATATTTTTGGACACTCTTTTTCACCATCAAGATTTAAATAAATAAGGTTTGGATAAATCCATTGGGAGGTATGACATTTCTACTTTGTACTCCCCTTTTACAAATGTGGCTGTATGAACGTTTCTCCAAATTTGCTCCTGTGCCAGCGACCTTCCCAAAAAAAGTAGTGATGGAAAAAGGGAGACCTCCATTGTTTCTAACGAGCCACATAGCATGCGGTGGTCCACGTGGGGAATCAATGGTCAATTATCCCCTGTGATTGATTGAGAAGAAGAATTTTCGTGGACTCTTTATGTACGGCCTATCACTAAGGTTAAAGCCACTAAATTTTATTATCAACTAAAGACATTTGATCAAGCCTTCCCAAGATGATACTTGGACCCCCATGCTGATGCGTTGGCTGGGTTGGATTTTGCCACACAGTTTACCTGCGTTGACTAATAATGTGTTGACTGATAACAGGTGGTGATTCGCGCCTACAATCCTTATCATGTTGCTCACCAATTCAGTTTTGACCAAGGGTTACCTGCACCTAAGAGTGTGACAATTGCTACTCAAAGCCTTGCTTTATTTTGTTTTCCTGATGGTCTGTCTACGATGAAATTGATAGTGGGCGAACTAAAGCTCCCGCAGGCGAGTCGTAAAGTTGCATGGACTAATCGAGGGAGAACGTCGTGGGTTTATCAACTTAGTCAATTTTTGAAGTATGTAAAATCTAGGCCTTTAGAGATTTCTATGCCTGTTATATTGAGGGATGACTCTTTACTTTGCCCCTGAAAGGGAAATCGAAATCGGGGTGATATAATTTCGTGGCATCATAAGTCTTTGGACATGAGGATGGGGTAAAGCTGCTACTACGATGCCTTCAGAGGTTTAACTTATTGATCCTATACCATTAAAAATTACACTTGGATCGGAAGACAAACGAGAAAAGCGTACAACTGCAAGTAGTTCGTCAACAAAATGAACTAAGAGGGTAAGTGGATTTACTTTTCTTTTTTTTTTTTTTGACTATTTTATATTTTTGTGTTCAGGCTAGAAGTTCTAAAAAAAACCTAATCAAGCACCCCGTCGCGTGCTAATTATGGAGGAAGAAGAAGAGGATGAAAGGCCCCCTATTATCCGCGTGACTGATACTGCCATAGATGTTAAAAATGTCAGCGTGGGGGGAAATGTTGGTGAAGCTGTCGGTGAAGCAGTCGCGAGTGACGTTGGTTTGAAGCACTGGAAAGTTCATTTTGAGAAGCAGATGCTCAAGGCCGAGGCAGCAGTCAAAATCCATCTTGCGAATCAAGATGATGTTTCTCCCACGAGAGTTTAGTTTTCACCACATGATGGGGACCCGTGTGAGGGTGATGCCGAGGAGTCTATACCCAAAAGTCTTGACAAGGTTCTTCCCGGGGCTCCTACAAGTCCTACTTCTAGTGCTAACTTAGCTCCAGTCTCTTTATCAATTCGAGCTTTAACAAAAAAACAAAGGAAATGAGTTGCTATAACTAAAGCAAAGGAAGATGATGATTTCATATACGGTGGTACTGAGGTAAGTTCTCCATCAAAACTTCCTTGAGGCTATTCACCAAGGCAAGATTTAACTTACACCGCAATTGGGATTTCTTCTTTTGGGAAGGGACAGCTTGATTCAAATATTGCAAAAACACCTGTTGAACTAGTGAGAATTAATATTTCCGATTCGCGATCGAGACGAGGGGGTTCGCCTTTGCAAGGATCTACCGTGGTGTGACATTTGGATTGGCTTTGTACATGTTTAATTTAACTCAACATGTAAATCCCGATGCTATTTATCATGTTGTTTGTCCTAATCCAACCGTGGGAGTTCATCTTTGGGATGAAGCCATTTTGTTTGATGGAGTTCCACCAAATTCTATTCCTCAACTTCATTTAGTGTGTTAGTACCAGAAGCAGACTTTTGTTGGTTTGTATTCCTATAGTCCCTCCCTTCGTTACCTTGCTTTGCAACATCTAAATCTATTTTTGCATAACTTTTTTAATATTCCCTTGAGGTATTTGAGCCTGGAAGTAGCTACATTTTTCCAAGCGAATTTGGCTTTGCTTCAACTTGCACATCTCAATGTGGACTAGCTTGAGAACTTTTTTAAAGAAATTATTAATTCTTTAAAGTATATTTAGGCAAATGCTCGATTGCGCAGGGTCTGTCGTCAAATTTAAGATGTGATAGAGAAATTAAAAGTATTGAAAGCACAAGGGCAAGAGTTGGCCATAGCTACGACACAAGCTTGAGATGAAAGCAGCCCAGGTTTCGATATTTTTAAGAATATTTTTCAAAGATTGTTAGAGCCTACTAATGAAAGGCAAGTATCCAGAGGTATCCTTGTCATGGAAACTCCAACTTCTGATTCTTTTGATGTGCCTCAAAGTTCAACTTAGTGATGACACCATGCTTAGGATACTTTTTGTAAGCTGAATGGAGAACATTAGAAGTTTAGGGTACCTTTTGTAAGTAAAATGGAGACTTCTGTGTAATAAACTTAGGGTTGTAATGAATCTATTATTCTGCCTTTGAATATAGAAATTTAATTATATTGCGTTGTGAGATGCTTTGCTGGATCTATAGTGCAACAAGGTAGAGGGATTGATACTGATGTAAGTCATAGGATTCAGGCCGGATGAACCAAATGGAGGAGTGCTTCGTGAGTCTTGTGCGATCGAAAAGTCCCCCTCAAGATAAAAGGAAAGTATTATAAGGTGGCGGTAAGACCAGCGTTGCTATATGGATCAGAATGTTGGGCAGTAAAGCATAATTATGTTCAGAAGATGGCAGTTGCAGAGATGAGAATGCTAAAATGGATGTGCGAGATTACAAAGGAAGATAGGATTAGGAACAAGGAGATTAGGGACAAAGTAGAAATATCACCGATTGAAGATAAAATGAGAGAAAATCGATTAAGATGGTTCGGCCATGTTAAAAGCATCCAACGGAGGCACCTGTTAAAAGGTATGAAAGCATAAAGATTGCCAAAAGTAGGAGAGGAAGAGGAAGACTCAAAAGAAGTTGGAAAAAAACTATTAAACATGACCTTACCTACCTGGATCTAACGAAGGACATGGCCCTAAACAGATTTGATTGGCGTCGTCAAATCCATATAGCCGACCCCAGCCAGTGAGAAAATGCTTGGTTTGGTTTGGTTTGGTTTGTGAGATGCTCTGCTATATTATTATTATTATTATTATTATTATTATTAAATTTTTTATTTTATTTTATTATTAATCAATGTAATGAAGCACGGTTCCACAAGCTATACTGAACTTACGAATGAAAGTTTTGGTAGGGAAATTATTTAGATAAATTTTGCGAGCCTCCAACAAAAGTTCCAACGAGGGAATCCTTTGAATAGAAATTTTGAAGTCAAGCACAGGGGCCCTACAGGCTACCCTAGGAACTCTCAGGCAAAAGTTTTAGCACTAGAATCTTTTGAATAGAAATTTTGGAGTCAAGCACAAAGGGCTCCACTGGCTACCCTAGGAACTCTCAGTAAAGGTTCCAACAGGGGAATCCTTTGAGTAGAAGTTTTGGAGTCAAGCACAAGGGGCCCTGCAACCTCCCTAGGAACTCGTAAAATTAATGTTGAAGAAATGATAATTTAAAATAATAATACTATAGGCGAAGAAACACTTTACTTTCCATTAAAGCAAAAGATGTTTTGTACAAGCCAAATTGAAGAGCATCATCAAAACAAAATAACCTTTTCAAACGAGGGATTCTAGGGGTAATACGTCTTCAACCATTTGATGTTAACTGGGGAAAGTAACCTTCCAGAAATAGGGTCTTCAATTCTCTAATATCCACTCTCATTGGCTTCCCTAATAATGTATGGTCCTTCCCATTTTGGAGTGAACTTTGGCGTTGACAAGTTTCTCATTATGTGACCAGCTGCTTTCAACACTAAGTCTCCTGCCTGAAATTTTCTTGGTTTAACCATTGTATCGTATGCTCTGCTAATTTGGTTCTAGTATGCTTTGATATTGGACATGACTGTCTCTTTTCTAATCCAAAGCTTCTAAGTCTAGGTGCCTTGAATCGGTTATGACCTCACTTCGCTGAGCTATCCGATTGGAGGGTACTACAATTTCCACGGGAATTACTGCTTCCGAACCATAAACCAATGAAAAAGGAGTCATGTTTGTTGAACACCTCTTGGATGTTCTATAGGCCTATAACGCCATTGGGAGTGCATGTGCCAAATCGGTCTAAAAATCTTCTAGCATTCAGCTTAAGATGGTTAGAAGTGCCTTCTTGGTTGTGTCGGCCTGCTAGTTAACTTTAGGATAATAAGCTGTTAACAGGTGATGGGTGACTTCATATACCCACATGACAGTTAACACAAGGTGTTCCATTATCCAAAAGAATGGTTTTTGGAATCCCAAACCAACAAATTATGGATTTTTTTTATGAAATTTGCTACCCCAAGGCCACTAGCGCACCGCAGTGGAAGGCCTTCTACCCATTTAGTGTACAACTCAGTTAGCGGCCAAAATCCAAACATTACCCCTAGAGGGCAGGTTAATTGATCCAACAAGATCCATGGCCAAAGAATGGAAGGACCAAGGAGTTGCCATCGTCCAAAAATCCACCGCAGGTGCATGAATGAGGTGGCTGTGTACTTGACATGAATGACATTCTTTGACAATTTCTTTTGCATCAACTTCCATGGTGGGCCAATAATATCCCCCGTATCGACGAGGTAGGAATACAATTTCCTACCCCCTTGATGTTCAAATTCATGGGCCACTTTCAAGGCTTCTTGGGCATCTGCTCCAACAAGACAACGTAATAGCTTTCCTTCATAACTACACTGATAGAGTTGCCCTTCACTGACAAAGAACGGATAAGCCCTCTTTTTGATTATTGTTGCATCTGCCTTGTCAGTCAGCAAGGATCCTTCACAAAGGTAGTCAATGTAAAAATTTCTCCAATCCTCATAAATATCAGTGAAGTTACATTTTGCCTTCGAAGGGGTTCCTTGACATCTGATACATTGTTGTTGCGTCCTTGCTGCATCCTTGGCCATATCTAGCCAGTAGAATCCTTGCCACTGAATTCTTCTGTATAAGCTTATTTCCTCTTCTCCACAAGATTGTACATGTACTTCCTACAATCTTTTACCAACTTCTTCTATTCCTACACACCTTGCGAAATATCCCCGCTGGTGCTCTCCAATATAGAATTTCTTGATACACTGTAAAATGCTTCAGCTCTGATGTGGGAATCTTTCCCTCATGCAAAATGAGTTCCCTAATCAATAGGGGGCCTCCAATCCGATGGATATTTCTCTAGGAAAATGTCATGTACTAAACATGGAAGTTATCTTCTTAATACCTCAATCTCTATAGGATCTCTATCTGCTTCCCCTTTAGAAGCCAAAGTTGCCAATGCATCGAGATGATGGTCGTTGGATCGTGGTGCATCCTCCACCCTTACCCGACTAAATTTATCTATTAGCCTTTGGATGATTGTCCTGTAAGAGACCAAACTAGGTTCTTTCATAGCATACTCTCCGTTAGTTTGCTTGATGACTAACTTCGAGTCTCCTTTAATGCACAGATGCGTGGCTCCCACTTCCAATGCCGTGATGAGTCTCAAGATAAGTGCCTTGTATTTTACCTCATTATTAGAACAACAAAAAAATTAACTTGTAAGATGGGTTGATCTTCGTCTCATCTGAGGATGACAGCACCACCCCTACTCCTCCTTTGGACGTGGTTGATCAATCAAAGCTTAAGATCCACTCTTCCCCTACAGCCAATGCAGCATGGAATTGTTCGCCAGGTAGCTCTTCTAAAGGTGGTTTTTTTTTTTTTTTTTTTGGGTAATTTCTTCTAAATTGTTTTAGTAGATGAGACGAAAAAAGAGGTGAATGCTAAGCTAGAATTGTGGCGGAATACGTTAGAAACAAAAGGGTTTAGGCTAAGCCGATACAAGACGGAATATATGGAATGTAAGTTTAGTCAAAGTAGGATAACAGGTAGTATAGAAGTAAGTTTAGGCACACAAAAGATTGTACAGAAAGATAAATTTAGGTACCTTGGATCTATGGTGCAACAAGATGGAGGGATTGATACTGATGTAAGTCACAGGATTCAAGCTGGGTGGACCAAACGGAAGAGTGCTTCGGGCGTTTTGTGCGACCGAAAAATCTCCCTCAAGGTGAAAGGAAAGTATTATAAGGTAGCGGTTAGACCAGCGTTGCTATATGGATCAGAGTGTTGGGCAGTAAAGCATAATCATGGTCAGAAGATGGCAGTTGCGGAGATGAGGATGTTAAGGTGAATGTGCGGGATTATAAGGAAAGATAGGATTAGGAACGAGGAGATTAGGGGCAAAGTAGGAATAGCACCGATTAAAGAGAAAATGAGAGAACCGATTAAGATGGTTTGACCATGTTAGAAGGCGTCTAGCAGAGGCACCTGCTAGAAGGTGTGAAAGTATGGAGATTGCCAGGAGTAGGAGAGGTAGAGGAAGACCCAAGAGAAGCTGAAAAGAAACCATTAAACATGACCTAACCTACCTAGATTTATCAGAGGACATGCCCCTAAACAGATCTAATTGGCGTCGAGAAATCCATATAGCCGACCCAACCTAGTGGGAAAAGGCTTGGTTTGGTTTGGTTTGGTTTGGGTAATTTCTTCTAAAGGTGGTACGTATTCTCCCAAATGAAATTGGGCGAATAAGTCCACTAAAGCTTGGCTTTTGACCGCCTATCAAGCTTTACATGTGATGTCAGACTCACCTAAAAGGAGTACCCATCTCGTGGCATGTCCAGATCGTGCCGGTCTAGATAGAAGACAACGGATGGGATCGTAGCATGTAACTACATGCAATGGAAGGGCCAACAACTAGTGTCAGAATTTTTGACTAGTGAAGACTAAGGACAAGCAATGTCATTCAAACGATGAATACCTTAATTCTGCACCTTGGACCACCCTGCTAATATAGTATGCTGGCTTTTCCACTCCTTGTACTTCTTGTGACACGGCACCAATTGATCGCTGTGTGGTAGTTATATATAGAATGAGAGGCTTCTTGACTTCTTGATGTGTAGGTGGAAGTTCTTTACAACTGAACTTCTCCTCAGGTGGAAGTTCATTACAGATGAATATCGGCCGCGCTAGCTCCCCTTCTTGCTCTAAATTTCTCCTCAAGCTCTTGTTTTTTAGGACGTGGTCCATCATGCAAGCATTCAAGCGCGGGACGAATATTATCTTCAGGTGCAGGAGGCAACATATACAAGTCTTTGAATTCTGTTGTCTGTGTTGCTTGGACTCGCTTGTTTGGCAGAGTACCTGTGTTGTAGATTTCCGTATTAAGATAAATTGGAGATTTTTGATGAGTTTAGTATGTAGTAGGTTGTTAAGTTGATCAATAAAAGGCATTACAAAATTAAATTGATGAGTGAGACACTTAGCTCAGTGGTTGAGTTCCATTCTTTGCCCACTCACCATCCGGATTCGAACCCAGTGCCCTCCCCCACCGGCTTACCTATCAAAAAAAAAAAAGAAAATTAAATTGATGATTTTTAACAAGTTTAGAATGTCATGGTATGTTAATTTGATCAATGTGGGTCATTAGGAAGGTAGTTGGTTGAAGTTTTGGGGAAAAGGAACTTGATTTCTGAACTTAGCCATTTTTGGGCACGAAAGGTACCTGAGGGGCGCCCATGCCTCTTTGTGGGGCACCCATGATCCACGTGGGGCGCCCATGATGCCCTGCAGTGTGTCAGATTAGACTGTTTTCCTTTTTGTCTTCCATGGGTCACCTTTTAGTCATTTCTTGGGCAGACCTAGGGGAGAGTTTGTAGGGGGAGGGGCTTAGGCTACTGTAGCATTCTTGGAGCCCAAGATTTATATATGTATATATGGGTGTATTGGTGGAGAGGGAGAGTTTGGATGTTGGAAGAAGGAAACCAAGAGAGGGAATGGAACCGAAGGAAGGACCAAGGAACTTGGCTTTGGTAAGTGGCCCTAACCTTAACCAAACTCAAATTAATCTTGCAAGATTGAAATTAAGCACTCAATGAACACTTCTATGTGGTTTGTTTGTTGTTTGGATCAAACGGCAAGGAGATTGATCAACTCAAAGTTGGAAGCTTAAAACCGGGTGTTCACTACCTTTGTGTTCAAAGCTTGAGGTAGGGATTTATAGCCTCCTAATAGCATATATGAGATGTATTGGGTTAGGAAATGTTGTTATGATGATTATTTAAGAATTTGGAGGCTTGAGAATGTGATTCAAGTGGTGTGATATAGGTGTATATCTGTATGTACAGGTTGGAACCAAGAATTTGATTTGATGAAATGGGTGAATTAAACCTTGGTTTGATTGTCTTCCTAGAGTCTTTTGGATCCTAAACAGCACCTAGAAACAAGTTTTTAAACTAAACATTGGATTTAGTAAAGTTCGGAATCCAAAACCATGAGATAAAGCTCAAACCAAATAGAGTAACCTTGCTGTACACAGAGGGGCGCCCACGCCTCCTGAGGGGCGTCCATGAACCTTTGTGGGGCGCCCGTGCCCTCTGATGGGCGCCCATGATCCATGTGGGGCACCCATGACTTCCTATCCAGAATGCTAAGTTTTACTCCTTTGTATAAAAACTTGTATATTTTAAATCCCAAATTTTATAACATTAAATGATTAACCTAGAGTGATTAAATAGGTGAAAAGTATATGAATTAAAGTGTGAAAAGCAATATTTGGATATAGCGATTGGTTTTCAAGATATGTTTAGTATTGCCCTATTGTTAAACTTACGTGCTCACATCTTATGCTTGATATACGTTTAATATATAATTATTCTAAAAGTGTTAGTGAGAATTGAGTAATATTTGATTTGAAATAGTGGAGATAATATTAATGGGAAGAAGTAATGCTAGAATGAAATAATAATATATTAATGTGATATTAGAATAAGTTGAAATTAGTGAATTAAATGTCATGGTAATACAAGTTACTCCTTGATTGAATGAGATGATAAAAAGAATACGATAACGTTAATGGAAGGTACTTAAGAGATAACATGAAAGATATTGAATTAGTGCAGAGATATATGATTTACTATTCCTTATTTTGCGAACGATTACATTATTATTGATTGATTGTGAATTCTAAAATATAATTGGTTGTTTATATTAAATGATATTGGTTATTTGATCATGATAAGAATAACTTAGTTACGATGAAAATGATATAACAATTCACTTTGAAATGTGATGAGTCATTATTGAAATTGATAATAAAAGTGAAGAGAATTAATGAGATAATCTGTATTGATTTTGGATTATAATGATATGTTATGGACATATTGTTGATAATGTCAATAGAAATGAGATAAATTGAAATGTGATTGATATTGAGACACGAGGATGGTGGGTAATACAAAATAGAAAGAGTACAGAGATTATCCTAAGGTTGAAAGACTCGAATCCTGCACAGGGATTGGTGTTCATGCCAATAAGTTAGTAGCTTACAACATGACGTGTGATAAGGCTAATCGTGACCTCTAACGACGACGTAAACTAAGGCTAATCGTGGCCTCTAACGACAATGTTAATTGTGCCCACCCCCATAAATAGAATGAGAATGGAACATAAGTAAGGACAATTATGAAAAGACTGATTAAGTAAATGATAGTTGAATTAAGAGATGAGAATAATGACAGTGATCATAACATGTAATTATATAAGGTTTATTTTGATAATAAAATTATGATGCTCATATGAATAAGGACTTAGATTTTGTTATATGGTGTTGCATAATTCTGTTGAGTCGTGTTAAATTATAGATGTTAGCATTATTTTACATCATTATTTTACATATTATATATGCTTTTATAATGCTTCGTGAGCACAAGTAGACTAGTGCTCACGTCCCTACAAATTCCATTGCAGGAGCAGATCCTAAGAACTAGGTGGGTATTAGTGAAATTAAAATGCATGAGCTGATGCAGACATCGCATTTTTCATTTATTTAAGCTAAAATATTCATTTGAGACTATAATATTATTTTAATTTAGAGATTTATTCGATTGGATTATAAAGGCCATAAGGCCTGTTTTGTGTTTTGTTATTATTGTGGGATATGTTGAAGCATGATGACCTAACAATGGCCAAGGCTTTGTTTATATTACCTTATGTATTTATCTTATGAGAATGTTGCTCCAGGGTTGTCATATTGCTTTGATCAAGGGTTAGTTAGTTAGTGCATGATATGTATCTTATTCACTCACCCCTCGAGTCACGAGATCCAAGACGTGACGTGTCAACATGGCACGACCCTAGTGTGGGTATGAGATCTGAGTCTGATGCCCCTACTTTATCTCGGATATGGTCGTGTTGCTGTGACGTTCAAATCTATTGTTAGTCACAACATCATACCTGAGAAAGAGAGAGAGAGAGAGGAAGAGAGAGAGAGGGAGAGACAGAGAGAGAGAGAGCGCTGACTTGCTCGCCAGGAGCTCGCCATTATCAAAGAACTTTGTAGGTTTGTACTCGTCGCCCCTCGTTAGTATCGCCATGCATCTTTCCATTGCCAATCGTGGAAAAGCTTCATTAAGATTGCCCCTTCGTCGCAATCGCTAGTCGTCGATAATGTCGTCGAGAAGTTTCGTCTCCGTTGTCGTTAAGAAGTTTCGTCCGCTATGCAAACTCTACCATTGATGATGATAGAAGGTCTGTTTGTGTTGGGAATTGTTCTTTAATAGAGATGAAAGAGATAATATATATATATATATATATATATATATGTACATATACATTTTTACCTCATTAAAAAAAAAAAAAAAAAAAAAAAAAACTCTATAACTTTTGTTGTTCGAGTTCAAATAGGCTTTACAATTTATTTTGCTTTGATAGCACTTTGTTTTTGGAAATTACTTTTTATTTGGTAATTTATTATACTAACCAGGCTAATTAATAAGAAACGTCCCATGTGATACTTTTGCTCTTCTATTATCGTATTAAATATAAAGAGAGAAAGAGACACTAAAGTAGATCAAGCTAGCCTAAATAATTATAACTATTTTCATAATTTTTATTAAAAAAATTATTCTAATTTCAAGTAGCCTCGTGCTTCTATGATTTATGTCTTTACAGCTCATCTAACACATAAGTTATATAAATGATTTAATAATTATGATATTGAATCTTTAACTAGTTTTAAAAATAAAAATATTGTTTTATGTGCCATATCTCCGCACCCATATCTACAATTTGAACACTTTTTTAGGTGAGTTCCTGTATCCTAAAATATAATAATAGGCGAATCTAACATCCGGATATATACCCGAGTCTGACACTTGCACCCGAGTTGGAGCAGCATACTTTGTTGTCATTGCTTTAGTTCTTTTTCTGCGTTTCTTCTTTCTTCCCTTCTTTTTACACTTGGCTGAGAGTTTTGACAATATTAAACATTCTTTTAACTCTGTACTATGGGACCCATCAACGAAGTGGGGGCTGACTCACTTAGCCGAGCCGACCAGCCCAGTACACCATCATAAGCAGTAGATAACTCTTCCATTAGCTGCTTTCAAAAGAGTGAATAGTGGTGAGTGTTGGACTAGAAGAGTACGAATCCTACCATCGTGTTGGTATGAGGATCCCACGATATCCAACCGACAAGGAATTGGGATTCCTCCAAGAGGATGGGGTTACGGATCTTCATTTATTTCCGAGTACCACATTGTATCTACCAAACGGGCTTCCTCCGCACGGAATGGCCTTTTTGTGGCATTCACATTGATCACCTTGTTATTCAAAACAGCCTTCGTACATTGGTGATAAGTTGAGGGAACTGCTGCATATCGATGAAGCCATATCCGTCCCAGCAAAACGTGGTAAGGCGGAGATGCCTCAATCACATGAAACTTGGTAGACGATGAAATCTCCCCAACCCTTAAATTTACCAACACATATCCCAAAGACCTTTCCTCCTGCTTTCTTAAACCAGGTAATAGGTTAACTAACCATGTGGTTTCCAGGGATCTCTGCATCCTTGAAGGTTCTTAATGGCATGATGTTGATCAAAGCTCCACCATCCGTGAACCCTCTAGTGAACACAACACCATTGATTGTTACTGGGACATAAAGGGGTCGGTTATGAGGTTGTGAATATTGTCAGTCAGCTTTTTCGACATAAAAGAACTTTGCCTAAAATTTGTTTACTAGGTCCTCCCAAGAAAAAATCGATCTTATTAGAAGGTTCGCATACCAAGTGTACAACTTATCTGTCGGTGACTTGGAAAACTCCCTCAACCGCAAGGTCGTATTTGAGCTATGTACTCTGAGGGAATCGATGAACCACACCACATGCTCTAGCGTATTACCCCATTTTCCATCGAATCTGGTAAATTTAGGCAATGTATCCTTCAAGGTACAGCAAATGAGTGATCTCTAGAGGGTAAGCTGGCCTAAGGTCAAAATTAGTTTTCCCAATAGTATTATGGCTTTCTTGATGGGTTAAATCCCGAACATGGGATTTGAGCTGGGTCCAAAATGATAGCTGGATTAGTTAGGTTGAAAGAAGTATTGGTAGGAGCAAAGTCTGGTAAAGGATTAGCTGGTTGTGCATGAAAAGTTGGCTCATTATAAGGTGAAGGAGTGGTTCTGTTGTGGGGGACTGATCTCGTCGCTACAATAGGTTTTGGGCAGATCTTGAATGGAACCATAGTCGAGGGATCAGGGATTTGAGCTGGTCCAAAATGATAGCTGGATTAGTTAGGTTGAAAGAAGTATTGGTAGGAGCAAAGTCTGGCAAAGGATTAGCTGGTTGTGCATGAAAAGTTGGCTCATTATAAGGTGAAGGAGTGGTTCTGTTGTGGGGGACTGATCTCGTCGCTACAATAGGTTTTGGGCAGATCTTGAATGGAACCATAGTCGAGGGATCAGGGATTTGAGCTGGTCCAAAATGATAGCTGGATTAGTTAGGTTGAAAGAAGTATTGGTAGGAGCAAAGTCTGGCAAAGGATTAGCTGGTTGTGCATGAAAAGTTGGCTCATTATAAGGTGAAGGAGTGGTTCTGTTGTGGGGGACTGATCTCGTCGCTACAATAGGTTTTTGGTGGATTTGAATGGAACCATAGTCGAGGAAGGGATTTGCTGCCCCATAGGTGGCTGATTTGATACATGGTTGACTCCGCGTTGGTGGTTAGGATTGTCATTTGAAGTAGATGGCATGGAAGCAGCTGCTACGAGGGGAAGTGGTATTTAACTTTGCCGTAAGAATGCTATGACCTTTGAAGGAAAAAATAATTTCTCACTTATCATTACAAGGCTAATATGGCAAAATATATATACACTCCCTAGTCCTCTGTTTAGGAAAGTTGTAACCATATAAGCAATAATTAAAGGCATTGATTACCTTAATTACAGCCACTAATTACCTTAATTACAACCTAAATTAGAGCCTAATTATCTGCCTATTTTCTAACATTTACAATAATCAAATCCCCTAAATCTCGCCCACAATCTTAACCAACACAATCTCGGTCTCCAACAACCTCAAACAAGGCTTGTTGAACCTATTGAGTCACCATCTGGTTTTGCTGGTGTTGCAGCACTTGTTCAGTAAGAATCTTGAGCTAGTCTACCATAGACGCTGCAAAATCTAGTTCCATAACGGTTGTAGGGTGATCTCTGTCAGTTCCGGAGGTTTCTCCATTGCCTTGGCCTCCAAATTATTCATAGAACGAGTTGTCGGTGCCATAACGTCAAACACTTCTCCCCAACAGAGTATAATGTAGGGGTTTCAGAGTGACGTGGACCACTTTGAGGACTGGAAGTAATGTTCGTCGTTAGCACTGGAATATCGTTGGAGGTGAAAGGGATGAGAGTGTAGCTCGAAGCAAGACACACAGAGAGAGATATTTACTAGTGTTATGGTTGATTGAGGTATTGAATGAATGAAGAAATGCGGACAGCAGTCGAGTATTTATAGTGTTGAATGTTGGCTAATGATTACGTGTTTATAGGAGGGGCCGATAGGGATCGAGTATGTTAGAGGACAGGCGGCTAATAATGCCTGTAGCTGTACGGGGTAGTCAGTCCGAGGAATGGATGTGAAGGATCTTCGGATGTCAGTCCGAGGCATAAAAGTCAACAAAATAGTATGAGGTTTATGATAGATGGTAGACATGCCTGTGGCAACTAAGGTTATTAAATGCAGGTATAGCTATATAAAACGCATGGGTGGCTATCTTTCTTTGGGCTGATCGAAGCGATAACTTGATGAATCCTCCAGCTCTAGCATCCACTTCTCCCCGGTGATCTCGTGTGTAAACAAAGTGACTCCTATTAAACCTTGCTCCTGCCTCGAAGGAGTATATAAGATATTGGTTCAAAGTGTTATTATTGTGAATGGCCTGAAATGCCCTTATCACAGGTTGAACGCCGCATGGTCAATAGCCCAAATAGCCGCAGGGACCTATGCGGGAAGTTCTCTGAGAATCTATGTCACCTTTATTAGAGCCCACACAAGGCTATAGGTCTACGTGGAATCTATTACTAACAAAAAGTAGAATGATGAATATAAAGAGCGTCACATAGGATTTTATAATAGTTTGTTTTTTCTTGTTTTATAAAAATTATTCAAATAAAAAATATTATTATTAATCATATACGCTAGGATTTTATAATAGTTTTTTTATTGTTTTACAAAAATTATTCAAATAAAAAAAATTATTATTAATCTATATGCTTTATAAAATAAAACAAATATAGTTAATATGAACAATTTAAATTAAAAATTTGAATTTAGAAAAATAACTACCCCATAGCCTAATCTTTTACCCATACGAGTGTAAGAAATTTTTTTCTAGAATGTTGTGCTTGACAAGGCTAATACCAAAGTCTTTTAAATTTAGGTGAGCCTATTTGCACTCCACAAATATCCTCTTACACTCCACTTTAGTATTTTCATTAAATGAAATTACAAAACTATTCTTTTTTGACTACTTATTCTTATATTTAATTTGAAATGACATAATTATCCTTCATAAAGAAAATATTTACAAATCTGAACAAAACACCATTAAGTCTGCAAGAGAATAGAAAATTTTATTTTTGATGACTAAAATATTTTTTATTTATAATTATTGTTTTAACAATCATGCAAAAATAAATTTTATTTTATTTTATATCATAATTTAATCAAATAAAAAATAATTTATTTCATTCATTGTTTATAAATTTTTATCATTTTAACTCCTGTCATCATACTCAAGTCATTTAGCAAGGTCTATACAACCTTTCAATTTTCATAACTTAGTAATATATTTTAAAAATAATATAATGAAATAAAATGTAAGTGTATTAAATGTTAAAATAAATAATTTATGAAGATGTTATAAAAATAAATATCAAAATGACAAAGAAAATGACAAAAGTTTATAAGTAAATTGAAATGAAATAAGTTATTTTTAGTATTTTTTTATATTTTTAAATTTTAAAAATACTAAGAGTCATTGTAATAGAAGAAATAACCAAATTATTATTTAAGCATTTTTTATTTGTATTTTTAGCTTAATTCCATTTTTTATGTGTTTTTTAACCTAATTCCTAATATATTTGAAATATGTAAATTTTACAACTACATTGAATTTATAAGCGTGTCCCTTATTGAAATTCATTAAGTTCATTCATATTGAATTTATAAGCCAATGGGTGCCCTTTTTGGAACCCAAACGAGTCCTTTTTTGGAGCCCATGAGTTTATTCACATTTATTAAAAATATATGCAACAACTCTAGTGGCTTTATATGCAAAAGAAAAAGTAAAGTTGTAGTGTTTTAGCGATACAAGATAAAAAAACAGGGTCTTGTAAATGAGAAAAGAGGAGAAGAAGAGGGAATAAAGGTATTTCAAAAATCTGTAAAGAAATAAAAATGGAATAGAGATCAAATAGGGATGCCACATAGGATTGGAGTACAAGAAAGGAGAGAAAGAACACATTCTTTTAGTACTATAGATAGATAATGCGTTGACGCTTTCTTGTGGTCACTTTAAAACGATGAGATCATGATACCATACAATTCACACACATCATGATCCTTGCAAAATTAAAATGATGCATGAGTAGTGCTAAAATGGTTAAGGATACATAACAAATTGCAAATATTAGCTCAAGCAAGTGCATGCACACACAGTAGCATTATAGATTATAAATAAACTACACCAAACCTCGTAAAAGAGCTCCAAAACACTCAAAGTTGCTAGTGTATCATTCACATTGCTCGCATCTGCCTCTAATATACTAAGAAGATTTGAGCTGCAAACTACAGATGCCACTGAGCTGGAAATAGAGAATAGCTTCACAATTAAAGCTAAAACTCGGATCCGTCCCTGAAACATGTTAAAGGACAAGCAAGCATTTAGAGAAACAATTGACAAATAATCTCAACTTTATGGAGAGTAAAAATGAAAATAACCAGAATGGCTTATTGAGATTTAGATAGAAGTGAAGCATTCTGAACTTGGTAGCTTTTAGATTTTGATGAAGGTGTCTTTAGCTTTGGGCAGCATAATTAAGTGGAAATGACCTTGTTTAAGAAACCTCAAGGACACCGACACAAAGTTGTAAACTTGTCATATCTAACATGCTTACAAGGCTAAGACAGTAAATAGAAATGTCATGAAACTATCATGTGGCATGCATCTAAATTATTGATCACCTTGATATTGTTACACAGAAAATTTGACTGAGAGTTAATAGGAGCAAAGGTTCAAGAATTAGGAGCTAAAAATTACAATAGAACTGCTTGTTGCTATTGTGTGACTGATGCTGTCTAAATTTCAAAAAACAAATTCATCAACCATCTGGAATCACTATACCAATGATGAGCATCTTGCTGCTAAGTTTCTGAGATGAGTAGCTTCATTGGTATTACCATGAAAGATGATTTCCTACATAAAATTAGCAATAAATAAAATAAAACAAACATTAGAATCCATATAATAAGCTTTCATAGTTTGAGGCTCTCATGTTCTCAAAAACAAAAGCATAATAAATTACAAAAATTTCTTCCACCTCAAAGAAAGGTGGCAGAAGAACAGTCCTTACCATTCCTTCTGCAGAGCAAGCTAAATTCCTAATTGCATCCATTGATGCGGCAGCAACTTGTTCATCGCTAGAGGCAACATAGCAATTGAGTTCACATCCTTTAATAATACGTGCTAATGGCATAAAATTACATACACAGAGCAAAATAAAGAAGATAATATAAATACAACATCAACCACATTAACAGTATAATGAGGACATCATCTGTCCATGAAACACCAAACCTCTGTTCATTAAAAAAATATACAGCCTAAATAAATCTCTTAAGAGAGAGCCTGCACAGGGCTTTCCATAATGCCACCTTAATTTCAGTCTCCTTTGCTAACAAGGTCAAAACAGATAACTTTGGATGGTATTTCGAGGAAATCTGCAGTGAGATTCTTTGTCTTGCAATAAATTATTACTTTCTTTAAAATTTGGGTGAATCAGGTGGCGAGCATTTTTTTCACATAGCACAATTGCTTTCTCTTTTCTAATCACATGCAGTCAATGTCGCAAATAGAGCTTGAGTGTATGATCTTCTTAAGCTCTTGGAAACAAAAGGAGAAATTATCCAATACTTTGGGGTAGAGGAATAACCACAACATGATAAATGTAGAGAAAGCAAGATAATTGGGTTTACGTGTCAAACAAAAAGGCCAGTTATTCCAGGGTTTTGAAATTTTTTCTTGTCCAACATCCATATCAGAAGGTTTTGAAAAATTAACTCAATTGCCCCTACCAGAATAAAGTTTTTCTTTAATTTTAGAGAGAGAGGGGAGGAGATCATCTGAAACTCCTTAGCCTTCATTCCATTTTTTATCCAAATGAGTTCAGAAAAGGCATTTGAAACTCTCTCCTCTAATCATCCCCAATCCCCAATGACTTCTCAAACTTTTGGAGAAGCCACAGCCTTACAGATCACCAATCATAAGTTGAATGGAAAGAATTTTATTCAATGGTCTAGATCAGTCCTTCTAGTCATTCAAGACAGAGAGAAAATGGGCTATCTCAATGGAGATATCAAACAACCCAAACCAGAGGATCCAGCTTATGCAAACTGAGAGATTAACAACTCAATTGTTATGGCCAGGTAAATTCATTCCATAGAGCCTCATGTTAGTAGAACCTACCTGTTTCTTCGCACAGCACAAGTAATCTGGGATGCTGTGAATGCCAATTACTCTGATCTCAAAAATGCCTCTCAAGTATTTGAGATCAAAAATCCATTGAAAGAGATAAGGCAAGGAAGTCTGGAGGTGACAGAATACTACAATGAACTGCAGATTCTTTGGCAGGAACTTGATTTACATTATGAAGCTGACTAGGGAGATTTAGAGGACAACATAAAATTCAAAAGACACTTGGAGAAGGAAAGATTGTATGAATTTCTGGTAAGCTTAAACAGAGAGTTAGATGAGGTACGAGGAAGGACTCTTGGCCACAAGCCTTTGCCTTCCATTGATGAGGCATTTGCTGAAGTAAGAAGAGAAGCAAGCAGAAGAAGAGTTATGCTTGGAATTGGAGGAAACAAAGAAGCATCTGCAGTCGGTGAAAGACCCATTAACACTATTGCACTTGCAATTAAAATGATCGTGACCAAAAAAGCCATCAAAAAGGAGAAAGAGGAGGAAGACCCTAGTGTAATCACTGCAACAAACCAGGACATACACGAGACATCTACTGGGATCTCCATGGAAAACTAGCCAACTAGAAATCTCGGGGATCGAGTAGAGGAAAGAGTTTTCAAGCACAAATGGAAGAAAAACCTACTGAGCATCAAAAGGAACTAGAACAGAATGGGATCTTCCTCAATAAAGCCCAACTGGAACAATTGCAAAAATTGTTGAGTCAAACTGCAATTGACAACCCAAAGACCTCTGCAATGGCTTAAGGTACTGGCCTGCATACCAAGAATACAAGTTCTTGGATGCTGGATTCTGGGCTTCTGATCATATGACAGGTAATCTTTCCTTATTCTACTCATATACTCCATGCTCGGGAAGATCTAGAGTTAATGTAGCTGATGGCACATACTCTACTATTGGTGGAAAAGGATCAGTCCATCTCTCAAATAATGTTTCTCTTCACTCTGTCCTATATGTTTCTAACTTGGCCTACAATCTGATTTCAGTCAATAAGCTTACTCTTGAACTCAAATGTTGTGCTAAGTTCTATGCTACTAGTTGTGAATTTCAGGAACTGGATTCAAGGATGATGATTGGCAATGTTAGAGTAAGAGATGGGCTCTATTATCTCGAGACTGAAGAAGATTCAACAGAGATTACTGCCATGGCAGAAAATGTATCTTCTTCTAGTTCTAATCATGATGAAATAATGTTAAGGCACTATAGGCTAGGCCATCCCAATTTTCATTATCTGAAAAGATTGTTTCCAGATTTATTTATCAATAAAAATCCTAGTTCCTTCAACTGTGAATTCTGCTTATTTGCTAAACATTGTCGTGCATCATTCCCCATTAAACCATACAAAAAATCTCAGCCTTTTTCTTTGATCCACAATGACATATGGGGGCCCTCTCGGGTAAAAAATATCTCAGGTACTCGATGGTTCATAACTTTTATTGATGACCATACAAGAGTCTGTTGGGTATATCTACTTAAGGAAAAATCTGAAGCTGCCAAAGTCTTCTAGTCTTTTCACTCCATGATTTTAACTCAGTTCCATGTTCCCATTCAAACTTTAAGTACTGACAATGGAAGAGAATATTTCAATTCCATCCTCAGTGAATATCTTACTAATAATGGGATAATCCACCAAAGTTCCTGCTCAGATACACCTCAACAAAATGGTGTAGCTGAGAAGAAAAACCAACTTCTAGTTGAGGTTGCTAGAGCCCCAATGTTCACCATGAATGTACCTAAGTATCTATGGCGTGAAGCTATCCTAACAGCTTCCTATTTGATTAACAGAATGCCTTCTAAGCCCCTCAATTTCTCTGTTCCTTTGTCCAGCCTCCTTCATCTATACCTAACCTTTAGGTCTATGACATCTGTACCTCCAAAAATCTTTAGGTGCACTATGTTTGTCCACAACCATTCACCTAATCAATCCAAACTTGATCCAAAAACTATTAAGTGTGTCTTTATTGGTTACTCTCCAACTCAACGTGGTTACAAATGTTACTCTCCCCACCTTCGTCGAGTTTTTGTTTCTATGGATGTCTCCTTTATTGAGTCTCAACCCTTTTTTCCTAATACTTATCTTCAGGGGAAGATGTTGAGCGAAGAAAAATCTTGGGATATACCTCAGTCCACAGAACATCGGTCAGGGGATACAACTCAGTCCACAGAACATTAATCCTTACCTTTAATGCCCACAGAACATCAGTCCCTATCGTTGCTTTTAGAACCTAACATTATATCATCTGAGGAACCAAGAGGAGATACTTCTCTGTCAAGAGGATAAAATACCAGAACTGGCTCTCAGACAAGGGGTCAATTGTTGGTTTATTTGAGAAAAAAAATCAAAGACAACAAGGCCAATCTGACTCGAACCCCAGTCCTCAGGACAGTGAAGAGATTATTGATCAAAATCTATAGAATGTTGAAACTCCAGAACAAGATCTAGACTGGCCAATTGCCCTCAGGAAAAGAACCAGATCCTGCACTCAGTATTCAATATCCAAGTTTGTGTCCTATGCAAGGCTATCTCCTAATTTTCATGCTTTTACTACTGCCTTATCAACAACTTTAATTCCCAAAAATATAGAAGAAGCACTGGCTGATCCAAACTAAAAAGCAGCTGTGCAGGAAGAAATGGATGCTCTTAGGAGGAACAATACCTGAGAAATGGTGGAACTACCTACTGGAAAGAGGACAGTCAGCTGTAAATGGGTCTTCACTATAAAACACAATGCTAATGGGAGTATTAGTAGATATAAAAGCAGACTGGTTGCTAAAGGATTTACTCAAACATATGGGATAGACTATCAAGAGACTTTTGCAACGGTAGCTAAGCTGAATACCATAAGAGTCTTGCTATCTTTGGCACCTAATCTAGGATGGCCTTTACAGCAGCTAGATGTGAAGAATGCTTTCCTAAATGGTGATCTACATGAAGAAGTTTATCTGAAGGCACCTTCAAGATTTAAGGAAGGAAGTAACATGGTCTGTAGGTTGAAGAAATCCCTCTATGGACTGAAACAATCACCGAGGGAATGGTTTGACAAATTCACTCAAGCTGTAGAGAAGAAGGGGTTCATTCAAGCCTAAACTGATCACACTTTGTTCTACAAACACTCTCAGGATGGTAAGGTAGCTATTCTTATTATATATGTAGATGATATCATTGTCACAGGAGATGATTTTGAGGAATTAAAGTCCTTAGAGTATCTAGCTGAGGAATTTGAATTAAAGGACCTGGTAACCTTAAGATATTTTCTTGGCATGGAAGTGGCTCGCAGCAGCACAAGAATTACAATAAATCAGAGAAAATATGTACTTGATCTACGTCAAGAAGTGGGTATGTTAGGCTGCAAACCAGCTGAGACTCCAATGGATCCTAATGGGATTGGAAGGAGGAGAAGAAGTCAACAAAGAAAGGTATCAAAAGTTGGTGTGAAAGCTGATCTATTTGTCTCATACTTAACCTGATATTGCCTTCACTGTAAGTGTGGTGAGTCAGTTTATGCACTCACCGAAGAAACAGCATCTTGAAGCTGTAGTCAGAATTTTAAAGTACCTAAAGAATACACCTGGAAAGGGACTTTTTTTCAAGAAAGGAAACCACAGAATGGTGAAAATCTACACTGATGCAGATTGGGCAGGTTCTTCAGTTGATAGAAGATCTACTTCAGGCTATTGTACTTATTTGTGGGGCAATTTAGTAACTTGGAGGAGTAAAAAACAGCATGTTATTGCAAGAAGTAGTGCAGAAGCTGAGTTTCGAGCCTTAGCCAATGGAATTTGTGAAGGAAATTGGCTAAAGAGACTGCTGAAGGAACTAAGAATGCCTAATTATACTCCTATGAGGATATATTGTGATAACAAGGCAGCAGTGAGCATAGCACAAAATCCAATTCATCATGATCGTACCAAGCATGTTAAGGTTGATCGACATTTCATCAAGGAGAAGATAGACAATGGAAGTGTGTGTTTGAACTACATCCCAACTAAAGAACAAACAGCCAATGTCTTAACAAAGAGTTTACACAAACAAACCAAGTTTTGAAAATTTGGTAAACAAGCTAGGAATGATCAACTTATACTCCCAGCTTGAGGGGGAGTGAAGATAAATCATATATTTTCTGGTATGATTTGATTGGATTGGATTAGCTTGAGTTTGGTACGATTTGTATAGATTAGGATATGATTAAATTAGATTTGTGAAGTTGCAGATTTACAGAAATCTGCTTCCTTGATTCTAGGAGTTAGTTTCCTTGATTCTACGATAGAGATAGGTACTGATTTAGAAAGGTTATCAACTCCATATGTATATAAAAAGGTGTAGCCTCTCTTGTAAAATATATACAATAGAAATACTTTCATAACCAGATATAAATACTGACGATTTCCCAAAATATAATCCCATCCATAGTGCTTGATGCACCACATGGAGACAAAGTAAAGGATTAAAAAGAGGTACCATCCGAAAGGAGCGTGATTGTACTATAAAAAATACAATCATAAACTTCTGATTGGGATTTGTTAGATAATTTCACATTCTAAATAAATGGAATTATGATATTATTTGTGAAGTAAGAAAGTTCAATGTGTTTTGCAGAAAAGTGAGAAGAAAATGACAGAAATTGAACAAAAAGAAGCCAATTCAGCAACCTGGTCCGAACGTGTGTCTGAACAGATCCTTGTCCTAACATGAGTTCTAACAACAGAAGGTGAAAAGGAATGCTGAGCAGATGAATTTCACCAAGTGTCAAAACTTAGTTCGAACACAAGTTTGAACAAACAATCATTCTAGCACTGGTTCGAACAATAGAGACAATGAAAAGGAAAGAAGGAGAAAAAAATTCTAGGTAGAAAAGTTTGTTCGTACGCATGTCCAAACCATCTTCTGTATGCACCCATGTTCTAACCACAGAAGGGGAGAGATGATGGTGAAACAAAAAAATATGTTGTGAAAAACTTGTTCAAACACAGGTTCGAACCAACTCCTATTCGATCAGCTATTCGAACGACAATGAGCAGATAAGGATTGAGTTGAAGAAAAAAAATTTTTAAGTACTGAAATTGTGTTCGGACACTCGGCCAGACCATAGTCCGTTCAAACTTGCGTTCTAACCACAGGAGGGTTGCCATGGTCTTAGAAGGAAAAAAATCAGCTCAGTGAACAAGCATCCAGACCAATCTACGCTTCAGAAATTTTGTAATTCTGTTATAACTTAGAAGGACAATTCTGTACTTTAGAGGTTGGCTATAAATACTTGTGAGGGAGATCATTTCAAGGGGTATCACATACATACAATTTAGTTTTCTTTAATTTCCATTGTAGAGATAGAGAGAGAAAGTAGATCTAAGACTTGTTTCAATTCAGTTTTGTTCAGATTTTCTTATTCATGGTTAAAATTTCTACTGCTTTGCTTGCTTTCACTTCAATTATCAGTGAGTAGTACTTTTTCTTGGATTCAAGGGGAGAATTGTAGATGAATTATATGGACTTCAAGGTATTGAATTTAAAGTTTGTAATTTCTTCTTCTAAAAGTTCAAATAATGAGTTGATTTGGTTATTTGTAATTTGATAGTTGAACTTCAATTGACATTTAGTTTGTATGGTTCATACTATTCATATATATGAATTTCTAATTAGAATTTTCACGCACATCCTAGTGATTTGTGCATAGACTGCTAAGTTTAGAATTTATATATATGAAATATGAATTATGCACATTAGATGTTTGATTGAAGTTCTCAACCAAGAATTTATGCTTAGGTTTTTAATCAATTTCACTCATCTTTTGTTCTAAGTTGTTCTTCATACATACATAACTTCCGATATATCCTTTTCAGGCATAGACTAAGTATTATAAATCCTTGAAAGTTCATATAATTCACCACAAAACTTCTTTTGGACCCAAGGTCTAAATTGTTTAAAATCACAACTAGAATCAAACCACAATTCCAATTCCAAACACATATTCTATCATGCATTGTGGGATCAATTTTTGTTCAAGATTTTCTAAAACAATTTGTTCATTGATTTTTGCCTAAGGCTCTCTGTAGACGCGATCTAGTATTCACCCGTTATTGTGCTTCAACTGACACCCTACACTTGGGGTTGAGCCAATATTGATATACATTGGATCAAAGCAAGCAAAGCGCGAGCAAAAATTAATAGCCTAGATATTCTGACAGCATCCAAGAGAAGAGCATCAGCCTCCAAACAAGTATTCAATGTGTCTGTTGGAATACCGAATCATATAAGGGAGAAACAACAACTATTTGTTTTCTTCTATTTTTCCTCCCTTCTTCCCTTATTTTTCTTTTAATTCTCTCTCTTATTCCATGAAGAAATGAAGATACCAAAATGAACATATCCTTCTTGAGGAAACAAGCATCCCAACATTGTATGAGCATACAAACAAGGAATGGGAATGAAACATAAGAATAGTTACTCCATTCCAGCTGAATACAAAAAGTATTCCCAATAACCAAAAAGTAATTGACAATGACTGGTCCCCTTTATCACAAGTGAATAGATAAATTAAATTGTAATAGAAAATCCAAGACGAACACAAAATCCGCAAATAAGTATTCTAGTGACTTACCCACCAATTAGGCACTTAAGCAAAAGTGGATACAAATCATACTCTATAATTAGCCGTGCGCCAAAAATAGTGGTTTCATCTGAATTCTCCAAAAGACAAGAAACCTGGTCAAAGTTGTCATAATGTCAAAGCTAGTCAAACGATATCTTTCAATTGGTATGATCAAGGCAAAATTTTTAACAATGTTTTACTATAAATACTTTTAATTTGAAGTTGGGGGAAAGGGGGGGAAGAGCAAGGAGTGAGAAAATTACACACCACATTGAGTGCTCTTGTGTTTTGCATTTAGAACCCATCCTAGAAGTCCATACAAATTAGGTAATGTGAATAATTACATATCTCATCCTAGATATCTATGCTACCATAAATAATATATTCTATCCCCTAGAATACATATGTTACAGCTAAAGCCCTCCCTCAAGGTGGAGAATACATATCATATGTTCCAAACTTGTCACTAATATATTTAACACGCACCCCTTAAAGCATCAGTAAATAAATCTGAGTTGATCTTCAGATTTCACATAAGTTGTTTTTATCATGTTCTAAAGGAGCTTCTCTCAAACAAAGTAGCAATCTACTTCTAGATGTTTCATTCTCTCATGAAATAAGGGATTATATGCAACATGAATAGTTGTCTGATTATCGCATGTCAATTCAACAGAAGGTTCATGTTTTATATCAAGTTCTTCGAGTATATGTTTTAGCCACACCAGTTCACATGATGTGTGTGCCATGACTCAGTATTCGGATTTTGCACTCAACCGAGCTACAACGGTTTGCTTTGTGCTTTTCCAAAATATCAAGTTTCATCCTACAAGCACACAATATCCAATGATGGACCTTCTACCATATGGAGATCTAGAATCAGTATATCCTTGAAACATGGGATGACCATGATCCTTGCAAAATAAGCCACAACCTGTGATGCAAATTAATTATTAATCTTAGTCAAAGAGTCGAAGAGTCATTGTCTAGCTTTATGCGAAGCCTTTATTGCAATTAATTGTGTTTTAAAACTTGATTAGTCCAAGAAGTCTATTAGTTTTCCTAGATTAATTTGAAGTTGAGGTCTTCTAAGAGTCGTTACTGTTGCCAAGAAGTCGTTATTTACTGCAAATAGAGTAAAGAATGTAACTTGCTGATCAGTTTTATCTTCAATGTTATTGAAAGTTTATCTAGAATTCTCTTAAAGTTTTCTTTCCGGATTCTCCTTAAGAAATCTTGACTCCAATGGTGTCTGGAGTATTTTAACCTTGGTTACTTCACTTGTGTAAGGTTAAGTTTACATTAAGTGGCATCAAAGCCGACAAAGATCTGTTATCACAGCAGATTAATGACTGGACAAGGTGATAATAGAGCTGTTGAAGAGTTACCGGGGAGGGATTTCAAAATCTTCAGCAACAAATAGCCCAGTTATGCTCTAGATTAGACCAGGCTGGTCTATTAGGCGTTACTCATCCTCCTAACATGGAGCAAAGGGGAGGTCCAGTCTACAATCAGCAAAGAAGCCTCATATCAAATAAATTCAACTTGTTACAAGATGAATCTTCAGATGAGGAAAGAAATGCAGCTCCTTTTGGGAGACAACCTAGGTAAAATCATGCATGTGACCAAGATTCACGCATCAAGATAGAAGTCACTGGCTTTAGTGGTGAAGAGCAACCGGATGAAGTCCAAGATTGGTTAAATGAAGTGGAAAGAATCTTTAGTTCCATGACTTTCTAGAAAATAAGGTGGAGTTGGTGGCCATAAAGTTGAAGGGATATGCTTCTTCTTGGTGGCAACAAGTCCAGATGACAAGATTGGAAAAGAGAAAATTCAAAGTCGGCCAAAGATGCAACGGATGATTCGAAGCCAATTTCTTCCAGTAAATTATGAAGGAATTCTCTTTCAAAAATATCATTCTCTTTCAAAAATATCAGTCTCTTCAGCAGGGAGCACGCAGAGTTCAAGAGTATACAAATGACTTTTACAAAATGCAACCAGCTGAAACTGAAGTTCAGGTGATACATCGTTATTTGATGAGCTTAAAGCCAAGTATTTGAAATTTTGTGGAGCTACAGCCTTGCTGGACATTGTCTAGTGCTGTCCAACTTGCAATGAAGGTCGAAAGCCAACAAAGACAACCTAATAGCCGTTATACTCTGCCTGGGAGGAAACATGGCCAATTTAATGCTAATCGAACTCAAGACAGTAGCGGATGGAAGTCATCAACAGCCCCAAAGCATGTGCAGAATTTTGGTTCAACCAATAGTTCACAAGGTCGTGGTCAATGAAGAGCTAGAGGACAAGGAATGGGAGGTAATACTGTTGAAAGAAACAATTCATCTCAATTTGTTGGCGAAAAAATAATTTGCTATAAATGTGGAAAAGAGGGTCACAAATCTTCAGAATACAAAAAATTAAATAGTAACTTATTGCCTAGCAGTGGAATTGATTATTCTAACAATGTTGAAGCAATTCCTAAAGATAATGAAGGGGAAGAAAGTTTGTTGGAGTTCGATGAAGTCACTTATGAAGATCGAAATCTTCCAAATCTTGTCGTTCGACGTGCCATGTCAACTCCTAAAGTGGTTGAAGGACTGGAGGCGTAACAACATTTTTAAAACTAAATGTACTAGCCATGGACGGCTTTGCAATCTTATTATTGATGGAGGAAGCTGTGAAAATCTAGTGTCACAATAAATGGTGTCAAAGCTGAACCTTAAGGTTCAACCTCATCCAAAGCCCTACCGCATAGCATAGTTCAATAAGGGAGGCGGGGTAAAGGTGACACATCAATGTCTTGTTCCTTTCTCTATTGGGAAATCTTATTTAGACAAAGTTTTATGTGAAGTGGCCAAGATGGAGGCATCTCATATATTACTAGGAAGGCCGTGGCAATATGACAATAAAACAATCCATCATGGGGAAAAGAATGTTTATGCTTTCTACAAGGATGGAGTCAAAGTGGTGCTTGTTTCAATGAATGATGAAGACTTTTTCAAGTCTAAAGCAACTGATGAACATTCTTATTTGCGCTTGCGGGAATTTCTGGATGAATTTGAAGCTGAAGGAGTTGCTCATATTCTATTGACGAAAGAAGCAAAAGGTGACCATCAAGCTATACCTTCAGAAATACACACTCTTACTGAAGAATTTGCAGAAACTTTCCCATCAGAATTGCCCTCAAGTTTGCCTCTAAATCAAAGTATTCAACATCATATTAATCTAATACCTGGAGCCAGCCTACCAAATTTGCCACACTACCGAATGAGCCCTAAAGAGCATGAAGAACTTCAAAAACAGGTTGAAGATTTGATGAAAAAAGGGTTTGTTCGGGAGTCATTGAGCCCATGTGCAGTTCCAGCCCTCTTAACTCCAAAAAAAAAGATGGAACATGGAGAATGTGTTTTGATAGCCGAGCTATTAATAAGATCACAGTAAAATATAGATTCCCAATCCCCAGGCTAGATGATATGTTGGACATGCTGCATGGAGCTAAGGTTTTCTTGAAAATTGATCTCAGAAGTGGCTATCACCAAATCCGAATTCATGAAGCTAATGAATAGAAGATTGCATTCAAGACAAAAGAGGGACTCTATGAGTGGAAGGTGATGTCCTTTGGTTTATCAAATGCTCCTAGTACATTCATGCGTTTGATGAATCAAGTCCTAAAGGAATTTATTGGAAAGTTTGTTGTTGTCTATTTTGACGACATCTTAATCTACAATCAAGACAAAGATACTCATTTGTTACACTTGAGGAAGGTTCTCAATGTTATGCAAGAAGAAAAGCTCGATGTCAACTTAAAGAAATGTCAATTTATGACAGACACCTTGCTGTTTTTGGGATACATTGTCAGTTCCAAAGGGATTCAAGTGGATGAGAGTAAAGTTGAAGCAATAAAAAACTGGCCAACACCAACCACAATTGCTAAAGTTCGAAGTTTCCATGGCCTAGCTTCATTTTACAGGCGTTTTATCAAGAATTTCAACAGTACAATTGCCTTAGTTACCGACTGTTTGAAGAAGGGCAGATTTGAATGGTCAACTGAAGCTGAAAGAAGTTTCCAGCAGGTTAAAGAAAGACTCATTTCAGCACCTATCTTAGCTTTGCCAGATTTTGAGAAGGTGTTCGAAGTGGAATGTGATGCATCTGAAGTTGGTATTGGTATTGATGCTGGTGCTGTCCTTAGTCAACAAGGGAAGCCTATATCATTTCATAGTGAGAAACTAAATGATACGAGGAGAAGGTACAATACTTATGACCAAGAATTTTATTCTATCATTCAGGCTCTTAAGCATTGGCAACATTACCTAGTGCAACGGGAATTTGTTTTACATTCAGACCATGAGGCATTGAAATGTATTAACAGTCAAAAGAAGTTGAACAGGAGGCAAGCACGTTGGGTTGAATTTCTACAACAATTCACTTTTACAATTAAGCACAAACCTGGAGCAAGCAATAAAGCGGCAGATGCACTTAGTCAGAGGACTATGTTATTAACACAAATGAATGTTACTTTCCTAGGGTTTGGTTCCTTCCCCGACATGTACCCTACTGATCCTTTCTTTGGTTCAATTTTGAAAGATTGTAACAGCAGGTAGCAAGGAAATTATTTGTTACACAATAGTTTCTTGTTCAGAGGCAATCAACTTTGCGTAACAGATTATTCTTTAAGGGAAAGAATTATTCGAGATGATTACACTTGAAAAGTGTAATTACAAACTCCACATTTTAATACTCATTGATGCATTTAAGAAGTTAACTTTGGAGTTTTATCATTATTTTATTACTTATAGTGTTTATTTTCTTAATTGCGGGGAAAAAGGCGAAATAATTGAGATTAGCAGAGATGAAAGTGGCTGCCGAGGAGAAAAAATGGTCCAAAGTTCAAGATGGTCGAAGTGGTGTACAGCTGAAGTTCCAACTTGACACCCTATCAGTATTTTGACCATATCTTTTCACTCACAATTTGGATTGACCTGATTCTTTTTGGATTTGAAAAAAGACTCAAAGGGCTACAACTTTCGTGTTTTAGCCGAAGCCTAAATCCATCATCTTCGAGGTCAAAATCACATTGGAAGTTGAGGATAAAAAGCTGTCAAAAGCAAGACATGACTTCAAGAGGAAGCAAACCTTGGGGAATCAAGGTTCTGTGGTCCAAACCCCCACCCAAATGGTCCGGATCACAGTGTGCCGGACGCGCGATTTTAAATCTCATCTTTTAGGGTTTCCTTGTTACCCCTTTATAAACCCTAATGTATGGTCGAACCAAAGAACAGCCCTACTTTAGTTTTTCATTTTTTTAGAGTTTTAGATAGTTTTTAGAGATTTTTAATGTTCGTAGAATGTTTTGAAGACTTTTTGGAGTTTGCGTAGGTTTCGTACAGTAGTGATTGTTCATTCTTACATTTCGGATTCGATTTCAGAGTACATTTACTTTCGTTTTTCCTTTGAATAATATTGTGCCGCTATTTTATTCATTCGATTCAGTAAATATGTGTTCGTTGATTGATTTTATTTCGTTTAAAGTTATGTTAGCGTAAAACCCTAGTTCTTGATTCAACGAATCAAGGAAAGGTAGGTTACTATGATCAATGGGATGTGCATAGACCCTTTGCATGGTTTGTAAAAACTCATGCGTAGGGGTCTACAACTTTCAATTCTATTTTTGTTTGTTTCAAAAACGAAAGCCTTTAACTATATTCTCTGTAATCACTGGTAAAGGTTTTTGATTAAAATTTGTTTAATATTTTTGGACGAACTAAAAATAGGATTTGAACTCAAATCTGATTTCGTTTGTTTGAGAAGCTTTCAAAAACAAAAGTTTTTGACTAAATTCTCTGTAATCACTGATAAAAACTTTTGATTAGAACTTTCTTAATATTTTTAAACAAACTCTAAATCGGATTTGAACCCAAGTGTTTTCCTAGAAAATCTTTCCGATTTATCATCCTAAACAAGATTTTAAAACCGAGTATTGGAAACTTTATAAACCTTAACAGAGACATCATTCCAATCTATCGTTCCTTTCACGTGAACTTTAGATTATAGTATTTAACACATCCCATTGTGAAATAGTAAACTACCCGGAATTGAAAGTTGAATCAAGAATCGAAAATTATCTTAAATGCATAATTTTATTGCTTTCATTATTTTAGTTTAGTTTAATTTTATATCTTGCTTTTCTCTTAGTTAGAATAGAAGTTATTTAATTTCTTGAATTTTAGTTTAGTTTAGCTTTTGCAATTTATTTTTATTTGGTTGTTAGTTAATCAACTCTTTTCAAACCCAAAACCTATTTTTTCTTTTCCTGTTTTTAAAATGAAACCAGTAGATAGAAGAACTTAGAATACCCTAGTGTTCAATCTCATAGTTCCCTGTGGATTCGACCTCGGACTCACCGAGTTAAAACTACACCGCACACCCTTGCACTTAAGGGTTAGTTTAGACGCACTATTTAGAAGCGATCACGAGACATGCATGGTGGAGGCTTGGGAGGACATTTTGGCCAATATAAGACATATGCCATGATTGAGCAAAAGTTCTTTTGGCCCAAGATGAGGCATGATGTGTATAGATTTGTTGAAAGATGTTAGGTATGCCAGGAATCAAAAGGAAAAACACAGAATATAGGTTTGTACACCCCATTACCGGTTCCAACGGCACCTTGGGAAGACGTAAGTATGGATTTTGTGTTGGGATTACCTAGAAGTCAAAGAGGAATGGATTCCATATTTGTAGTCGTTGATCGATTTTCAAAGATGGCTCATTTCAATAGTTGTAAAAAAAATAAATAAAACTAGTGATGCATCAAAAGTGGCTTCTCTTCATTTCCGAGAAATAGTGCATTTACATGGAGTACCTAAGTCCATAATTTCATGTCGTGATTCAAAATTCTTATCGCATTTTTGGAGATCATTGTGGAAGAAGCTAGGAACCAAGTTGCAATACAGTAGTTCTTACCATCCTCAAACCGATGGGCAAACCGAAATTGTTAAAAGGAGTTTGGGGAATCTTTTATGGTATCTGGTCATTAGTACCTTATTCAAGTCACACCTCCTTCCTCAAGCTACAACCTCTATGCACACCTCCTCCTCCCACCCCTCCCCCCTCAAAAAAAAAAAAAAAAAAAGGTTCCACAAATTCTAAAACATCAATTTCGTACATGATTTTTATAATTGAATAAGCACTACAAGACTAATAACAACTATAATTAATCTCAAAAACTATTGTTGTGGAATCAAAACCAATGAGAAATGACAAGAAAATCAAATGCAAATTTAAGATAAACAATGACATGATTTACATAGTTACATATGTAGCTTCCCCCTTTTTCCTTTTATCCAAGAAATTAGGGTTCTAGGTTACAAATGCAAAAATAATGAAATTTGAGTTGTTGGAAACAGCAATAGTCCAGGCCGTCTTGGCCCACCGTCCAAACCACGGAACCTTTGCATCTTTTTTTCCTTAACATCTCTCTATCATCAAGACCATCTTTCTAAACTATCCAAACCATCTTCAATAACCGTTCAAACCATAGATTACTTTCCACACTACCTAATAAAATTATGCGGCGCTGTTCAGTTAGTGAGGAAGAGTAGAGGGACGGTGCACAATGAATTGGATATGTACTTCCGACAAAGTTTGGAACTCCCCTTCTTGGAAGCTCAATTTACATAATGAGTCGGTTTCCACAGACATTAGGACTTCCCCTCTGCCAACTTAAAATGAACCCCAACTGCTCTAAAAAGGAAAAAAAAATGATCATAATCTATCTAGTGAAAGAATCACAACATTTCAAATCCTGTTTAACGTATCAACAGTTTTACCATAAGAACAACCACTTCTAAAGAGTAGTGTTAACGCACTTCACTAATGAGGCATAGTCACCCAGACCAAAAGGTCATGAATTCGTGATGTGGAATGAACTATTAGAATATTTTATTTCATTCCATATCATTAGAATTGAGAAGCGGATTTTATTTATTGCATATATAAGGATTTTATTTATTCCATATACTACGATTTTAGCTTTGGTATTTCATAGTTATGATCCTTATGGGATTTCACTAAGGCTTTATTTTCAATTTATGGATTTTATCATGATTTGCTCTTTTAAAGGTTAGCCTATATAAAGGTTAAGGTTGTATTGGATTATTCAACTATAGACAAATTGAACCATTACTGGATTTCCCTCTCTCTTCCCGCTCCTTCATGTTCTCTTTTCCCTCTTAGCTCTTATCTTTTCTTCTCCTATTTTCTCTATTCTTCCTTCTCCTTATCTTCTTTCTTCCCTACATCTCTTTCTCGATTTCATGCCCAATGTAAATTGTTATTGGAGCTAAAAATCCTAAAACTCTAAACCCTCCTTTTCATCATAGCTAGAGACCAACTTACCCTTAGCCACCACAAGCCCATCACTAAAACCCTCAACAAACATCTACAAATTGCCAATGACCCTCATCTAAGCTATCAAAAATCAGTGTCATCGTCGTCAACAACAAAAATCATATCACCTAGCCACCATCTTTGTCAATCCGAAACACCACCCCCAGCCATCATGAAATCCAACCAACCATACAAAAGGCCTCCACTACCGTTGGAGAGCCTCATCGGCAATGTTTCCAAGCTAATCGCCATTTGATGTGCCTACACGCATGCTTCAGATCTAGTCACAGCAAATCTTCTCAATGCGTGTAGGTGTGTGTTGGCACCGCTCATCCTTTGGCTCCCACTAAAAACAGTTGCCTCCAGTAAGTAACCTTTTCCAACCAGTTTCCAGCATCCCTCAACCACATTTGGCGATCTCAGCAAGTGTAGAGAGAGAGAGAGAGAGAAGGGTAACAATCTCTTTATGTTTAAAAAAAAAAAAAAAGAAAATTAGCAAAAAGCAGTAGCAAAAAATAGAAACATAATTTTATTTTTTCTAACACTATGACCCTATCGCTTCCCCTTCCCCTTTGACACATTGCATAGCTCTAGAACAAAGTTTATTGGTTTCTTACTTCAAACCTTTGGACGAAGTTTATTAGTTTAGTTGTAATGAATATTTATATCATATGGAAAGTTGAACTGCATGAGTTTGAAACTGAACCTCTCTCGATCATTCCCAATTTATTCGTGCCCCTTTGTTTTGTTCTCCTCAAAAGCAATTCCTCTTGATTTGTTTGATTATTGTTGTTTTCATACCTAACCTTGAACCCAATTAAAAGAATAAAATAAAATATCTAACAGCCAAAAAATAAAAGTTAGCATGAATTATTTGCTTAGTTTCATCATAAATTCTACTTTGAGCATCCTTAGAATTTATAGTTTTTTTTTTATTACAATTTAATTTTACTATTAGCATTTGTGTTACTCATGTTTCCTTGCATTCTTATTCCTTGAAAAAAAAAAATATTGTTCTTGTCTTTTAATCTCAATCCACAAGCTTTTCCAATTATGAAAATTCAATTTGAATAATAGGTTAGGATCTCATTCTGTTTATTAAACTTATATTAAACATACTCCCTATGTTGGTGACACCATAAGCCCTCATGATTTCTTGACTTGGCTAGATACCTAGGATGATTTCGTTGATTATTATAGTTATTATGATAGTCAATGCATTCAATTAGCCAAAACAAAATTCACAAGATCTGTCAAGACATTGGCAAAAGGTTGAGAGAGACCTAGAGTGGTTTGATGAGCGACTAGTCATCTTATAAGCAAAGAGATGAAACAAATATTAAGTGATAATTTTGTTCCTAGAACCTATAGGAATGATTTATTACCTCAATTTACCACACTAAAACATGGTAACTCTTTTGTTACCAACTACTTTTCCCAACTAAAGACCTTTAGGAGACGGTCTAGTTTGAGAGATGAGTATTATGCAATTGACATATTCATGTATAGATTGAAACTTGGGTGCAAAAGGCAATACCCTCGCCCCCAGGACCGCCACCCCCCGACCCCAAGGGAATGGTGGAGGAGGTAAATCACGGTACACGGTGGCCTCTTAGATAAGAGGATCAGTGCCTGGTGCCCACAAGGAGCCACCCCCACAAGAGGGTGAAACTCCCACACTGCAGCTGCCAGGACTCGAACCTGCATCCTTGGGTGCAATCTGCTGCCCGAGTACCAATCGTGCTACGCCCGCGAAGACTATAGATTGAAACTTAGTATCAAAGAGGATGGATGATACATACTTCTGTAAATACTTAACTGAGGCTCACCATGAGGCTTTAGGGGTTGAAAAAGGGTATCGCCTTACCTATCATGAATAACGGTTGCATCCTAATCCAAGGTCTGATCACATTAATTCTCACTACATCTTCTATGGAGTCACGTTGTTCCACCATAAAGCAAATGCATGGTCTCACTCAAAGGTGAGATTAACCAAGTTCATTGTAAGATACTTAATTAAGACTTACCATGAGGCTTTAGAGGTTGAAAAATGGTATTGGTTTACCCAGCATGAATGACAGTTGCATGCGAATCCAAGGTCTGATCACCTTAATTCTCAGCACATATTCTTTTCGAATTACGTTGTTCTACCATAAACCAGTGCATTGTCTAACTCAAAGACGAGACTAACCAAGTTCATTGTGAGATTGCTAGCTTACCTAAAACTCTAGGTGCAGATTATTTGAAAGGTGACGTGCGCATTTTTTCTAGACCTACAATTGAGATTAGTGTTGACCTAACTAATAGTTCCACTGAATTCATGGCACATTATGTTTCTTGGTATTTTTGAGATTCCACATGTGATCCCACACCTTACTAATTAGGTCAACGAACTGTCATTTGATTTTCAAGATGTGGCTCCAACAAAGCTTCAAATTGAGTCATCATTTATAAAGAATGCTTCATTCACCACTAATTTAGCCCTTTAAGTCAGCATAGTCTATCTCACCATACTATGGGTTGAACCTTAGGGCCCGATTGGATGGTGCTAAAATTTCAGGGAGATGAGTTTTAGAGGGGGTATAAGATAAAAGGGGGTATTATTTTTAGATGGTTGTCCCACATTGATATGATTTTTATGGAGGGGGATAACTTTTGACTTAATTTGGATATTTTATAAATAAGGGGAGGTGAATGATGGAAAAAATAGTCAAATGACTCTTTTGCCCCTGTGGTGTCCTAAACTTGGTTACCCATTAAATTAAACTTGGTTACCCAAACTTAATTATATGTTTATGTTAATTATATAATGTGAAGACCAACTAGTACAGATTAATTTTAGACAAATTAATTATAAATAAATTATGTTATTAATAAATTAAACTTATAAAATATATAAATTAGTTTCGTAGACAATAATATCCCAATTTATCCGAAACTTCCTTAGTTGCTTATTTTTTTTCTCCTTATTTAAAAATATCAATATATGTGTAATTTTGTATAAATTTGCTAAAAAATAATATTATTATATTTGCTAAAAAATAATATTATTATCTTAAAATCACATCACCTCCTATTTGGAAAAAATATATTTTTTTAATCACACGACCCCCTATTTGGAAAAAAAATTGTATTTTTTTATTTTTATTAATATAATTTTTTAACACATTTTTTCATTAGAAAAAAAAAAGAATTTATTTCTAATATAAAATACATTTTGTAGGTGAGAAGGGGCATAATGGTCCAATTTAGTCCATAAAAGGGGGGAAAATTTTTGGAGAGCTCAAACCCTCTCCAAAAATAATACACCTTCTTCCAAGATTAAGAAGGGAGAATAATTTTTAGAGGGGAGGAATTTTACTTCCCAAACCAAGCAAAAAACATCACATCAAAACTTATAAGGGTGTATTATTTATGGAGACCACATTTTGTAGCATCCAATCGGCCCCTTACGACAACAGATTATTGTTCTACATATCTTGAGTTCTTTTTGCAGAACTTGTGCCTTGTGACTGCAAAGCTTATATTGATTTCTCCTTCCTAAAGGTCATTTATGTCAAAAGCATAGGTCATGGGAATTTTGTATCTTGAGATTTATCACATTCTATCACTTCTTTAGGGTCATTGTCGTGATACCTATTTCTTACATGGTGCCTCATAAGGACATCCATGTTATTCATAATTTTTGGACACCTCGGAAGTTTCTTAAATCCAATTTGACTTGCTCTTCAAATTTCCTCCTTCACATACAGTCTATTTGATTGTGGTGATATGAACATTCCCGTGATACATAAGCTTCTCATTAATCATTAATTTGACATTCCCTTACTTCTATGCATGCTGATATTAAATGGCAAACTGTTTCAAGTGATAATAATATAGATTTGATGTGAAGCTCACAATAGAAATATGAAATTTTATAAATGTGGCTATGCTTTTCTTCATGCTTTTACTACTCGTCTCTACTATTCACAATGTTCATTGCATGCCTTTGACACTGGACCTTTATATCATTTGTGATCCTATACTTGGTACACTTTTTCTTTACATTGTAATGTGATATGAGTATTAACAAAATTTTCAATGCGTAACTTTTGTTACTTGTCAGGGCCTCTTTGACTCCTTCATTTTCATAGCAAGTTATATTGTGGTTCCTCTTCATGTGTCAGTTCCTCCACTTCAGTCCTATATGCCACAGGATGATGTTTTCATTGTTGATATTGTGGATCACTCGCATTTTCGCTACATCGACCTGACTAGCACCCCCACTTTCAAGTGCCCTAAGTTCAAATTTTCGTCAATCGAGAGAATGATGTGTAGAATGGGAGCAAGATAATAGAAGATTTTGTTTTATTCCACATAATTAGGAGTGCACATAATCCTTACCCTTATTAAGAACAATCAACTTGCACGAATGAGACAAAATTTTAGAAATACAGTTAACAAACATAGAAGTTCTTTCAGCAAAGCTTGTGTTTCATTCTGTTTGATCCACAAATTTTGCACAAATATATTACTTCTAATACAATTAGCACACTAGGATGCCTTAGGAACTGGGCAATACTTTGCTGCATAAGGATAGCCTAGCATTTCATAATAGTGGGCACCTCTCAAGAAAAAATCAAAATAATGGCTTTCCCAAAAAATTCATAATACACGTCCTTAGCATTTATCTACATATATACCATATATATGCATTCACATAAATAAGAGAATTGATGCTACAGATGGATCAGAAAGATAGGAAAATGTATGTCGTCTATTATCAAATGAATGAATGGAACTTCCCTCTAAACATTAACTCACAATTTGCACAAGTCCAGCAATTGACCAACTTGCAAGTGCAGATAAAGCCAACAACCTCAGAAAAATGGAGTACAATGTTAAAGATGAGAATGTATTAAATGTACATACTGTTTTACAAGCAAGACATCTGACTTTTTGAGATTCTGCTCCCAGACCAATTACTATAAAAGGCTGCAAAAAAATATTCAAAGATGACTTGAAGGACAAGTGCAATCATACGGCATAACAAATTAAATCAAGAAACTCAATCAGCAAATAAACAAATCAAGAAAACACATAACATGCCAACATGCAGGCATGCATATACACAGCTTCAGTTGATGAAGTCTATACAATCAGAAGACCATAAGCCTTGACCTCTAAGGGACTAAACAATGCCAAGATCAAAGGGCATCTTTTATACTGCTCGCGTTCGTAACTTAAATTTGCAAGTTAGCACCCAAACTTCCCCCAAGGATTTTACGTTGAAAAAGAAAAGTCATATCTTGCCCTGGTGCTAATTTTATGCCATCAAATATTTAAATTAAAGATGAGAAAATTCAAGTGACACCCACAAGACCACAGATGGTAAATTAGTAAGAAATTGCAAACAGTTAGGAAATGGAAAGAAAAAAAAAAAAGAAAGAAAGACAAGTACCATCTATGCGTCATGAC
This sequence comes from Vitellaria paradoxa, assembly GCA_019916065.1. Taxonomy (NCBI): domain Eukaryota; kingdom Viridiplantae; phylum Streptophyta; class Magnoliopsida; order Ericales; family Sapotaceae; genus Vitellaria; species Vitellaria paradoxa. The sequence continues at coordinate 27,549,465 of CM034239.1, forward strand.
TCAGGTTAAGACAAGTTAGTTCTTATTAAAGAGAATTAAGCAAACAAGTAGAATTGAATAATCATGTTGCAAACTGAAGTAGTACTAAAGGCTGGCAAACCAAATCGTTTTGTGATATTGTTTAGATAAGAAATACAGAAATTGAGAAAAGCACCACCATATTTGTGGGATAATCACGTTTACTTTTACATCAAACAATTAACTCAATTGCAAGTAACAAAGCATCCAACGAAAAATGCATTATTTCAATACTGTGTGGGCAAAGACCAGGAAATTGAAGTGGATTTTTGGACCTTTCAAGATATTGTCTGTATGCCCACGCGGTTGTTTATGCCTGTCAGTCAAACATATTAAATTTATACAACAGAAATACATTTTAGCTTGAGAAGAATAAACAAAAAATAACCATTTCAACCATTTCACATGTAATTGAGAAAACCGGTGTTCGATGTTTGCAGTCCATACTCCAACCCTTTGGCATTGATTGGTGTTGCCTAAGAAGCCATGAACACTTCTATTCATGTTCTTTTTTTATTTTTGCAGATAATTATAATAATGAGAAAGATTTCCATATATATGCCCCAATTGATTGATAGGTCAGTTGGACACTCCCAAAAACTCAATTGGACCATGTTCTATTATTTTTAGTTTTTTTAGAACCGAGGTACACACATGTCCAACACTGCACAATTGAAAGAAATATAATATTGAAAAAAAAATTAATTAAATTATAAAGTAAAAACAATATAGATCTGCATAACTTAATTCCTTTATTTAAAATTTTTTAATTTTCAAGATCTAAAGGACAAGTTTTGTAATTTTTTAAGAATAGAATTTTCCAAAATAGATAAAAATAAATAATAAATGAATGTTTAATAAAAAATGAAAATGAAGCAAATCCAAATATTATATTATTTTATTAAGATTTTATTTTATTTTAGGGAAATTTTGTTTGGATTTATTTTAAGTAGGATTTGTTAAAAATTTTATAGGATACTTATCTTTGATTTTATTTTATTATCTTGAGGAATTATTAGCCTATATAAAGGCTTCAATTTTATTGAATTGGTAAACAGTGAATTAAGAAAATATTGAATGGCATTGTTGCTATTGTTCTTCACTCTCTCATAATCTTCTCCTCCTTTTTCTATTTCTCTATTTATCTTGCTTAATCTGTTCTCCCTCTCTCTCTCTCTTCTCTCTCTCTCGCTTTAATTTCTATGGTACTGCATCAAAACATATACTTGTTTTGTATATAACATATATTATTTGTTAATATGTCGTGTCCTAATAATTTTTAAAATCACCACAACACAGGTACACCCATGTTATATCATATTAGTATCCGTGCCCACGTTGATATCCGTGTTTCTTAGGATGTTGCTTCTCCTTGATGTGAGGGAGTCTAATTGCATTGAGATTATTTACCACACTCGCCTTGTTCAGTAATAATGTAATCACGTCCCAGATGTTTAAGTAGAAAATAAAGCAAGCGTCTAATATTGCAAATAGTCTCCTTAACAATAGTATTTCAATGTTGAAAGGCAGGAGTAATTTACATAACAAGATGCGTGAATAAAATCAATTTGTTCGAGAAACTCCACATACCAAGTGCTGTGGAATGAGGGAGGCCCCATATTTTGTGCTAAATATCCTTTCTAGGCAAGCAACCAAAGCATTTTCGAGGCCAGGGACATCCCCTTTTCTTTGTAAAGCACTACAAGCAACATTTACTGTCATTGAAACGAATTTAAACTTGTAACATCTAATTTTACAATGATTTGAGCTAGCATTCGGAAACAAATTTCCAAATGAGCCAAAAACAAAACAATTTTATGAAACCCAACCGCAAGAAACAGAACGTGATGGCAAGAGAGATACTTAATGATGACTGGAAGAGGGAAGCGGTCAAGGAATTCCTTTGCCGCAGCGTCAGACAGCACTGATGAAATGAGATCGACAAGGCAAGGTTATATATATATACATATACCTATATATATAAAAACAAAAATTGGCGGCAAAACAAGTGAAGGAGAAATCAGAAGAGTGGATTACCGGGATAATATACGAAATCTGAAGCAGCGTCCAGTAAGTGAGTGGGATCGCTGACTGAGTATTCATCTTCCATGGCTTTCAGAAAAGACGGCACAGTAGCAGAGGGAGAGAGGGGAGGAGAGGCAAAACCCGGAAGAAAGCGTTAAGCCCAGTCGGCGAGATGGGAGGGAATATTAAAAAGCAAATGAGGTTTTCGGAGACAGGTCAATATTTATGGACTCGTAAGGGTTTTAGTCATACTTACAAAATTTATTTGTGAATAAGTCATATTTATAATAAAAAGATAAAAAATGATATTATATGTTTTTCACTATATTTTTAAAATTGTCAATTTTATCTGAAAATAATGCATACTTCACTCATAATTTTAACGACTTTTCATCTTATTTACAAAGTAAACAAAATTGATTTTTGAAACTAAATCAAAACTGTTTGAGAAAAACTTAAATTGATCATTATTCCTAAGTATTTTTTTTTTCTAATTTTCAAACAGTACCGAACTGTTTTGAAGATAGCTCAAAATGCTGATCCACCCCATAGATTTTTCTTACCCAAAACTTGTCATCAGGTTATAATTCATGGTGCTATTTTGAAAACAATACCGTTACTGTTTTGTACCGGTACTATTTTCATACTATAATAAAAAACATCAATCGATACATAACACAAATCAACCATACAAGCCAACATCATCATATTTTTTGAAACAATACCGGTACTGTTTTGAAGATAACTTAAAACGCCAATCATCTCGTGGATTTCTCTTGCCCTTAAAACTCATTATCTGCTTATAATTAATGGTACTGTTTTGAAAACAGTACCGGTGTTTTGTACCGGTACTGTTTTCATACTGCCTAAAAAAATCAACGATACATAACACAAACCAACCATACAAGCCAACATCATCAATTTTTTGAAACAATACTAGTACTATTTTGAAGATAGCTCAAAACGCCGATCGGTCCCATAGATTTCTCTTACCCTTAAAACTCGTTATCCGCTTATAATTCATGGTGCCGTTTTGAAAACAGTACTGGTACTGTTTTCATACTGCATTAAAAACATCAATAGATACATTACACAAACCAATATACGAGCCAATATTATCATATTTTTGAAACAGTACCGGTACTGTTTTGAAAATAGTTCAAAATGCCGATCGACCCCATAGATTTCTCTTACCCTTAAAACTCGTCATTGCTTATAATTCATGGTACTATTTTGAATATAATACCAGTACTATTTTCATACTGCTTAAAAACATCAATCGATACATTACACAAACCAACCATACGAGCCAACATTATCATATTTTTTGAAACAGTACCGGTACGGTTTTGAAAATAGCTCAAAATGCCGATCGGTAAAATCAATCCGTGAAGAAGATAGACCAAATAAGTTTTATCTTCTCCATATCTTCATGACTCAAACTGTAAATAATGAAACTGAAGACAATGAAGGAAAAAAATAAAAAAAGCATGATTCTCAGCAAACTATATCTTCGCGCGATTTATAAGGAATGAAATCAAAAACAGAAGAATGTGATTTGCCGTTAGCACGATTCCGGGCAACTTCCGTTTAACTTAATTATTGAAACAAAGGGCATTTATGTCATATTAGAAATTATATTTAAAACCAAATCGTAGGACCCACTCAAAAGTGTGACTTAAATATAAAACTTTCTACATTAATGACTTAAAAATAATATTTTTTTTTGTGTGACTAAAAGTCTTAAAAGAGTATAAAGTATTACTTAAACACAATTTTTCGAAAAGCAAAAGCCAACATTTGGCCCGTTTGATTCCCCAAAACTACATAAACCTTTATAAATTTTTACAAAATTTAATTTTTCTACTTATATCACAAAAGATTACAAATTTTATAAATTTGTAGCGTTAATAAAAGTGTAGGAAATATTGATTTACAATAAGTAAATGAAAAAAATGAAAAAAGTTACTTTTAAATTATTTTTTTTATATTCTATTGAATATAATAATATTTTAAATAAATAAAAAATAATATTTTAAACTGGGAATAAACATTTTATTCTCTTCTACAAAATGGCCATAGAGTTTGATAATTTATATCTTGTTTATTCAAGTTTAATGCTTTTTTATTTTTTATTTTTAGTTGTTTTCCTCTTATTGAAATAAATTAAACCAAGCCTTTTCCCACTAGGTGGGGTCGACTTTCTTCTTATTGAAATAAAAATAGAAAATATAATTGATAATGCAATTAACTTTATCTAAGTAAAATATTTATTTTTATAGAATTAATTTAATTTAATTTAATTAATTTACTAAATTAATAAAGTTTGATTAATTTAATTTATAAAATATTTAATTTTTAATGGCAATTAATTTAAATAAAATACATTAACAAAAATAAATTAACAATAAATTATTATTATTAAAAATATATTAATTTAATAAATTATTTCAATAAAATAAATTATTTTATGTAATGATTCTTTATTAAATCCAGTTTAAATACAATTTTAAATAAATCATTTTAACTATAAATTATTATTTTAATAATAATTAATTTTAATGTTAATAAAATAAATCATTTTTTGATAAGTAGCATTAAAAAAATAAATCATTTTGATGTATAATTAGTTTTTATAAAAAAATAATTTTAAGCAAAATATATATATATTATTTTTTTTCATTATTTTTATCTAACTTTGAATGATGAAAATGAGAAGATTTTTTCCTAACTTTTCTTTTACACTTCTTTTCATTTATTTTTCTTTTTCTCACCTCAAAAAACTCACAGATACAAGAATCTCTTCGTTTTTAAGGAATGATTATTAAGTTTTCGATTTAGACATCTAATTTTAGCTGAATTATCTAAATTATTCGATTTTTTGAAAGAAGGAACTCAGTTGTCCGAATAGAAAAATAAAAAATTAAACTAAATTAATCAAAATAATTCATTCTAATTCCAATTAGACCGATTTTACCAAATTTTGTATAAATATAATTTCTAATTGTTAGTTTTTGTACAAATTTATTACATTATATTAACTAAAATATTTATAATATTTAATTTTTAATTTTGTTTCTCTTATAAATATAAATATCCAATTTGCTTTTCGATTTCCTCCAGTTTTGCGAATATAAGAACAAGAACAAAATCAAAATATAATTGAAGTAAAGAAATATAACTTCTAACATCCCATCCCACAGTATAATATTATTTGTTTTCAACTTAATTGGGTGCAATGCAAGCACTAGCTAAGGAATCACTTGTCTTAATGTTATTCTTACTTAAGCACACTTAAGCTTGGAATTTTGATGGAATCCCGTATTCGCATGACTTTTAAACACATATATTATGAATATGTCGAATTATACATAAATGATATTTTCTTCACTCAAGCTATATTGAATATGCCTACTCACCACATCTTAATGGTAACTCCCAGTCTCTTGTCGATCGGTCCATATCACTACTGCTCTGTTTCATCTTCCTTGTGTTGGGTATAAGCCTTTACGTGACTCCACACTTTTAGGGGTTCTAGGGGCTGCAGTGGGTTCAACGGTCAGAATGTAATTGCATCAAATCTAATGGTCTTAATTCAATGTAATAAAATTAAATTCAAAATAAAAATAAAAGTTAAACAAAATTTGATTGGAAGATCATTAATGAAGAATATGAAAAGACACACCATATTAAAATATAATTACATCCTAACCACTGATTGACCTACTGCAGCCTCCTAGAACCCCACTTTTAGTCAAATATTAGTTGGGTTCCAGGGGCTGCAGTGGAAATTTAAATGTTGAGATTTGATTGTTTTTAATCGAATGGTTCTAATTTAATTTAATTAAAATTATTTTCAAAATAAAAATAAAATTAAAAAAATCTGATTGGAACACAGTTAATGCAAAATGTAAAAAGTCACGTGTTTTAAAGTGAAAATGAATCTCAGCCCTTCATTTCTTCACTACAACCCCTACAGTGAATTTCTTCACTATAGCCCCTGCAGTGAACCCATATTAGTTATGATATCATTTATAATAGCTCACATTCCCGTGGTATATATTATTTATTTTAGACTTAATTGAGTGCAACGCGAGGACTTTTTAAGAGGTTATCTATCTTAGTATTAATCTCGCTAAATATATTTAACCTTGAAATTATGATGAAATTCAGTGCCTGCACGGTTTTAAAATTTATTGTACAATAAATATATTGTATTTTATATATATAATACTTCCTCTAAATAAGAGATATAAAGTAAGAGTGAGGTTTGCCCAATCTCTCATTTAAGCTGCTTACGTCACCATCAATCCATCGCAAAAAACTAAGGGACATCAAGCAATAAAGGATTTAGTAGGTCTAAAAGTTTTAACATGACATATTGAGTTTTTATTATTTTTAAAATATATTTTTAATTTTATTTTTATTTTATACTTCAAAATTTTAATTGTTTTAATTTAGTTTTATTTTAAATTTTATTAATCTTAATTCGAGTAAGTTATATATACTATAATTTTTTAAAATTTATTTAATTTTAATCTAAATTAATTAGTGAGTTAATTAAGTTATTAATTAATTAAATAAATTAAGTTAGAGGATTGGCGTAAGGGTCGCGTGGCCATGTAATGTGGCTAGCCTATATGTTAGGTGTGCATAGCCTTGCTGGGAAGTGTACGCGTGTGCTGTGGGAAAGGTAAGTGAGAGGGCTACGTGGCAACTGTTAAAATTAAAAAAAAAAAGAGAGAGAGAGAGAGAGAATTTGATAGTTCGTTGAGGCGGTGACATAAGTAGAGTTTGGAGGGATAAAAAATAAAATAAAATGTAATAATTTATAAATTTGTAATTTATATAATAAAATAAAAATAAATAATTTTCAAAAATTTTTAAATATTTAAAAAATTTTTCAGTATATTAAATCCCAACAAATGAATCCTATCACTTGATATATATATATATATACACACACACACATACATATGCGCTTTGTGTGCAAGGCTTGTAAACCTCGTGGCAAACACAGGGTAAAGGTGGAAACAAACCGAATCGTTCGCGAGCTATTCAAGCTCGGCTCGAAAAAAACTTGGCTCGAGCTCGATTCGTGAGTTAAACGAGCTCGAACCGAGCTTGGTTTTTGGCTCGTTTGAGATTCGAGCTCGAGCCTAGAGAAGCTCGGCTCGAAAGCTCGCGAGTAGGCTCGGTTAGAAAAATATATATATTTTTAATAATATTTTTATATTTTTAATAATATTTTTATTATATTTTTTAAATATATTATATCTTAAATCAAAACGACGTCGTTTTGGTTTAATCAAATTATTCGCGAGCCTAATCAAGCCTAAATCCTTCTTTATCGAGGCGAGCTCGAGCTTACATAAAAACTCGAATCGAGCTCGAGCTCAGTATAAAAAGCTCGAGCGTGTTAAAGCTCGGCTCGGCTCGACTCGTTTCCACCCCTAACACGGGGAAAAAGGAAAAAAGGGGATAGGAGTTGAGGCGGTAAACCTTAAACCGCTACGATGCATATATAATTATATACAAGTGATATATTCCGTGCGATATACAGAGTACAGACTTATCATATTATATAGTTAAATTAATGATATTATTATTAGCTTATTTGGAGTTAAAATAAAATAATACAAAATTCTACAAATCTCTATAAATACGAATTACGAGATAATAAAATTTAGATTATTCACTTACTGCATAAAATACGAGATATTAACTTTTACAATTTCATATAATTTTACACAACTCTAACACACCTATACTAAAACAGGTAAATTATAAAAATATATTTGAAAGTAATATATATTGTTATTTATACAAATTCAATCAAATAGTAAACGTAAAACAAATTAAAATGTTGATACCATCAAGAATATCAATTCGATTAAATTCAAATTCTAATAAATAAAAAAATAAAAAATAAAAAAAGATTGAAAAATAATAACACTTATTCATATAAATAAACAATTTTTATAACTATTGTTTATACTCTTCTTACGACAGTGTGTATACATATATATATACATATATATAACAACTACATATAAAAACTTATAAAATATATATCAATTACATATGAAAATCTTAAAAATTAAAATCTAAGTACACAACTAACAAATTATAGATTGAAGAGAAAATTGTTATAATAAAAAGTTTTCAAGAAATTTGAAAAAAAAAAAAGACTTTATATCTATTTATAGATTTTACATTCAGAAGAGTTATAAAAACTTTAAAAAATTAAAATTTAAGTATGTATCTAACAAATCGTAAAGTTGAAGAGAAATTGTTCTAATAAAAGTCTTCAAGAATTTGAAAGAAAAGAAAAGAAAAGAAAACTTCGTATTTATTTATAAACTTTGCATTTAGAAGATTCCTCTTTTATTTAGATTAGAATATCATTTTGAAATCTTATATTAGTCCGATTAGAATACTGTTTTAATCGAATTAAAAATCCAAATCCAACAAAAGTTTGAGTGGCACTTCAATTGGATTGATTTAGCCATAGCCAATTTTATTTTTTAATTTCTAATATTATTTTATATTTTTTAATAAATATATTACAATATATATATATATATATATATATATAATTTTAATAAATAATATTATAATTTGATTTAAGATATATCACTTATTTTACCTAATGATAAAAATAACAAAGGACATGTTACTTGTTAATAAATTAAAATCTTTAGTTACCAAGTTGATTATTTTTTTATTTTATTTAATAATAATAACTATTGTTATATTTATTATTTTTAATAATAATTTATTAAATTATAAAAAATTAAAAAATAAAAAGTTATATGATAATTAAATAGAAGTATCGATTAAATAAAAATATCAACTAATATCCGCAAATATTTTAGCTTGAATAAAATTGTAAATAAGTGATAATTGTGTGGAATACTAATTCTATTTAGATTATATAATTATAAATTAGGATAATTATAATTATAAATTTATGTTAATAAATTAAAATATTTATTTAACAGGCTAATTGTTTTTTACATTTTTTTCTTTAATCATAATAATAATATTTATTATTAAAAACTTTATTTAACAGGGTAAGTTTTTTTTACATTATTTTATTTAATAACAATAGTAATATTTATTTTGTTTTAAATAATAATTTACTAAAATATAGAAAAAATAATATGTTTTAAAAAAAATAAAAATAAAAATAAAAAATAAGAAGTTATATGATAAATAGAAGTGTAAATTAAATAAAAATATCAAGTGATATCCATGAATATTCTAATTTGAATAAAATTATAAATAAGTAGTAATTATGTAAAATACTAATTTTTTTATCAGATAATTAAAATAACTATAATTAAGTGCCACGCGTCACAATTATACATGTGTCACAATCGTAACATAAGTTAATTCTTACGTGGTGTAAGATAGTTATAATTAGATGTCACATGTCACAGCTGTAGCGCAAGTTAAGTCTTACGTGGCGCAGCGGTATTGCCAAACTTTACTTTATATGTGCGATGCACGGATTTGTTATATTATATAGTTAAATTGAGTATACTATTATACTAAAATAATTAAGTTGTAGAATTGGAAAGTTGGTGCTAACTATTTCTGTGTACTGCATTTGGCAGCACCAAAATGCAAAGCTTCATGAAATTAAATCTATAGATGCAATTGGTGTCACCAAGGAAATCATTAGCAAAGTGCAACTTAAAGCTCGAACTTGGAATCTTCATCATCTCTTTGATCGAGATAGATCCATTTGCATGGTGTGGGACATTCTTGTTACTTCTCGTGTGGCCTCATAAGTGCCTTTATTTTGTTTCTTCTGTGTGGTTGGTCTTGTTTTTGTTCTTGGCTTCTTCGTTTGTAGAATGCTTTTTTGTTGTTCCTATTGTTCTCTTAATTTTCTCGTGTAGTAATTTTCTTACTAACCTACTGTCTTCCCGATTGTATTCGGTGTTTCCTGAGGTATGCCCTGTTCTCTTGTATAGTTAACATTTATTTTATTTAATCAATTTTCTTACTTAGCAAAAAAAAAAAAAAAAGAAAAGGTTGTAGAAATATATTTGAAAGTAATATATATTATTATTTATGCAAATTCAATCAAATAGTGAACGTAAAATAAATTAAAATATCAATACCATTAATAGTACTAATTCAATTTGAAAATGCGTAATTTGCTGCTAGTGATCCCAATTAAATCAACCACACACACAATTGTAGAAGGCGAGATAAAAAGAATGAGGAAACTCACATAGAAAAACCCAAAAAACTTTCACTAAAATAAACATTGGTTACAAACTCAAACCCTCGATGTATCGACGCCTCGACTTTATACTCTTGTTGACGTTTGCTCGAATCCTCGATTCACCAACTCTTTTAGCGAAAGCCCTTCGACTCCTTGAAGGCATAACACCGAATCCTCAGCAATTTCAAGTGTTGAATCCTCAGCTCTTCCAAGATTCAAACTGCTTCGAATCACATAGACACAAGAATGTTTGGCTAAGTGTTTGAGAGAATGTTAAGACTTTTCTGTCTCACAAACTGTTGTATATTCTCCCTATGTGTAACCCTGGAGTCGTCCAGAGGATATATATAAACAAACTGAGGCAGTTAGGGTTTGAAAGCTTGACAAAATAGGCTGAAAACTATACTCGCGGGAAGGGCACACCCATGGTCATCCCGCGCCCTTCCTGCGGCCATCCCGCAACTCAGAGCGGACTTCCTGCACGGCAAATTCTTGAAGTTCTGCTCTTTAGATTTTCCTGCGCCTAACTGCGACCTTCCGATGGGCTTCCTGCGTAAATCAATTCTAACACTTATTTGGTTTCTTTAAGACTTCCAGTCATTATGGAAACAGTTCTTCTGAGGCCTTTCAGAATTCTATTTGACTTAAAACTCTAGTGCCTTAGCCTACACTAAGTCTAAAAGTACAAACACTTTTCTTTGATCATGGATTTTTCAATTTACAATATTTGTTCTTAACACAATTAAATTAAAATCAAGAAAGATTGAAGAATAATCGTATAATTAAATAATTTATATATAAAAAAGATTAAAGAATAACAACACTTACATATAAAAACTTACAAAATATATATAAATTATATAAAAAAAACTTTAAAAAAATTAAAATTTAAGTATGTACCTAATAAATTGCAAAGTTGAAGAAAAAGTTATTGTAATAAAAAGTCTATAAGAAATTTGAAAGAAAAGAAGTTTACGTACCTATTTATAAATTTTGCATGTAAGAGAATCATATTTTATTTAGATTAAAATATCATTTTGAAGTCATTTCTTATTTCGATTAGAATACTATTTTGATCAAATTGAAAGTCTAAATCCAATAAAAGTTTGAGCGGTCGGTACTTCAATTGGATTGATTTATCTATTGCTAATTTTATTTTTTAATTTCTAATATATTTTGATATTTTTTAATAAATAATATTACAATATATATATATATATATATATATAATTCTAAAAAATAATATTACAATTTGATTTAAAATATATTACTTATTTTGTCTAATTATAAAAATAATAAAGGTTATGTTACTTGCTAATAAATTAACATATTTATTTAACAGGTTAATTAATTTTTGTATTATTTTATTTAATGATAGTAATAATCAATATATTTTTGTTAGTTTTAAATAATAATTTATTAAATTATAAAAAATTAAAAATAAAAAGTTTTATAATAAGTAGAAGTGTAGATTAAATAAAAATATCAAGCGATATCTACAAACATTCTAGTTTAAATAAAATTATGAATAAGTGGTAATTATGTACAATACTAAATATATTTAGATTATATAATTATAAATTAATAGTAATAAATTAAAATCTTTATTTAAGAGGCTAAATATTTTTTTACATTATTTTGTTTAATAATAATAATAATAATATTTATTATCAAAACCTTTATTTAACAGGCTAAATATTTTATTGCATTATTTAGTTTATTATGTGTTAAATAATAATTTGTTAAAATATAAAAAAATAAGAACATGTTTTAAATGAAAATAAAAATAAAAATAAAAATAAAAATAAAAAATTATATGATTAATAGATATGTAGATTAAATAAAAATATCAAGTGATATTAATAAACCTTCTAATTTGAATAAAATTGAAACTCGTGAATAAGTAGTAATTATATAAAATACTAATTTCTTTATAACACAATTAAGATAATTATAATTAAAAATCACATGTCATAACCATACACGTATTACAATCGTAGTGGAAGCTAATTTCTACGTGACGCAAGATAGTTATACTTAAGTGCCACGTATCATAACTGTAGCGCAAAGTAGGTCTTACGTGGCGCAGTGGCATTATCAGACTCTACTTTATATATATATATATATGATATATGTACAGATTAGAAAAAAGAAACAGTGGGAAAGCAAGAAAAGAAGACTTACAAAAATTTTAATCAGATTGTTAAGATAAGTTATTTTATTTTATTAATTTAAAATTAATTATATAAAAGATTAAATAAATTAAATATATTAAAAAATGGAATGGTTGTATTATATTTATTAAATTTATATTATTAATCGATTTGGTTTATATTTTAACTGTTCAATGTCAGCTTTGTATAATTTGTTTGGGTTAAAATTAAGATCAGAGGATAATCACAACAACAACTTCAATAATTTGATTTTCTTAGAATTTTTCCTATTCAGGTAGATATGTTAAACTTAAATATAAAAGGTAATAAATATGAATTAATAAATTTTATTTGTTTAATATTAATTATTTATGATAAAAAATTTATTGTTGTGAATTAATTTTGTTAATGGAAAATTAAGGCTATCAGAAAAAAACTAACTGTCTAAATTAATAGTTTTATTAGAAAAATTATTTATATAGAGAAATTAACTATTCATAATAATTGTGAATTGATTACTTTTATTGTTTATTATTAATTAGCGAATTGTGATTATTTATGGGGAAATAATATTTATACTTGACAAATTATTTATATGTAAATATTAATTATTATGTAATAATTAATTGTGTTGACGATAAAGTGATGATTATTTATGGAATAATCAATGTGTATAAATAAAAATAATAACATTGATTATTTGGAAATAATTGTATTGATGGTTATGAAATAATAAAGATGATTTTTATTTAAGGAATTATTCGTGAGAAATATTAAATGATTATTGTAAAAATTTATATTTTATAAGAGAAATTATTTTTGATGATAATAAAAATATTGGCCGACTACGATTTAATTATATGATGGTGATTTATGATTATTTTTGGAATAATAAATGTGAGAGTTGATATTTGTATTTAAGGAATTATTTGTACTGATAAGAAATATTGTCTACTTATAATAGTTGAGTTGATGTTAAATTATGAGTATCTAAGGAATAATAATTAGTAGAGTTGATATTTTTTTTTATGCAAGGAATTATGATTAATTGTGTTGATGACAATTTATGATTATTTATGAAAAATTAGTGTGTGACTTGATATTTTTATTTTAAGAATTATTTATTGTTTGCGAATTCATTGTGGTATTGTTGAATTATGATTATTTATGGTTTAATAAATGTGAAGTGATATCTTTATTTGAAAAAAATAACAATAATGAATCATAATAATAATAAAAATAATAAATTCCATTGCATAGCATGGATTATGTGCATTGCACGTGCATTGAGGCCAGAAGAAATAAGGCCAGATGAGGTCAGAGATTGCGGCCAGATGAGGCCAATGGGACATGCTAAATAAAACTATTGTCCGAGTTGAGCGCTCAACTCATAGGCCAGATAGAGGCCAACTATGTGTTACATTAACATTTAAATTATTCATATCGTATACATATCACGACACTGCCAGATGGGGCATGTAGTGATCATGATGTAATGAGATATTTTTCATTATTATTGCCAAATATGGTACAATGATGTGATGAGGTTAGTGACTGAAAAATGCTGATAACGATGTCATAATATATTTGTATCATTGCCAGATAGGGCATAATATGATGCTGAGAGTTGATAAATGAAATATGGTGTTAATGATATGATATGATATTGTTATTATTACTAAATTTAATTCATGGTTATTTGCGAGGTTATTGGTTATGCAATTACTTGTGGATAAATATGTGAGGATGGGTTCTGATAAATAGTGATGAGAATGAAAAGTGACATTACATTATATAATAAAAAAATAAAAAGTGAATAATTCATTATCTTTTATTTTAAATAAAACACTTTCACTGAGTGTGTGACATTCACACCTATTTTAATCCTGTGTTAGTATTTGAAATTTCTGTAAATGAAATTGGAGTTTTAGCATTATTAGACTGATGTTTTGTTTAATAGATTTAAATAAGTTCATATATATCCAAGTACTCGTGAGATTTTTTGTTTATTTTGTCCATGGAAATAATATAAATTTTGTTTTCTTTTAATGTGGGTATTTATAAAAATTGTGGTTTAGGCAAAAGACTTAGAGGTGTTTACTTTATTTAAAAGACTAAATAGGTATCCTAAAATTGGGGTGCGACATTTAATCCCTAAAATAGGGGTTTGGGAAGCTTGGTTTGGGGGAAGGTTAGGGTTATGGGAAAAGATTCCATTTTTAAAAGGAAGATTGGGATTTTGGGAGAGGTTTTCATTTTTGGCAGTGAGGGGTCCAATTTTGGTTTTAGGGTTTCCTTTTTTAGAAAGTTAGGGAAATTAATTTGCAAAATTAGGGATTTCATTGGACAAATTGGGAGTTTTAGCAGGTAAATTAAGGTTTTGTGAATTGGAATAAGGGTTGGGTAAATTGGAATTAGGGTTCAACAAATTAGGGATTTGGGTAGCAGTTCTGTAATTACCCAAATTAGGGTTAAGAAAATTAGGGTTTTGTCTAACATATATAACATCATCTAGGGTTTGGGTGGTGGCACGGCTGGTTGGGAAGGTGGCTGGAGCATCGATAGTGGCCAAAACTTGGCTAGCAATGCTCAGGAAAATAGATTTTCTGGCGAATCTGATACTTTTTGATGGTGGCTGTTCGATTGGAGCTATACCAGTGGTAAAAGGGTTGTTAAAAATATGAGGATGAATAACTTTTTCGTTGGAAACATTCAAAGGCTCCTCAGCTTGAGGTTTTCAACCATAGAGCCATTAATGGCAGTGGCCAAAGTCGTTAATTGCTCTTAGATGCCGGCTAAAACCAAATAGAGTTGGTTTTTGGTCGATTGAATGAGTACAGGCATATCCAGTTTAAAAAGATCCTCCAAAATGTTCATGGGTATGCTGATCTTGGAGGGTTGAACCAAGGACGTTTGGACGTTCAAGGACAAAGCCGAGTTATGGACTTCAGATTCATTAATGGGAGATCTAAGCATGAAACTCCATGGTTGTTCAACGCTTGTGGTCGATTTTGGCCTGAAAACGCATCTAAGTCATGTGGGTTTTTCTCGCCAACAAAAGGAAAGGTTGAATTGCCAGAAATAGCAGTGGGAATGGCTGTTGGGGGGTTTGGTCCATTAGTAGTAGCTATGAAGGTTGCCAACAAGGTCAAAAAGACCTTATCTGGAAAAGTGTTGGACAACAATTGCGGTTTGAACTTTTCCAGCAAGAAAGTTTTCTAGAGAAAGAGTAAAGAGAGAAAGATAGGTAGGTTCCTTGTGGTGGACTTTCCCACCATTTGCCTTTGTTGTAAAAATTTTATCTTATGAGTATTTTGCAACATTTTTGCCTAATGCCCTTTTGCAAATATTTCTGCAAGTATGCCTTGGGCAAAAATTTTTGAACAAGAAAAAATCTATAAGTAGAGCTTATCTTTGTTCTTTTTCACCATCCAAACCAAGAAATTCTCTCTCTAAAATTCATTCTCAAACTTGCTCTCTTCCCATGAAGAAGTTCTAACTATAAAAAATTTAAGTGTCAAAATAGCCGTCTCTTTTAAGTAAGTAACAGCTCTCTCTCTCTCTCGCCCTCTCTCTTTTATGATTAAAAAGAATGTTTGCTTTTATTTTTAGAAAATAATGATTTATCATTCATTCATTTATTTAAGTCCTGTAGAGAATAAATAAATAAATAGAAAAAATTAAAAATTTTGTTATCATGCTCTCCTCTCTCTCTTATTTTCTTTTACAATCACTCTATCTTTTATTTACATTTATTTAACATACCTGTCAAATATGCTTCCTGTCATTTTCCATACCATTCTTGTGTTTTCCGCTTCTTGTATAGAATGGTGCAAATGAGATCAAGTCAAAGGAGCTCAACCAATGATCAACTAGTGTCTTCCTCTTAGAGAGGCTCTTCTTCAATTGGTCATACTCAAAGAGAAATTTGTTGCCAACTAAGGTATGGCAAAGTTCCTAAAGAAGAAATCTAAGTACCTATTCCTAAAAGTCCTATGAAGAGAAAATATGTGTTCCAGGATCATTCCTTATAAGACTCTCTAGCAGATACTCCACTCCTTTGTAATTTGAAATTCCATCTGTTAGTACTAATGCGATTTCCACATCTTCATGTACCAAACCCCCATTATCGAGGTTTCTCAGTGGTTGTTCTGAAGGCCATAAAAAATTTAGGTCCTCAAATAAAAGACGGACTACTTGCCATAGGTTTTGCAATCTTCATGAATTTTAGGCGCTATCCCACTTGCAATGCTTTGATCAGAGCCTTATTAGAAAGATGGTTTTTGATACAACATTTTTCATTTTGATTTCTGCAAACTCGGTATCACTCATTTTGGTTAGTTTATAATCACTGGCCTAAAATTTGGAGGAAGGCCTGTGGTTATTGGTGAGTGTTCTGTAGATAGAACCGTAAAACTGTGTGGTATTATTGATAGTGATTTTGAAGGAAACAAAGGCCAATTTCACACTAATTGCCTCCATCAAGTGGGACTTGATCTCTATTCTAAAACCATTCTCGAAGATAAAGCCATGAGAAGGCTTAGGAGGTTAATGTTCCTAATTTTGATAGGCTGCTTTGCTTCCACCACTAGTTCACTACATCTAGTGAGCCTTGTGAGCTTGGTGGATCCAATATCCCATCCCCATAAGTTAGATTAGGGAAGTTTCTTATATGCTTTGTTTATTAAAGCCACGAGGAATTGCGTTTCTTATTTATGTGCCAGCAACAAAAGCTTCTAGTATTTCATTTCTTATTGGTATTGCGAATACCTCAAGATCGGTGCTCCTTAATTAAAAGCAAATGTCCAGAATAATACTGTAATAATTCCTCAGGCAGCTCATTGGGATTGTCAAAATGTTGCATTCCCTCATGAGATAATAGATCTTATTATCTTTGGATCTCAATTTGAAATGTTAAGTCCTGCAAAGGTAAACTGGATGCCCTTCCAAAGAGCAGCTACAGTTAGCCTTGTTCGCAACACCATTTCTTTGTCTTGCTCCTAATATGCTTTCAAAGGTATTGACTCTTGGGAGCTTTTTGTAAGGGAAAGATGCTGGGCACAAATGTATAGGGGCAAATTGAAAGTCCCTGTGAATACTCCATCTATCAAATATGGTGATTTATCAACTCTTGTTTTAGATCCTATTCCAGCTGACAATTTGTTGATGCTAACTAATAGAATCTATGATGATTGGTTCCATAAAAATTCCATCAGACCAATTCAAGGAGCATATTTAGCTAATGGGGAGCAAAAATAGGCAGTGTAGCCTAAATTTATTGGTGTAAAATAGATCCTCTGGGAAGAGTTATACCTTGTGCCATTCATGAAACTGCCTTGGCAGTCTTTACCACCTTAGAACATCAATGTGACAATTACCAAAAAGAAATTGTAAGTGTTATCATCATTTTATTTCTCATTTCTTCATCTTATAAAATTCTTTATCATTCATTCAATTTTTATTCAGGCTCAGTTGTAACAAGAATTGACACGTGCTTGTGGCGAGCAATTTTTGATGTTGAAGCAGGAGATGACCATATAATGCTTGTTGCCCATGAGACAATTCAGGAGGAAGAAAGAAATGATGAAAACCTTCCTCATACCACCAATATTTATCAAGCAAAGTGTTGATTTAAGTCAATATCTAGAAATGCCTAATTATCAAGTATCATATCAATCTGATCAATCCATGGGAGTTGATTATCAAATACCTGCTCAAATCGATCCATCCATTCAGACCAGTATTCAAATACCTTATCAAACAGATCCTTCTATTAGGAATGATTATTAGATGTTGTATCAACTTGATCACTTTGCTAAACCACTTGTTAACTGTCGTGTCAAATTAATTAGTCTTGTTTTGATTCTTTTGATCATTTTTCTAGTGCAGGTCTAGGCTCTAATCCTCAATTTGATAGCCAAGTTGATACCTTCCCTAGCTCGCCCTTTAATTATTTCATGCAGCCCTATCATACTCCAGATCCTTCGCATACAGATTAAGATGGATTTGCATTAACTCCTTCTCCACAAAGCCTTTATGATTTGCTATTTGGTGGATTTGGTGATCAAAGTCCAGGAGGAAAATGTGGCTGGTGGTCAGAATTAAAGTTCATGAATCTCTAAATTATGGTTGTTAGAATTAAAGTTCATGAAGCTCTAAACTAACACTGACTTATCTTGTATCAGACTTTCTAATATTTACTAACATCTGACAAAGGCTAACTACCTGTAATAATCATACTTTTTTTCTTATCACTGCTTTATGAATGTATAACTTAAAGTATTTCATCTGATTATCGTGGCTTTGTCTCTTGATTCTCATTCACCATTCATCTACTTTGTTGCTCTGCTTTATCACTAATAACTCTTTCTTTTTCCCCTAGATCAGGATGAATCTTTAATGGGGTCGTGCTCAGTTAGCAATATGGCATGATGATTTATCTGCAGTTGACCAAGACATATTCAAAGTGAGATTTGAAGACTTAAGATCCCTGACAGATGTTTCTATGCCTTCTTAGTTTGTGTCAATACTGAGCCAATTCTGGCATCCTCATCTATCCTTGTTTTGCTTTTGTTCTTGTGAGCTTTCTCCTACCCCAAAAGAATATTAAGGAATGCTATATGGTTTAATAAACATTAGCAAAAGTATAATTCCCTTCTGCAGTGGTGGCCTTAGCACAACCTGAAAGAGGTAATTTTTCTCCAAAAGATGTTCTGTGGACTTTGGATCCCCATGTTCCCCTTTTTGAGCTTTCAACTTCATTAAACTGATTCCAATCCCTAGAAGGCTTTAATACTAACCATAAAGAATTTTTTTGGAAAAATAGAATTATGGAAGACTACTCGCATCAATAGCTTTGGCATGGCCATGATGAGCTTTTTGCTATTTTTACGTCCTGACATGATTGATGGGAGATTTTGTAGCTTTCATTCATCTATTGAAGTCTGAATATTCTATTATTCCCATGGTAGTGGCAGAATCATATTGATAATTGTCTTCCTTTCTTCTATTTGAGAGTTTTCATTTTAGTGCTTCAACTAAGCTGCTATATTTGTGGGCTATTGGGCATATGGTAAGTATTGGAATACCTAACCACTTATATTTCTCTCGCGCTACCATTCAACTTTTGTCTATTAGCCATGAGACACGATTTCAGAGAAGATATCCCATTTCAGAGTCCATTTGACGATTAGATAGCTTTACTATTGGCAGCTCATGATGATCGAGTTACTTGGGTCATTTACAATTGGTATTGGAAGACCTCCATCAATCATAAATTGAGATTTTCCAATTGTACCTCTCGTTGGCCTTGGAAGGGTGATTGCTTTCAGGGTACTAGATTATTATGCCAATATGGGATTTGCCAAAATATCCTTACTTCTTATGATGCCATATGCATATGTTTTGATGCCATAAATGGCATTGAAGATGCTCAAGTCATACAAGCTCTACAAATGTGGGAGAATAGTTAACATTCTTCTCAGTCGCCCAGAGCTATGTTGAATGGCCTCAATGTCCCCAAATATTCTACATGGCTCGCAAAAGAAATTGCTCGCATTGATAATTTTTTCACACTCCCTCCACATTCGTCTGATCTTTTGTCCCTTGAAGCTCAAATTGCTCAATCATCCTCTATCAGGTTTGCCATGAGGAGATAGATTGATAGATTAAGAAAACAAGTCAGAACTTTAGGCATAAAATTAGTTGATAGTGAGCAACCTCGAGCTCATGCTGAACACATTGTCTTTTCTTCAAGTAATAGTAGCATAGTAACTTTAAAATATTCTCTTAAAAGAGCTTGTCGTTCTCACAATGAAGCCAGAGAACAAGTAACTGCAAAAGATGTCATTATAGCTCAACTTGAAAATGAGATTACCATTGTTAATGCTCACCTTGCTAATACTATTTCTGCCAAAGATTCAGAAAGTTGCAGAGTTGAAAGAGCTAAGTTGCTTCTAACTAATTTGCAAATTCATCATAATCAAGCTATTACTGACAAAAATTCTCTGATTAATCAAGTGGCTACACTGACCATTGAGATTGCTAAACTGTGCCAAGATATTAAAGCATTTCACTATGCTGATTAGCGATCTCGAATCTTTGTAATAAATATCCTATCCTGTACTGAAACTGAAATATTCTGTAATGCTACATACTGATTATACTTGAAAGTGTAATTACAAGACCCAAATTTAGTCCTAAAACATTCATTTATTGATTAATTAGTGGAGATTTACTTCGAGTTCTAATAGTTTCTATTCTTAAACATGCAGAGAAACGGCGAGAAATGATGAGATTATCGAGGAAGAAGAAGATAATAATGATGAAGATTTTTTCACCATTCAAGTGTAGATGTATAGACACTCAATAAGGATGACAGTAAGGCAAATATGGAAGAGATTGAATAAACTAGACGCCATTTTCCAGTAGCTAAATAGGATTTACACTTAGAAAATTTTTAAATTTGAGTTTGGATTTTTGTTCTTATGTTCAGATGCCAGTTTGCTGATCGAACGATACGATCTAGAATGAATCTATATTTTTATTTCAATATAGGGTTTTGATGAATATATATATGGTCTACTGTTTAGACCTTAGAGGGCCATTCATATTCAGTTTTTGAGAGTTTAGGGTTTAGTTTTTTAGCGCTTTCTTCTATTGTTTGGGTACTTTTGCAACTTGGATTCAAGTTTTATTCTTTAACAGTCTGCAGCATTACTAAAGTTTAGGTTTTTCGCAACATCAACTATTTCTTTTACGCCATTCTTTTCTTTTTATGGTTTTTGTTTATCAGTCATGATGCTAGGCTAGATTTTTATTTTTTGATTCAACCCATCGATGAAGGATAGGTTATTGTTTATTGATTGAATGTCACGAAAACTTTACATGCAAGGTTAGACTTGCATGTTATGGTTTTCTATTATTCGAAGCTGATTTATTTTGATTCAAAAACCTTCAAACACATATAATATCAATCATATTTTCTTAAAATCATTGATGCTATTATATAATTAAAATAGACATACTTTTGAAATTAAATAAATTAAGTTTGGAACAAAGATAAAATAATATAATATCTTTCTAGTTTTTTTCCCTAAATGTGAATTTAAAACTGAGCTTTGGTGAACTTGGTTTAATGAAAATATCGTTTGGTTTATATTTTCCTAAACGTGAAACTTAAACTAAGATAAAAAGTGTGTTCAATTGAAAAATAATCAAATTACCTGGATTTGTAAGTCGAGTCAAGACATTTTAATTGTTGAGATTTTATTTCGATTGCTTGATTTATTTTGTTTTATTTCTTGCATTTAGTTTAGTTGAAGTATTTATATCGTTGAATTTTAGTTACTACTTTGAAGTGATTACATCAAATTTCTGTTAAGTCTTTAGAATCAAATATTTCAAAAACCTAATAACTCAAATCTGATTTATTTTTCTTGTACACAGAAACTGAGATTAGCTTAGCTTAGACAAGCTAGATATTAGAAACATTGGCTTCTCTAAGGATTCGATACTTGGTTTAACTAGGACTAAACTACACTATACCTTCTTGCACTTGGGAGGTAATTTTAATTGGTTTTATTAGAGCAATTTAAGTTTTTGGCGCCGTTGCTGGGGGAACGCCAAAATTTTCTTGTTTTCTAGGATAATCTAGACCTAAATTTTTCTTATTTCCTTCTAAATTTTTTATTTATTTATTTGATATTGTGTTTTGCTATTCGAACGCCATTAGGTACCGTCCAGATGCCATCCTATAATATTACTTTTCTGTGTATGAGCACTTGGATTCAAAGGGAATAAGGTAGACTTTAACGTTTTAACATTCTTAATCCACTTTTCAAACCTTCTGATCCTTTAGAAGATATTCAAAACCCTTTTACACTTGAAATGGCGAATCTTCCAGGTGAATGTGCAGGCCAATTGCAAGATCTTAATGGTCAACCTTAGGTACCTCTTGTAAGGTCCATAAGGGATTATCTTCAACAAGACAGACATACACCTGAATCTTGTATAGTGTGGCCTGATAACCAAAGACCTTTAATTTCAAGCCTAGGGTGATCCAACTCCTCTAACCTTTCATGGTATAGAATCTGAAAACCCTTACGAACACCTGACTCGCTTTAGGAATATATGTGTGACTTTTAGGGATCAAAATTATCCCGTCAATGTAGTCTTCTTAAAGCTTTTTCCTTTCTCCTTAAAGAATAAGGCTGCGAGATGGTTTAAATTTTTGCAACCGAATTCCATTCACTCGTGGGATGAAGTGCAAGCAAAATTTTGAAAAAACAAATTCCTACCAAATAGGACTGTCGCTATTCAACATCAAATTTTGAATTTTGCTCCTCAGCTAACCAAAACTTTTTACCAAAGCTGGGAGAGGTTTAAGACCTTACTGCATTCATGCTCTCACCATGGCTTTGAGACGTGGTGTCTTGTAAATATTTTCCTTAGATCATTGACGCTACAGCTTAGTACTTTGTGGAAACTGTATAATGGACAATTCTATGACAAAACTCCTAAACAAGCATATGAATTTTTTGATTTTTTAACCAGGAATGCTCAAACTTGAGATACTATAGGAGCTAAGTATAATCAAACCATAAGTAGTACACTTAAAGGAGTACATCAATTGAGTGACAAAAATAGTCTCAAAGCAAAAATTGTAACCTTAATAAGAGAGATTGAGACATTGAAGATCAAGAAAGAAACACATTTTGTCAAAGAGCCTGTAGCGAATGTCTGTTGCCTTGCATATGATAGTCAATCACATAGAACTGACGATTGTAAATCATGCGAAAATAAAGAGTGAAAAGTTTAGAGCTTCTCTCTCTAGAAATTTCTCTCTCTAAAGTTTTCTTTACATTTCAAGCTTGAATTTATGGGTAAAGCAGCTCGGGTGAAGAAAAATTCAGCAACTAAGCTTTCACTTAAAGAATTTCACACAAGCTTGGTCAAGGAAACATTAGCCAAGGGTGGCAATTTTTGTGGTCAATCCTCAAGTACTCGGGTCTAAATAAATTTATCAGATATAGATGATGAAAGGTATGCTGAGGATGATGATTATGATAATTATTTTAATTGTAGTTCTCCAGTTTATTTTCATTCCAGCAAGACCAAGGCAAAAGTAGAAGAGCAATCTCCAGATTCCATGGCCAAAGTTGCTGAGAGATTAAGGAAACTCAAAGCTTCATCTCCAAAGTAGTCTGTTTTAGATGAAATGAAGCGGAAGGTGCAAGCTCCCCTCAAGAATGACAAGCAACAACCTCTGTGTTCGGGTAGCTTAGGAAGTTCATCTTTTAAGGAGTTCACTCTGGAAGGGAGGAAGAAAGTGGAGGAAGTCATTGTAACTCAGCAGGAAGTTTCCCATGGATTTGAGCCTTATTCAACTGTTGAGGAGAAGAAGACATCATACTCCCATTCGGCCAAAGAAGAGCATGAAGACAATGATTCTAGAAGTTCCTACTCCTTGGCATTACAAACTCCACCGAAGGTAGCAGAGGTTCCTTGCAAAGATGAAACAGAGGGAATAACACCAAGGATACCAAAGAGTGGGAATTTTACCGCCCAAATGGAAAGCTATATGAGCAGGTCAAATGTCAATGCATCTGATGGCTATCCAAGTTATATGGATGCATCATGTGTTGGTGAGTCAAAGGTTAATCCCACGGGTCACCATGTTAGTCTCTCGGTCAACAAAGATACATCTGCCGTGGAAAGGGGAGTGGTTATTTCAATTAATGGGAGTGGTGGGGCTGCTTGTACTAGCCGAGGTGTAGATGTGCAAAGCAACAAGGAAAGCTTTTATTACAATGTAAGTAGTGGGTCCCAAGTGGACTTTGAAACACCTACATGTGCTGAAGCTATTCACTCATCGGGTAGTTGTGCAAATAAAGGTGTTGACTTGCGAGGGGTGGGCCCCATGGTCACTCAATTGTCAAACTTTTCAGCCATCCCTCCTTCAGCCGAGAGAAGCAAACGTGCAGAGACAAAAAGATGTATTGGTGGGTCTACACTTGTATTTCCACGTGAGATGGAGCAGCAAATAGGGGGGAAAGTCAAACATGTACAGGTGCATATTTAGCCGTGCAAGGCAACAAAGAATGTGGGTTCGATTTGCAATCAAATGTGTCCCTTCTCCTAAGTAGAAAGTTGAATTCCAATGACTCTTTTCAGCCAAGCATAATTAATCAACCAAAGGATGAAGCTATTAAAGTCTCAGGTATTCTTTCCACATCATCAAGTCAAGGGCTCCACTTTGCAAAAAAAGCCAGAACAAGTAAGTTACCATGGTCTTTTTTATTTGGTCAAAAGAGGAAAATAAGGCTTCAAGTCTCAGATTTTTCAATGTTGAATTGGAAGAAAATGAGCTTAAAATCCCTATTGAAATTTCTAGACAAGGATATACCCATTGGAATCATGCTCTAGTTGGCTACTTTCTTGATAAATGGAGTTCATTCCATTATGTTAAAACATGGGCTGAAACGAAATGGCCATGGGAAGTAGTAGATGTGGTCACCTATGAAAATGGTTTTTACATATTTAATCTCAAGGATGAGGATGCATTGCGAACAATTTTGGATGGGGACCCTTACTACTGTGGTAATCGTTTAATCTCATTAAAAGATGGCACCCTGGTATACAACTACACAAGGAGGAATTCTCATCATTGCCAATCTGGGTAAAGTTCTACAATGTTCCACTTAAACTTTGGACAGATGAGGGATTGAGCTATTTAGCTAGTGTAGTGGGCAAGCTTTTGTTCCTTGATGAGTATACACAAAAGAGAAGTAAGCTTACTTATGCTAGAACATGTGTCGAAATGCAGGTGGACAAAGAAATCCACAAGACCTTCAAAGTAAATTTGGGTTATGGTAATCCATTTGAAGTCAAAATTGAGGTTCCATGAAAACCAAAAAAATGTGAAAGATGCAAAGTCTATGGTCATACGGTATCGTCTTGCCCCACAAAACCAAAGTCTGAAGTCAAACAAATCAAGCAAGAATGGAAAATTAAAGAGCACAAGGATGAAGATTGGCAAGAAGTGAAGAATAGAAGAAGGAGCAATAAGCCACTAGTTGAAGGAAGCAAAGTGTCTTTGCAACCCACGGTCAACACCTTTGAAGTGCACTCGAAGGGAATGAGCAACAAGACATTTCAGTGCCAAAGGAAATGAGCAAGGACACGCCACAAGCTTCATCCAATATGTTTGAGATTTTACAATCATGCAAAGAGGATGAGTGTAAAGAGGAAGACAGTAGTCTAAAGTTGAAGTAAGAGCCGAAGGATGATGAGGTATCAACCAAGCAAGGGCTGACGCAAGCAAAAACAACACCAACATCCTCCCAAGCTCAGGAAAAAAAATTACTCCTAGACCGTATTCAAAAGCTTAATTTTGCTAAGGAGCAAACGCTAGCAAGCATCTCACTCACTAAGGGGCCAAGCTCTAACTCAAACAAAGCTAGGAAGAAATGAGGCTTATTTTGTTAACCTATCCACTTAGGTTGTAAGTGGATCTATTAAAGGATAGGTTAGATGGTTTCTTAGTATTTTTTGGATCCTCTATATGAGGTGTGTACCCTTTGGGGTTTGTATTGAGCTAGTTGTAAATCTATATTTTTTGGTAATAAAACATCTGCTTAACTACAAAAAAAAAAAAAACTGACGATTGTCCAACCATACCATTGTGGAGAGAGATAATACAAATGCAACAATCCCATGAACTTCTTGTTAATGCTATAAATCAATTCTGTCCACCATATCGGGAATAAATCAATGAGGGAATCCCTATTTTAAAACTTACAATCCAGGATGGAGAAACAACCCTAATTTTAGATAGAAAAATGATGGAGTATCTATGTCTCAGCAATATCATGCTGCTTTACCTCCACTTATACCTCAAGTTCCATTTCCTATCCTAGGATAATCTCAGAATTTGGGACAATCACAAAATCTATTTATACCTCCAAATAAACGTTCTATTGAAGAGACGTTTCAGCAGTTTGTGCACACATAATCAACATTGTGGGCTCAAAACAACTGAGTTATGGATGATATAAAAAGTCAACTGACTATTATAACTCAAGCATTGAGCACTCAACCCAAGGGTCAATTACCTGCACAACCAAGACCAAATCCAATAGCTCAAGCAAATCAAACTGAAGGATCTTCTAGTGCTTAAACTAATCACGAGCAAGTACAGACTATCACGACACCTATGCATGGTAAAGTTATAGATAAGACAATTCACCCTAGGGAAGCTAAGCCCAAGGAAGAGTTAGAACCTAAGTGGAAAGTAGAAGATCAGCTAGTGACGGATAAACAAGAAAATTCAATAAAGGATCAGGAAAAGCAATAACAGACTATGAAAGGAGAAAATGAGAAGGAAGAAAATGAAAAGACAAAGAATACGACAAATGAATATGTTCCAAAACCGCCATTTCTTTAAAGATTTTTAAACATAAGAAGGAGGCTCAGTACACAGAGATGATGGAGGTATTCAAGCAAGTGAAAATTAATATACATATATTAGATAATTCCATGCTAATATTGGGGAGTACCGAATAGATAATGCATTGCTTGATCTGGGGACAAGTGTGAATCTGTTGCCCTATTTTGTATATGTACAATTGGGTTTAGGAGAACTAAACCCTACCTGAGTTACTCTACAACTTACAGATAAATTAGTGAGAACAACTCATGGAGTGGTTGAAGATGTATTGGTTAAGGTGGAGAATTTTTGTTTCCCAGTGGATTTTATAATCCTTGATACACAACTCTTGACTAATCTATCTACTCAAAATCAAACTCTAGTTATTTTAGGTCAACCTTTCCTTGCAACATCAAATGCCTTTGTTAATTGCAAGGTAGGGTATCTTAAAATGTCCTTTGGCACAATTACTTTTGAAACAAACATTTTTAATGTCTGTAAACAACCAAAGGATGAGTTTGAAATTTAAGAAGTGGACATGATCGAAACTATAGTCCAAGATTACGATGACCAAGAGTTTTATGAAGACTCTTTGGAAAGGGCAATTTGTTTTAGTGAAGGACTATAATAAAGCACTAATATAACTGATGAAGTCAAGAATCTATACGAATTACTTGAAATATAACAGACGAGCTAGGAATCCCACATGAGCAAGTTCAGGCTATCATCACTTTGAAAAGTAGTAAGGTCATTCAAAAGCCTATAGATCCTAGAGCTAATGCATCTAGTGATACGTTAGGATCTAGGGGTAGTGGGGGGATTGAAAAAGAGAGTGCGAGAGAAGAGAAAGGAATTGAGGAGGAAACAAATGTGCAGACTTTAGGTAGGCAAATTGACCAAACCATTGAGCATATACCTAGACCACCCTTCCCTCATAGATTAGCAAAGGGCAAGAATGAGATGGTGAATTCCAAAATTTATAAGATTTTCAAAAAAGTGAGGATTAGCATCCCATTGCATGAAGCCATCAAGCAAAATCCCCCATATGCTAAATTCCTTAAGGATATGTGCACTGTGAAGAGAAAACCTAATGTTAAGGAGAAAGCTTTCTTAACTAAACAAGTAAGTGCCATAATCCAATGTAATACCTCTCCCAAATACAAAGACCTAGGGTGTCCAACCATCTCGTGCATAATTAGTGACCACATCATTGACAAAGCTTTACTTGACCCAGGTGCTAGTGTCAACTTGTTGCCATATGCAGTGTATCAGCAACTAGGTTTAGATGAGTTAAAACCCACTCGAGTCACATTGCAATTAGTTGATTGCTTGGTCAAAATGCCAAGAGGTATAGTGGAAGATGTGTTGGTCTAAGTAGACAAGTTCTACTTTCCAGTTGATTTCATTATGCTAGACACCCAACCCATCCAAAACCCTAACCAATCCATTCTGGTCATTTTAGGTAGACCCTTCTTGGTGTCCAATGTTGTGATTAATTGCAGGAGTGGGGTTATGAAATTGTCTTTTGGTAATATGACCATGAAAATGAATAGTTTTAGGGTAGGGAAACAAATAGGAGAGTTTGAGGATCTTTGGGGGATGGATTTAACTCATACATAAAGTGAGGAATACTTCGAGAAGACTTTCTTTGCTGACCCTTTGAGAGAGCTTTGGTTTTGAATGAAAAGTGTGAGGTTTTTGATGGAGTAAATTTTGAGGAAAGTAAGTTAATGAATATTGAGGAAGAAGTTACGTTTATTAGTGGCTAGGTTCTGGTGTTTGAGCCTTTGGAGCCATCTTTGATTAAACCCAAGTGATCGGTTGAGAGTCCTCCTTGTCCCCTTAGGAAACTTTTACCAAGTGAGCTTAAGTATGCATTCCTAGGTGAGGGTGAGACATTCCCAGTAGTCGTGTCTTCTAAGTTGAAGAGAGCCCAAGAAGAGATATTGTTGGAGGTTTTGAGTACTCATCGCAAGGCCTTAGGTTGGACGGTGGTAGATCTTCAAGCTATTAGCCTTTTAGTCTATACTCATCATATATAGCCTAAGGATGATGCCAAACCAGTGAGGCAAATGTAACGTAGGCTAAACCCCAACATGAAAGAGGTTGTGAAATGGGAGGTGCTCAAATTGTTTGATGCAGGCATCATTTACCCCATCTTTGATTCAAAGTGGGTGAGTCCTACCCAAATGATTCCTAAAAAGTCCATTGTCACTGTTGTTGAGAATGAGAGGGGACAGTTAGTGCCATAACATACCTAAATCGGGTGGTACAAGTGTATTGACTATAGGAACCTAAATACTATGACCTGAAAGAACCATTTCCCCCTTTCATTCCTAGATCAAGTACTTGAGAGAGTAGCGAGGAAGTCTTTTTATTATTTTCTTGATGGATATTCAGGGTATAACCAAGTTGAAATAGCACTTGAGGATCAAGAAAAGACCACTTTCACATGCCCTTTTGGAACTTATGCATATGGACACATGCCATTTGTGCTATGTGACACACCAGCAATCTTTCAATGGTGTGTGATGAGCATTTTTAGCGATATGGTCAAGAAATTTCTAGAGGTGTTGATGGATGATTTCTCCATTCATGGAGATGACTTTAATGAGTGTCTGAGAAACTTGGAGAGAGTATTGGTTCGTTGTGAGAAAACGAACTCAATTGGGAGAAATTCCATTTCATGGTAAACTTGGGGATAATCTTGGGACACATTATCTTATCCAAAAGGGTAGAGATCAATAAGGCAAAATTTGAACTCATAGAGAAATTACCTACCCCAACTTGTGTCAAGGATGTAAGATCTTTTTTCAGATGTATTGGATTTTATCATAGGTTCATCCAATCCTTTAGCTCTATAGCTCATTCTTTGTGTGCTGTACTATCTAAGGATGTTCCATTTGTTTGGACATTTGAGTGTCAAAGAGCGTTTGATCGATTAAAAAACATGCTTACTATTGTACCCATAATTTAGAGCCTAGATTGGTCTTTGCCATTTGAGCTCATTTGTGATTCAAGTGACTATACAGGAGGGGCAGGTTTGGGGCAAAGGAAAGAGAGCAAGCCTCATATCATATACAATGCTAGTAAAACCTTCAATGAGGCTCAATTGAACTACACTACCACTGAGAAGGAATTGCAAGCAGTAGTACTTGACGTTGACAAGTTTCGGTCTTATTTGGTAAAGTCCCATGTCACGGTGTTCAGAGATCATGCGGCTTTGAAATACTTTCTTTCAAAACAAGAGGCCAAACCTCACTTCATTAGGTAGATTCTGCTCCTACAAGAGTTTGACCTAGAAATCAAGGATAACAAGGGATTAGAAAATGTGGTGGCTGATCATTTGTCTAGGTTGCTATCTCATGTGTTTGACCATGGTGACCTACCAATAGAAGAGCATTTTCCGAATGAACATATTATGCATGTGAGCTCTACATCTCCAGATCCTTCTCCTTGGTATTTGGACATCGCCAACTTCTTGGTGACTGGCCTTGTGCCCTCACATTGGACTAGGATTGTTAGAAGGAAATTTATACGTAATGTGCGTAACTTCTTTTGGGATGAGCCATACCTCTACAAATATTGCCTAGATCAAATTTTTAGATGTTGCATTCCTGAGACTGAGGTTTCTTGTGTCATTAAGTTTTGTCATTCACTAGAATGTGGAGGCCATTTCTTCTCAAAGGCAATAGCCACTAAGATTCTTCAAAGCGGATTCTATTGGCCTTCATTATTTAGGGATGTCCATAACTATTGCCTTAGATGTGATCGATGTCAAAGGCTAAGAGCCCTTACTAAGCAAAATGAAATGCCTCAAAACCCCATAATCATTTTAGAAAATTTTGACTGTTGGGACATCAATTTTGTGGGGCCACTCCTTAAGTCATTCGGATTTAAGTTCATACTTGTGGTTATAGAGTATGTCTCCAAGTGGGTAGAAACCATTGCGATTCGCACCAATGACCATTGGGTGGTGGTCAAGTTCTTAAAGGAGTTTATCTTCTCACACTTTGGGATGCCTTGGCCCATCATTAGTTATGGAGGCAAGCATTTTTGCAATATGCCTGTTGGTGTTTTGCTGTATAATTAAGGTGTGACACACAAGGTAGGTACCTCATACCACCCACAAAATAATGGCCAAGTAGAGTTACCTAGTAGGGAGATTAAGGGCATACCTAAGAAGACCGCCAACCCCATGTGCAAGAAGTGGTCTTTGCATCTCATTGATGCATTATAGGCATATAGCACGGCTTATAAGACCATTTTGGTATGTCTCTCTACTACCTTGTCCATGGTAAGGTGTGCCACCTACCAATTGAGGTGGAGCATAGGGCTTACTTGGCAATTCGGTAGTTTAATGAAAGTTTGGATGATGTCAGTATTTTCCAAAAGCTCTAGTTAAATGAACTTGAGGTGTTGCATAATGATGCTTTGGAGAACGCAAAGATCACCAAGGCCAATATGAAAGACTTGCATGGCAAGCACATTTCTAGGAAGTCTTTCTATGTAGGCCAGAAGGTCTTGATGTGTAACTCTCAGTTACACCTCTTTTTGAGCAAACTTCAGTCTAGATGATCTAGTCCATTCATCATCACCTCAATTTCAGAGCATGGTGTATACAAGGTTCACAATCCATGCAACGACACCACTTTTAAGGTGAATAACCATCATTTCAAGCCATATTTAGAGAACTTCGTGGCTGAGATTGAGTCTTGGGAGCTTACCGACCCCCTTCCCTTTGAATAATACAAGCATTATCGTTTTTTTTTTTTTTTTTTTTTTTTTTTTTTTTTTTTTTTCTGTACATAGTTAGCTTAGATGTTTCTTTTTTGTTTTGTTTTGCCTTAATTCTTAGTGTAGATTTGTTTTGCTTTTCTTTTTTTTTTATTTTTCTTTGTTTATCTTTGTCTTGCTAGGTAGTACTTTGTACCATGTTCTGTGTTGGTTAGAGTGTCTAGGATGATATGTTGAGGGTTAGTGCCACTTTGGATCTGACTAAGGAATTTTGTGCCAAGACCTGCTGGGGGGTACACACCACTGAACTGGGTTGCGTGCACCCACCTACCTTCAGTGGCATATGCCTGTGGGGGGGTGTGTTCCATGTTGTTGTCTCGTGCACCCGTGAATGGGGCATGTGCCCACCAATGAATCATGTGACCTCAGGAGTTAAGGTCTTGACACCTCCATTCATTTCTTTCCCAGCAAAAGTACCTAAATTCTTTCTCCCGAAACTTTGACCCTCCTACCATTTCATCCAAACTCGACCTAACTTCCTTTTTGTAACTTTTGGACCTTACCACTCTCCATCAATCGATTTTAGGAGTTGGGTTATCTACGTTGGAAGTTTAAGTTGCTCCATGTGAGATTCTTTGAGTTGTTAATCTGGCATTGAGGTAAGTTCTCTTTGTAAAGGGGGATTGCAATGGCATTTTTGGTGGAAATTTGGTTGTTGCTAGTGTGTTTTTGGGAAGGATTCTCATTATTGCACACTAACTATTTGACATTATGCTTGAGTGACTTTGTAAGTGAGTTTTGGGTGAGCTAAGAACTTCAATTTTGGTATATTGGGTTGAATAGATGAATGGATTGATTTGGTGGTTTGTGGGTTGTTTTGTGATCTCAATCAGGCAGCTGTGAATTTGTGCTTGTGAAGTGTTTCCTTATTTGCTTGTGAGGACTTGGGTTAACTTCATTTGGGAGTGTATACATTGTTTTACTAAGGCTGATTATGGGCATTCCTTTAAGAGAATTTGTGCTTCAAACAAATTATAATGACTTGTGGTAAGGGCAAGCGAAAAGCACCACTTACTCCCTCTCTTTCTTCATCTGAACATCAAACAAATGAATATGAGGAAGAGGAGGAGAAGAATAAGCCTGAGAATGAAAAGGAGGAAAATGGGGATGAGGATGATGAGGGCGATGAAGAAGACAATGAACAATATGACGATGAGGAAAATAGGAATGAATGAGATGAAAAGAATGAAGAAAAAAGTCAGGATAATAAGGAAGAAGCAGACGGGGACAATGATAAGAGGGATGAGAATGATGAGGGTGAAGAAGAGCTTGACTATGATACCCATCGATGTGTTAGCAAGGTGGCTCAGGATCTTTATGATTCACATTAGAGTCAGTGGACTGTCATTTGTGAGTATGGCATTAGGTTAAAGAGTTTTCAGGAAAAACTAGCCCCATTTCAAACTTGGATGGTAGATAAGGGATGGACCGAGACTCTTTCATTTTGAGCTAATGCTGACCCAATCCCTGTTCAGAAATTCTACGCGAATGCCACTTTGGTTAGCGATGAGACTTGCCCAAGGTGATTGGGGATCTTCTTTATAGTGCGTGGTAAGACTGTTACCCTTACTTCTTGTGCCATTAGAACAGTTTGGAATATTTTGTATACGCAGGATCTGGGGTGCCCTTACCCTAAGGATCATGAGCCCCATCTTAACTTTCTTACGCGTGTTTTATCTGATGAATGAGTTTGGGCTTGGGGTGTGTAAAAGCAAATTTTGAAGAACAAACTATACCCTAAGTATTACATTCTCCACGAGTTGAGCTGCTCTTAGATTTTTCGCTTAGCATATGATCACAAGGTCAGCCCCAAGAGAGTCGAATTGCTGTTTGCTGTTCTATCGAGTGCTCCCATCGACCTTACTTTACTTATGTTGATAACCATTTGGGTGTGAGCACCATAGACTAATGTTCATAATAGCCTTTCCTTTGTTGGTCTGATCATATGGTTGTTGGAAGCTTATCATGTTTTGATTGATGCCCACCTCTGGATAGCGAGGCATCTGGACATGATATCAAGCTTTACTACTGCGAAGAGTGAGGCTCAGGCCCAGGACCGTCCTGCACCAACTGACCCTCCACCTCTAGCCCCTTCTCTTATAGTGCCTACCATTCGTGCTTCTATCCAGGCACTGGATACATGCTTGAGTAGCATTGAGGGAGAGCAGCGTGTGCAATATGAATTTCTAGAGTCTATCCTTGTTGCAGTTTGACCATTACCACTAGTTCAGGACCTACCACCACCACCACTAGCTAAGGACAAAGACCCCCTGACCAATGCTTAGGCACCTTTTGTTGCCTTAGGGCAAACTTTTTGTGTCAGTTTAGGTAAGGTTTTGATCATGATATGTATTGTAGACCTAAAATTACTTTTTTTTTATGATGTTGTTATTTTGGCTTTCGCTGAGCGATTCAGATTGTATTGACCTTATGTACTTAGCCTTTTGGTTACTAATGTAATATAACATCAATTTTTGTTTTTCTTTCTTCTTGTGTATAATTATGTTCTTTTTATTTTGTTTTATTTTCTTTATTTCTATTTACTAACTTTCTTTTATTTATTTATTTTTCTTTTTCTTTTCTTTTCTTTTTATCTTATGTTTTGTTCAGCTTTGTAGGCTCTGGTTAGTTAAATAATGTAGCTTTAAGGTAATATCCACCCTTTTCATCTTTTGTTTCTACACTTTTGTCATCTCTTGTTTTTACATTTTGAGGATCATACTTTGGTGTATACTATTGGTTGCTATTGGAGTACTGTAGAAACTAGGTTGGGGGTGTCTTTATTGACTACGAGTTGTCTTTTTCAAGGTGCATGCTTGGCTACTGTGTTTTCTCTTATTGATCATCATGATCGTTCTCATCATGCTCATTTTTGCACATTACGGACTAACTTGTAATTCATGGTTCTCACATTGAGGACAATGTTTAGTTTAGGTAGGTGGTAGAGTTTGCATGATGACCCTTTGTGCTATAAGTTAGTACATTTATACTTGCATGTTAGCCCTTTTAGTTTGGTTGATTATGGAATTGAGTGAAAGAGTGGGTGAATTTTGTTCAAGTTTTGATAGGAAACTTAATTTAAGTTGAGTGTGTGGTAACATTGTGCATTTTTTACTATTATGGAAGAGTTCATGTACTTAGGAGTGTACTTCGTTTAGCATTAGTCAATTGAGCATCTTTGGACTAGGTAAAGACTTATACCCCTTATTCTTTGAGCCTATTATTCTTTTCTTAAAGGGTTGCACATAATCACAGCTCTTTTGTTTGTCACTTTAGTTTTCAATACACCAATTGTATCACACACTTGCATGAGTTTCACGTGGCATATTATGAATTGTTGCAAGCTTTGAATATGATGCTAGGCTCTCTTTGCTATTTTTGGCCTCTTTGTCTTTCCTTAATAAGAAATTGCCCTAGGAACCAACTTGAAGCTTTTTTGTTAAGTTATTTTAATTTTTTCTTAATTCTCACATTATATATTATCCCTTACACCCATTCAGCCTCACCCTTATATGTATTGGGTTGTAAAAGTGCCTCAATGTCAATGATGTGGACTTGGTTTGGAATGGAAACTTTTGAGGGCGTATTGAGAGGAAATCTTAGGTGGAGAATTTAGCTAATGTATATTTCATTGTTCAAAAAAAATTCTCATTTCTTTTGTTTATGAAATTGGGACTTTTACATTGTTTGCAATAGTTACAAATGTCCTAAGGGTAGTATTTAGTGTGAATAAGGTTCTTATTGGGATTCTTGTTGGAGTTTGGAAAGAAAATGGGTAAATTGGGACTTGTATGCACCGTAACATCATTATCCTAAGACATGTGCTTTGATTTCCATATCTTCCATTGTTAATCATTGCCCCTGGCCAAGTTATAACCAAAACAAAGACCTCACGGATTCTAAGTAAGCAACTCTTATGTTGTGCATATAGTAGTCTCGGGTAGGTTGTGTGGTGTGATCTCTTGCGCATGTATTGGAACATGGTTATGAGCTATCCACTTTGAACTTCCATTCAATTCACTCACTTATTAGTAGGGTTGTGTGCAACTGGGATAGCATCATATGCTAGTAGATATGTGTGAAACCTTGATGAGTAAATTTCTTTCAATGAGTGATACTTTGTGAGTGTTTGAAGTCAAAACCTAGTTCCGTTTTTACTGTAGCGACCTTGTTGAACAAATGAAACAATTTTGTACACATGCTCTTCCTACCTTGATGGTCCTTGTAGTTATGCTTTGCACTTAGGAATTACACATGATATTGGGATTTTATAACTTGTTGGATCTAAGCTTGATTCATTCTTGATCTTAATCACTATTTGACATTTTGAGACCATACTATAATATTTGTGGGTAGCATCATTGCAAACTCTCACGAGACCTTGTTCGTCCACTAGGGGAAACCTAGGGGTTTAAAGGGCTTACCTCACGTGCTATGTGTGGCCGCGTGTCTCCTACGAATATAGACCTCCCTTTTGTTTAAGTTTTTGCTTATCTTTCTTTTTGAATAGATGGAGTGATTAGCGTATGCTCTTTAGTCTTAGGACTTGAATTCTTTCTATTGCTAGGGACTAGCAATGTCTAGGTTGGGGCTTTGTGATTGCACGCAATCATCGACATATTTGTACATCATTCCATTGCCTATTTGAGCAAATTATCAAGCTTTTTCAATGACTTTGTTAGTATTTTGTGATTTTTTTTATCTTTGATACTTGTATTATAGGTAATGGAGGAAATTAGTGAGAATAAGGAAGCTTTGGAGGCAATGCATGTTGAAGGAAGGGGCTACTTAATGATCACCAAGTCGAGAAATAAATAGAAACAGAAAACAAACATGTTGGTGACATGAAAAAGAAAGTTGAAGCAAGAAGGTAGAAGAAAAAGGCCAAGCACAGACTTAGGCATGTGCCCTCAATATTTGGGGTGTGCGCCCCTCTAATTTTATGGGGTGCGCCCCCTTTGTGTTTGCCCTTTTAATTTTGTGGGGTGTGCCCCCTTTTTCCGTGTGGCCACCAAGAGCTCAACTTTGGGTGTTTCAGTGGGGCATTTCATCAAACATTTGTGAAGAGTTAGGACGGGTGCATGACCTTCTTTCTAGGGGTGGCTGTAGACCCTCTCCCGGTTGGTCTTGTGGTTCTCCTTGCACTTGTAACTTTAGTCTTTTGCCCTTAAAATGCTTTGCCTATAAATAGGCTTGTAAAAATTCTGACAGGAAGCTTTTGAATCATTTTTGTAATCACTGGTACGTTTGTTTTATTGGTGATTCCTTTTCTCTCTCTTAGGGTTTATGTGTGTAAGTGATTTGTTTTTCAATATTTTCAATTGAAAGTTCTTCTTTTCAGTTTTTTTTCTATCTTTCTCTACCTTGTACTTGCTCAAAATTCTTGTATGTGTTTTATTTCTTTTTTTTTTTTCAATTTAATAGATAGAATGGATGTTCATTCTTCTTCAAATAGTTTTGCTTACAACTTAAATATGTTAGGCTAGATTAGTCTTGGTTTTAACCAAGGAACGTACTAAAAAAGAAAATGATGGATTTGAATATCATGATTTTAAATGTAATATATTTTCGATTGAACCGTAAAACTTGTTAAGTTTAGGTTTAACCTTAGAAATTGAATCACTCGTGTTATAATCGAATCTTGGTTATGAGTTGATACTCATGCATACCACGTGTTCAGTTCAATGTCCTGGTGACTTTGAATCGGATTTCTAAACCCTAGTTCAATGTTTTTTTCTTTAGGAAAAGTTTTTAAAGTTAAATCTTCCTATCTAGCACTACATGTATAGATGTTAGCTTGAGTTATTAAAATATATTCAAATCCAGTCATTCAAATCCATTACGGGAATAGGTTAAATCCAAGTGTTTTCACTTAAAAGTACTTTTCAAAAATTAAACTGCTTTTTTTCATTTGCGTTTTAAGTTTTGTTTTCAAAGCATTTTCTAAACCTAATTTCAAAACCCCAAAAGATTTTTCCTCTTTTCCTTTGTTATTCTTTGTAAGTGCTTTCAAAACAAGCTTTCCTAAACCCAGTCATGCACTTGCTCCTTATGGAGATGACCTAGAAATCACCTAAATTAAACTACGACCACCTCTTATACTTAAGAGAACACAAACGCAAATTAAGTGCAAAAGTTAGAATGTACTACTAAAATAACCTACGCAGGGTTGGTTATTGTTTCCAGTGGGCTTGTAACCCTTAAAGCATATTAGATTGCCATTGCGGCACAAACACCTAGATGGCGTACATGGATTGCTTTCGCGGCACAAACATATACGATTGTGTATTAGATTGCCTTCGTTGTGCAAACACCTACGATGGTGTATCAGACTATCTTCACGATACAGAATACCTACCCATATGTGTTGATGTGTGTGTGAGTTAGAGTTGAGACTTGGTGTTGAGTGTTGGGGTTGATATGCGTAGTACTTATATGTGTTATTGAGATTATTGAGGTTTTCTGATGATGTTATAATAGTTATAATCTTAAGATTTAATAAGATAATGGAAATGAGACTGGTAATTATGTTATATAATAAGAAGATTTTAATATATGATTTTATGATTTTTGATATTATGATATAATATGCTAATATGTTGTTATTGATTTGCATGAAATATGTTTTGCATGTTCACGTAGTATCATGCTAGGGTATGTTATATATGTTGCTTTTATAGTGGGCAAATAGAATGGTGCTCAACCCTACAGCTATGGTTGCATGTTCAGAGATTGATCTATTAGTGAAGACTTTTGATTGAGTGACTTAGATTGTCTTTTTATTTCATCTTTCGATTAGCAACTTATATATTATTGTACCTCCATTTTAAGGATTATATTATTCTTTTGTACCCTTAATGGAATATCCAGTTGCATTTATTACAGTGCTTCAATGGGGTTATATTTATATTTTGGAGTATTGTACTCAGTGATAACTATGGCTTATTTTGGATTACCTTATTCAGTTATAATATATTATATTTTGCCCCATTTATGGTTTAGCTCTGATTGGAACATGGCTATATGATTATATGTATCTTATTTAGTTCACTTCTCAAGTTACGAGACCCGAGGTGTGACAAATATAGGCTCAGTAGGCATTTACATCCATATTGAATATAAAAACATGTTAATTTAATCAAAATCTTGCCTTGAGGATAAAATGAATAATATATCAAAATATAGTCTAAACAATATCAAAATAGATAACAGAATCTCAAGTTAGAGGTCCACATATGCCTCAAGCTCAACACCTACAATAAAATTTGTATAAAGGTGAGCACAAGTCCACCTGTGCCCACCATACACATAAATAGGTATAATATGTAACAATATGCCCTAAAATGCTATTATCGCGCATCACATAGTATCAATAATCAGAATCATCATCAGCTTTTATCTATATCATAACTAAACCATTTATCAATTATCCATTAGCAAACATCTCATCACACACACATAGACACACACACAGACGGTAGGTATTTTGCAAGATTATCTCATGGCCATCCAGCCTAGCCCCAAACACATCATCATTGTCTTTTATGGGTCCACATCCTAACAAAAATGATTAACTAGCATACATTGTTTTTATAGGTCTCAACCTAATGGATATGATAATCTCAACATACATCATTTTTATCGGCCACATCCAAATGGATACGATAGTCCAAATAAATATCATTATATAGAAACTAACCTATTGGAACAATAACTAAATCCTATATAGGTTTGTGGGCTTTCTGTCCATGGACATATGTGTATACCCTCAATTTCATAATATCTTCTATCCCTGAAATTAATATAATATCAACAAAATTACATAGTATCTATTTTCAGATCTTATTATCAATATAATCACCCTAATAGCCACATAGGCCATCTCATATCATCAGTATCACATCCTATGCCATATTATTAGCAACATATGCTATAACAAATTATAAGCAATACAGGCTATCTCATATCATTAGCAGCGCTTCCTATCTTATAATTTTACATTATCATTAATCTCATAATTGTGTGTTTATTACTTAACATGAATCATATTTTGAAAATGTTTGTTTTCTGAAAAATTTAACACTGGGAAACACTATTATGCGTATGAAGGACCATGTCTCATGTGCACGAGAGGTAAAACGGCAAGCTTTGTGCATCAATCCAAGCATTGGTGTGTGCACAGGAAGCATTAGCCAAGGGCATGTGCACGTGAGACATTGTCTTGAGCTCATAGGAGCTAAAAAGTTAAGGTGTTCGCACAAGGGCTCCAATCTTTTGTGCATGAGGTGCTAAATCTAAGGTCATATGCACAACCTTAAATCAAGCATGCGCGCAAAAACAGCCTTGCAACTACGATCTATCATGCTTTATTTTTGCCTTCCACATATCCAAACTTGATTTTATTAATTCTTAACCAATTGAATCAATGTTTATGCTAATTTTACTCCTTAATAGTATACTATGCTAACCAAATCATCAATTTTATGTTTAATAAAAAATTTAAGCACAATTAATTTTACCATTCTTCATCTTCTTCCTCGAAAACATATAAATACATATATATTCATATATCAATTTCTCAATAACCAACTGTCATGCAATATATTATATTCATTATTTTTTTATTTTTTTGGTAACTCAGAACTCACACCGGTTTATTGCAACCCTCAACGAACTGCATAATTGGTGGGTAAATCGAGAAGATGTACACTACCCTCACACACATCCTGCTTAAGTTATGAATTAAATCCATGTGGCCTTTATTCGAAGCATATCCACGAGCCACTCGGGCTAACCCCAGAGGACTATTCATTGTTAACATATGCATCAAAACATCATTAATGCAACAAGAATCCAAATTTCACTACTGTGAGTTGTTGATTAATTGAAGAAGAAAATGAAACGGACGAGTGTTGGGAATGCTGAAACTTCAATACGATCAACACAAGGACCTAAACACCAAACTAAAACTTAATGTCAACTCCCTAACACTCTAACTTCATAATATAGAAGGGAAAACTTAGTTTTATGAAGCATAAGCTCTTACCAACTCAATCTTTAACTCTTAATTTCAAAAATTTCTTCCCAAGCTCCCTACCTATATATATATATATAGACCAAGATACTTCATGGTGAAGGAAAGGAAAAGCAAAGGTGGATAAGACGTAGACTGTGAGGCTAGGTGTAGCTTGGAGTAGACTTGGGCGACTACTATTAATTAGATTTAACAACTTTTAGTTGAAACACTAGAAAAAAGAATGTAACTTGCAATAACACACCTGTAACAAAGTAAGTGCACAAGAAAAAGGCTATTGTGCACATACGGACAAATCATGCAAATATGAAAAGAAGGTTCTTGCATATGCCAATATCGTGTACATGAGAGAACTCTTGGGGTGTGCATGACTAACGTCAAGGCATAAACTAACACCTAAACCTTGACACAACAAAGCCTGAACTGAAAACCAAGCAACTGAAAGGTTGTAATGCATACCAATTTGAGGGTACTTGCTTTAATCCCTCCGTTATCATCTATCATGTTTTGGTGGATCTCTACCTTATTTGGTTGGCTTATAGGTTCAAAACTTCTCAGCTTCATGGAGATTCTTCTCCACGGTTTGTGCAAGCTATTCGGACTCTACCTTCTTGGCCTTGGTAGGTTAAAGCTATCTTTTGGATTTGGCCTTCGCTGGGATGTCTGAAGCTTAATGTGGATGAATGCTCCGAAGGGAATGTTGGACCTTCAGTTGCTAGTGGTGTCCTTCACAATCATCTTGGTCAGCTTATGTTTGCTTTTGGCCAATTCCTTGGTTAGAGCCCTATTATTTATGTTGAGCTTACTACACTTTTAATGGGTTTAGAGAATGCCTTTAGAATGGGTTACAGGAGGTTGATTGTTGAGTTTGACTTGGTTACCATGGTCTATTGGGCTACTTCGAATGACTCGGGTTGTTGGGATTATGCTTACCTTTTAGCTCAGATTCATCATTTATGTACCTTTGTTTCAGCTCAGATTTGTCATATTTATTGGGAAACAAACCAGGCAGCAGACTTCATGGCTAACTGGGCATCCACACACCAACAGGACCAGGACCTTTTATGAGTTGAGTGACCTTCCTCGAGCTATTACTGGTGTTCTTTCTTTGGATGCTAATGAGACTCCCTAGATTAGGACTTAAGTTTCCGTTTCTTATTTCTCTTTTTCTTGGGAGGTTAGGGCTATATCCCCTTCCCTTTTTATTGTATTGTGGTTAGTCACCACAAGTTGTTTCTTCTTATGTTTGGGAGGTATTCTTTTCGTTGTAAGGCTATGAGTCACTGATTCTTTATTGCTTTCTGCTATGCTTTTCTTATTCTCTTCCTGGAGTTAAGGTTTAGGTCCCCATCCTTCTTGTACTCTATTTTAATTTTTAATAAACTGGTAGGAGTCCCTGCCAATCCCCTTCTTGCTAAGGAGTTTTTTTTTTTTTTAAATAGGTCATTACAATAATAATCATAATATTATTATAACACATAATGTTATAATCGTAACACAAGTCTGAGTCTAAGACTCACACTCTGTGTCGCATGAATTAAAGTTAATATTCAAATGAAAATAGTATTACAGTATCTAGGTCAACTGTCAATCTCAAATCAACTCAGGTGACTGCTCCCAGCTTTTGAGGGGTCGTCACATGTGATAAGAAATGGATGAGTGTCACAGCCCAATAGATAAGATTATGCATGTTTGCACGAGTGTATATACTCAAGTACACAACAAAATAACATAACAATCTTAACAGAGTGAATTTAGTAAAATACAAGTCTAATGACCAATACAAATCCTAATCTCCATCTACCTCCATCTTTATTCAAGGATGGGGTGACACTCAACAAAATATACAGGGGTTACCAATCACACTGTTTCTTATTCATGACAAATGTATATATCAATATAGTACTGATGGGGAACAATGTTATACTCCTAAACGTGTACAACTCAGTAAAACTATGTTACACTCCCTAATCCTTCTATTTAGTAAGTGTTTTCCCCCCTAGTTACTTATTTGCTATACTCAAGTAAAAACCTATTGCAATATGAAAAATCATAACATTATATAATCGAGAATTAATGTCCCAACATTAATGATTAATCTCCAGTCATACGTATTGATTGGGTATCATTCAGTAGAAAATTTCATTTTATTATTTTTCATAAAATATTGGATTTATCCATACGCATGATCATGCTTATATCAACATCAATAACGTGACTCTATCGGTCAAATCAATCATTTTATTATTTTTCATAAAATATTGGATCCATCCATATATATGATCATGTTTATGGCATGTCAACATCAATAATGTGACTCTCTCGGTCAAATCAATACCAATAACATAAATAGGATGATGCAAACTTAGCTTATGCACATGTTATGCTCAGTTATATATAATCATAATGTTATATCTCATCAATTATGTTCTTGACCTGATAACTTAATATAAAAATAATTTTTGATTATTTACAAAAAGATTTGGTGAATTAATGTGAACCACATATCTTAATAATACCTAATGTTGGGATTTAATCTATCAAAATATAATTTGAAATTCAAAAAATATAAAATTTGATTAGATCTAATAAACACATCCACAAAAGCCCACTCGAATGGGTATGTTTAAATGTAACCCCAAGGTCTGTTCATATAGATCTTGGTAGAAACCAATACCCCCGAATTAAAACCACCCTATCCAAATGCTCCATGCAAGGACCATTTGAACGGCTCAAACAAGGAATGAATTCTAATTTTGTAACAAACCCTCAAGCACCCCAACTCATGTCTCACGCTTTAGATTTAATAATATATCATAAATATTGTGTAATCAATACAAATACATGTTTTAACCACCAATATATCATAGATTTAACAAGAAATCTAAACATTTATCGCATACATTCACGTATATATACATATATATACACTTATATATGTCATCAATTCAACCAAAACCACCAAATTTAAGCACAAATTAACTCTAAATCATGACGAATAAAAAATAAAACCAAGGTTTTACCCCGTCTATCTTAAATTCATAGAAAAATTATTGAAGAAAACCCACAAAAAACCTTAAACTTCCAAAACTTTAAACTCCCACCTTGGATACAAACGTCGTGAATAGACATTGTCATAACAATCACCCCATCGAGAATGTCCAGATCTTTAAGGCCATTTTCTCCAATTCTCACTTTTCTCTATAACCTCTCTCTCCTCTCTCTTCTTCTCTGGTTTGGCTAGGAAGAAAGGAAAGAAAAGAGTAAGAGGGAAAAAAAGAAAAGGAGAGAGGAAGAAAGAAAATAGAAATAGGGTTGGGCCCCATGCTTACTCCTAAGTCCAAACACAATTTTAGATTCAACCTAACCTAAAAAAATAAAATAAATTTCACAAACCCAAACAAACCTTAGGTTCAAATATTTAAAAGGCCCAACATTTTAATAATTGGTCAAAAATAAATATACGATGTTACACCTATTAGCTTTGTTATAAAATTAACTAAAATGTTCCCCCCCAAAAAAAAAAGAAAAAGAAAAAGACTATAAGGATAGACCATGGCATTCTTTTTGAAATGAGGAGATATTTTACCACTCTTTTATTGAATACTTTATTCTATATAATACATAATATAATAAATTCTATAAATAATAAAATTTAATAATAATTATTTTTATGGTGAAGAATCGTGTTTCCATGTCAAGTAAAATTTCCAAGTGATGTTAGAAGAAACAATAAATCGTGAACAATATATTTACTAATTTAATATCAAATTTTATTATAATTATAACTTTCATCTCTCTCTCTCTCTCTCTCTCTCTCTCTCTGAGTATATTGTATCCTTGACGAAATTTCTAAATCCGTCCTGAACTAAACTATACCTGTATATGACAATTTTTAAGAATCAACAAACAGTTTGTTTACTACTTTAATATCAGATTTCATTATAATTATATTTTTCATATTTCTCTTCCTCCCCCCTCTCTCTCTCTCTCTCTCTCTCTCTCTCTCTCTCTCTCTCTCTCTCTCTCTCTCTATTACATTAAATCCTTGACAAAATTTCTAAATCCGTCTTGAGTTAGAGTACACCTATATATGGCAACTCTTAAAGTCTAAACCTCGAACCCCGGCCTTTTTGCATAGGAAGAGGAAAAATTCAAGTTGATCGATTGA
The DNA here is from genome assembly GCA_019916065.1 of Vitellaria paradoxa. Lineage (NCBI taxonomy): Eukaryota > Viridiplantae > Streptophyta > Magnoliopsida > Ericales > Sapotaceae > Vitellaria > Vitellaria paradoxa. The sequence continues at coordinate 27,594,333 of CM034239.1, forward strand.
ACCCAATTACAAGTTCCTTAATTTCATTGGCTTATTTCATCAAAATTAGTTTCCCGGCATGGTACTTAAGTTTGGGGCATATATATATATATATATATATTGTTAATATATGAATTGCCCATATCCTTGAGACGACGTTGACTTCACCAAGCACACGCATCAATTCAATTTTTAATGGAATGTGATAAGCATGGTCAGGTTTGGAGGATGTGTACAGTGTTAGTATATGAATTGCTCATGTCCTTGACTCTTGAGACGTCTTTGACTTCACCAAGCACACGCATCAATCCAATCTTTATTAGAATTTGATAAGTTTGAGGGATATGTATTAGAGTGTTGATATATGAATTGTCCATATCCACGTCGTTGGCTTCACCAAGCACACGCGCGCCTTTATTAGAATTTGATAAAATTCAAATTTTTTCATAACTAAAATTAAAAAAAAATAAAATTAAAAGTACCACGCAGATAGTACAGTGGTGGTAGGGAAAATGCTTTAATAGCTTATTTTGATTCCTGCCATAAATGTTTCATCTTTTATTGATCCATATAATTTAATTCAATTTTATTGTCTTTTTCCATAATTATTGACATAAATGTCGTGTGTCTATAAATATAGTAGCATCATTTATCGTAGTATTGTTTTAACGATAATTCAAATGAGGATAGTTGGAATTGAAAGGTTTAAGGTGAAGTATAAAAATGTTAAATATAGTTTATCTAATCATTTATAAGTGATATTTTTTCGGATGATCCTATTTATGCTATTTGAATGCCCTTTTGTACTTTCTCTCACCTTATCTCATTAAGTCTAATTAACAAAACTATTATTTTTTTAATAATTTTTAAGTATAATTTAATGATATAATTGCTCTTTAAAAAAAAAATTTATAAATTTGGACAAATATTACTAAGTCTAGTTTTTAAAGACTAAAATAAATTTTACTTTCATTTATATTTTTAAAGGCTTAATTGACTTTATACTCTTCTACTTAAGGTAAAAATCACTTATCATTCCTAAATTTCAAGAGTCTACCTTTACACTCTTTATACTTTAAACTAAAGTGAAACTATTAAAAAATTTGTAAAAAAAATAACAGTTTTAACTCTTAATAATTTAATACCGTTTACAATTTTACTTTAATCTTGAATATGACAAGTATAAAAGTAGGTTTTTAAAATTTAAGAATATAAGCAATTTTTATCTTAAGTACATGAATATAAATGTAATTATCCATATTTTTAGCAATTATACATCCTCCCTCACCTTATCTCATCAAGTCAAATTAACAAAATTATTATTTTTTAGCAATTTTTAGGTATAATTTGAAATGATATAATTACTTGTTAAAACAGAAAATTTTTATAAATTTGGACAAATATTACTAAGCCTAGTTTTTAAAGACTAAAATAAATTTTACTTTCATGTATTTTCTCAAATGGTTAATTGACTTTATATTTTTGTACTCTAGGTAAAAATCACTTATACTCCGTAAGTTTTAAAAATCTACCTTTACACTATTTATACTTTAGATTAAAGTGAAACCACTAAAAAATTAGTAAAAAATAATAGTTTTAATTCTTAATAATTTAATTGTTTCCAATTTCACTTTAATCTTTAGCACGGGAGCTATAAAAGTAAGTTTTTAAATTTAGGAATATAAGTAATTTTTATCTTAAGTACATGGGTATAAATGTAATTACCTCTATTTTTAGCAATTAACACCCTCTAGTCATTCATTAGGGTTTTATATGAACCTTTGATTCCCATAATTTAGATGCATATTTTAAATATAATGTAATAAATAAAATGTAAGAAATGTCTCTAGAGAGTAAAATAATTCTTGTTTATATTTTTAATAATCATATAAAATAAATTTTATTTTATTTGTAACTTAATCAAATAAAAAATAATTTATTTCATCTCATTTTATGTACAAACTTTTGGCATTTATTTGTCATCTTGAATATAGGGAAATGACAAAAAAATGACAAAATCATCATTGTGAATATTATACTTGACAGCGTCCTGATTTTATTATTAATATAGCATGCATTAATATTGATGCATTTCGGGGTATTATTTTGAATTTATCATTATAAAATTATGTATTTATAAAGATAATTTACATATCTATTCAAAAAATTTAATATAACATATCTATAGAATATAGATTATAGATATCAAGTAAATATTGATTGACATAATTAATTTGTCATATATTATATTTTAAAAGAGTAATAACAAAAGAAGAAAAAAGTTCTTTATGTAGAGTTGGAGAAGAAATGAAAAAAATAAAATAAAATATAAAAAATTTAAAAAATTTCGATATATTGATTGGTGTTGCCGGATATTGTTAATATAAGTTGGTATTGGCCAATACAAATCACAATACGATACAAAGAACAAGATACCATCTTTGTGTTGGTACAGTATATACGGATTGTTATGGTACAAAATTCATAGCATTAGACAAAGTTTGGATAGAAAATGAAATCAACTAATTTCTTCTTTTTGTTTTATTAAGTTAGGCGATAAAATAAGATCTACCATTATATTAGCATAGAAAATATAAATAACAAATTTATTTTAATCTTTCAAAATATTTTTTACGAGTTACAGTCACTCAGTGTCGCGAGTTGTTCAATTGGTCGAAACTAGCACTCTATCCAATTAGACATGCTTATGTTGATGAGCGTCGAAGTTTCAAAGTAGAATGTTAGACAATAGTTAGAAGAATTTTTTTGTGATGTACGCGAAAGTTGGGTTTGGAAAAATATACAGGGAAATTAATGAGATAAATTATATTTTTATTTAATTAATTTAGAAAATAAAATAATATTTATTTTACATAATTAATAAAAATAATCAAAAATAAAATTTACTTCAAATTTTAAAAATATTTTTTTATATTTTATTTCAACACATTATATTACTTTCAAAATATGTAAATAAATTACAAGAATTAAAAAGTTTGTATGTATCTCTACTAAATGATCTGAAAGTGATAATAAAAGTTAAAATGCAAAAGTTTGTAAAGGAAAAAAATAAAATGAATGTTTTATTTGATTATGTTAGAAAAAGTAATAAAATTTATTTTTATATGATTATTAAACATACAAATGAAAAAAATTATTTTTTAAAAATTATGCTTAAGGTTATTTATTCAAATTTGTAAAAATTTTCTTTGTGAATAGTGATTATATCATTTTAAACTATGCATAAGAATAGTCATATTACTCACTAAAGAAAATAATAGTTATGTTAAAAAAAAAAAAATAGTTTGATAATTTAACTTGACAAAAAAGTAAAGTCGAGTAAAGTAGTGTGCAAGAGCTGATTTGGAGAGTGCAGACCAGGTAATCATATTTTTCCTTACATCTTCTAATTAATATATAATACTATGTATCAAAAATTTCAAACAATTTCTTTTTCATATTATTCTTCAATTCATCTCTAATCTCTCTTAGTGAATGACTGTTAAACTACCCACTAACACAGTAATACATACAAAAATCGCCTCTAAGATTATGTAATTCTTACTCAACTTGGAAGCAACCATTTATATTGCTAATGTATGTATTATATATGGTGAATGATAAATACACTCTTTTTAAATTCTCGCACTCTAAAAATCAATATTCATTGTGAGAGGAAATGAAATATAAGAAGTTAAAAATAGAATATATTTATCATCTCACATTCTATATTATCTAGGCAATATTGTATATTCTATATTAGTTGGGCAATATAGCATGGTTACACCCATGTCTTTAGTTTGGACGATTTGAGACTGCCAAGGAAATTTGAGATTTTCTTTGTCAGTGGTACATCATTGCAGATCTTGCTCATTAGTATTAGCTATTGAGTTCTCTTCATCACATGAGATAGGAATGTGGTCAATCCATTCACCTTTTCTTTTCTTAGATGCATGCACTTTGGGACCAATTAACCCCTTCTAAGCCCATTTAGTCATGCTCGATCGACGCTACCATGTTTGCCTTACTGAAATCAACAACGTATGATAATGTTTCTTATATCCCTTCCTAACACTTTTGAGCCCTTTCGTGCATCTTTATTTCACCGTAATCATCTTGCTATTTTAGACTAAGCTACCTTAGAGCTTTTGTCCGAAGAGACTCAATTGGGGCCTCATAAACTCCTAACACTGTCGCTCTTGCTACTCATTCTTTTGGTGGCTCATCTTGGGAAGGTTCATTTATATAATCTCGTGGTGGTCATTCCAATCAATCTTATAGTGGCCCCTCATCTTAGCCTCACCTTGGTTCATTTAATGGAGTACACTGCAACTATTGTAATAGTTCTTCCCATTCTCTTTGCACTACCTAGTTTGTGCTTATCCCAACTATCACAAGATTGGCCCTAGTCATTATATCTTTGATAGCCTTCAACAACTAGCCTCCAACTATTCTCCCATGTCAAAGTTTGCTCTATTCAATTTTTCATATGGGCATCACTCTATTGTAGCCTTTATTGATGATTCACCTATTTCATCTTTGGTTTTGCTTTCTTTAAGTGATCTCGAAACATTCATTAAACAGATGATATCTACTTCTAGAGCTTGTCAGTCTACTGCTATGTCTACAATCCCATATACTTCATCTTAATTGTTTAATTCTACCGATTATAACTAATGATTCTTGACTTGTCTTTTTTTTTTCTTCTTATGCACCTATATCTAATCATCTTGTTATTCATACTCCTAATGGCTCCCATATGCATGTTAATAATATTGAGACTATCTCCTCTACCAATCTACTTCTTTCTCAAGTTTATCACATATCCTCTTTTATATTAAATCTTATTTCTATTGATCAACTATGTAACCTTGGTCTATAGTTACTTTCTCTTCTATTGATAATGTTATGTAAGATTCACGAATGGGACTAACCCTTGGGATAGGGTGTAAATAGGGATGCTTATTCGACCTCGTTCACTTCAAACTCTGTCTTTATCTTCACTTACTCCAGCTCAATCTACTGCTTCCGCTACCATACTTCTTTTAGTAGTTTACGTTTATTGGTTTTTGATGGTCAATTACAGCCTATTAACTCCGAGAATTTTGATTGTCTTCTATGTCAACTTGCTAAGCAAATAACTTTACCACTTAATAATAGTGACTCAATTTCTTTGACTCTGTTTGATCTTATAGACTCTGATGCCTAAATACCTTTTTCAAATATTATAATGGGAGGATCCAAGTATTTTGCCATTTTTGTGGATCATTTTTCTTGTTTTACTTGGATATATCTACTTCACGATCAATCCCAACCACCATAAATATATTCTGATTTTGCCAAAATGATTTAAACCCAATTTTCTTGACGTATTAAAATTTTTTTATCTGACAGTACCATGGAATACAAAGATTTTCCTTTCTTCAATCCCTTCACCAATAGGGTTTTATACCTTATCATGTATATCCTTGCACCTCTAAACAAAATACCTATACCGAATGTAAGTATCGTCACATCTTTAATACAATTCATGCCCTTCTCATACTTCATCTTGTCCTGAGTGATTTTAGGGTAAAGTTGCTCTTGATACTGTATATAATATCATTCGCATGCCTTCTCCTCTTCTCGCTAGTTAATCTCCTAATGAGAGGCTATATAGGTGTCCTAACTATTCTTATCTTTGAGTCGTTGGGTGTACTTATTTTGTCCTACTTCAGCCTCATGAACACTCTAAACTTGAATCTCGTGCATGCCTTTGTTGCTTCTTGGTTTATGATTTTGAACATAAAGGGTATTATTGTTAGGATCCTCGATCTAAACTTATTTTTTAAGAGCACAAAATGTTCTTTCCATATCCTCTTTTCAAACTTCTTCTCTTTCCACCTCTATCATTTTTCATTGATACCTCTATAGAGTTACTTCCTAATGATTTTAGTAATGTCTTGCATGTGCTTCTTGCTTTAGGCCATCCTGAGCAACCTGCGTCACTTATTGATCTTGTTGTTGACGCTGTTATCCCTGTATCGTTTGAGGCATCTTTTGATTTTGCCCCTCTACTCGTCGCTCTTCCGGCGTAAAAGGAACTTCCTGTTCAGCATAATTATCATTATTTCTCTGCAATTCTTTCTTAGCTTGACTCTCATACTTTTCATGAGGCCAATACTAACCTTTTTTGGCAGCAAGTAATGACAAAAGAACTATGGGATTTGACAAAAACTTATACTTGTATTTAGTTAACTATTCCTCTGAGGAAAATAGCTATTTGGTGTAAACGGATTTGCAAAATCAAGGCCAAATCTAGTGGCTTAGTTAAGTGATACAAGGCACGAGTGGTAGTAAAGGATTTTAATCAGGAGTATGGTATTGACTATTAATACACTTTTGCTCCTGTTTTTTGTTCGTAGCTTATGTGCAGTTATTACTTTTTGCAAGTGCGGGCTCCCCTAGATGGATGTTAAAAATGCTGTTCTTAATGGTGATCTCACTAAAGAAGTCTTCAGGCGGTATTCTATGGACTAAAACAAGCTCTTAGAGCTTGGTTTGCAAAATTCAACAATACTATTAAGCAGTTAGGATTCTCCTCTAATCCTTTATGATTCAACCTTGTTTACTTATCACATTAATAAGGGAGTTATGCTTCTTCTACTATATATTGATGATATGCTTCCTGGCAGGGATGATTTATCTAGTATTTCTAAAATCAAGTCTTTCCTCAGCACTTAATTTGAAATGAAAGATCTTGTTCTCTCAGCTATTTCTTAGGGCTTGAAATTTCATATGCTGGCGATGAATACTATCACAGGCTAAATATGCTTTAGATTTGCTTATGCACGCTATACTTAGTGATAGTAAAATAGTTTCCACCCCTTAGAACCAAATGTTCAGCTTGCACTGTTGGATGATAATGTTCTTTTTTATGCTACCCTATATCAATAGCTAGTTGTCAATTTCATTTATCTTACTATTACTTGACCAGACATTGTCTTTGTAGTTCATTTGGTTAGTTAATTCTTGACTACTACTCGGTCTATTCAGTATGCTATTGTGCTTTGTATCATTCATTATGTCAAGAGAACATTGTTTTATGGACTCCGCTATTCTACTTAGTCCTTACTTGAGCTTCATGCCTATTCTGATGCTAATTGGGCCGAAAATACTACTGATCATTGCTATACCACTAGTTTCTGCTTCTTTTTAGACTCCTCTTTCATTTTTTGGTGCTACAAAAAACAAACCTTAGTTACTCGCTTTAGTACTGAAACTGAGTATCATGCAATTGGAACACCACTCAAGAGCTTCTATAGCTTCGTTGACTTCTTATTGATATGGGTGTCTATGACTATAGTGTTACTATATTATTTTGTGATAATTGAAGTGCTATTCAATTGTGCACAATGATATCTTTTATGATCGAACTAAATACATTTAACTTGACTGTTATTTTATTCGTTAGCGTGTTATTAATGGAACAGTTCAATTGCATTCTATCATGTATATTGATCAAACTATAGATATCTTTTCTAAGATTCATCCTCCAGTCCTCTTCCTTGATTCGATTTTAAAACACAAGTTGGTTGCTGTTTTAACTCATTAAGTTTGAGGAGGATATTAGTGTATATGTTCTACATAAATTGGGCAATAATGAATATTTTATATCTTCTAAATTAGTTGGGCGATATTCTATCCTTAGTTAAGTTTATATTTTATTTCATTACCTTTTTATGGTATTATCTTGTACAAGTTTTTCTAACCCTATAAATAGAATCTTTTTGTTATTAGACTATTTGGAGTGTCAAATTTTAGCAGAAAAAAAAAAAAAAAACACAAAACAAAAAGTAAGTAAATATTAGATTATTGGGTACTTGGTGTATTTATCAAAAAATGTAAAAAAAAAATAGAAAATTTTGATAAAATTAATAAACATTGTATAAAATTAGAGAAAATTAATAGAAAATTAAAAAAGCTGAAAAAAAAAAAGAAAATTTGATTTGAAAAAATTAAAAACTTTTGGCCAAATTTCCAAAAAAAAAAAAAAAAAAAAAAAAATTAACACTTGAAGCTGAGAGTACCGGATATGTATGGACTTTTAGAGTTTTCCTTTAACACGTACCAAGAACGATTACTCACCACAAGGTCTCTCTCTGTCATTCATTACGCCCTTTCTCTCTCTAAAACTTCTTCCCAAGCAGTTACTTACCTTAATAGATGGATAGTACAAGTCCATCTCGTTCACGACTCTTTTCAATTAGTCATTATATATATTATGCGAGATATATATCTCTGCATGTGTCTTGGATCATCTGTATATATTTTTCGATTACCAGAGCACAAAAAAATAAATAAATAAATAAAGCTATGGGAAATGATAGAGAGGAGGTTGAATTAGGGGCAGCTAATATGACCATCAAAAGCATTCTTGGAGTGTTGAAGGACAACATCGATAATGATAAGAGGGGAGTAATTTCTCTGGGCATGGGTGACCCATCTGCCTACTCCTGCTTTCACACCACTCCTATTGCTCCACAAGCTCTGGTCAGCACTCTCACCTCTCAGAACTTCAATGGCTATGCCCCCACTGTTGGTCTTCCTCAAACCAGAAGGTACATTTAATCAATTCATTTCTCTCGTCTGTAATATCTTTCATCTTAAATTTCTCAGTTTGTTTATATTGTTTCCATATATATATATATATATGTATTTAAATATACTTTTCCTTTCAATATCTGGGGGAGGTGAAAGCAATTAAAAGTACTAATTTGGGACTTTCTATCTAATTCATTGATTCGAGAATAATCTCAGCTTCAACTGTGGATTGCGTATTCTGTTTTCTGGGTTGCTCTAGCTTTAATGTTCTGATTTCTTAATTTTACATCCATCTTCAGTCTGTTCTATCAAATCTTAATGCATGCCTGTTGTAGCAGCTTCTAGCAATGCGAACTTTGAGGTTGTCTTTGTATAATTGAGAAGCTAAGATTTTAAATTAATGGAGCTTGGGTCTTGCGGTTGGTTCAACCACCCTGATATACTCATCAGTTACGCGGTTTGTTGAGAGCCGTAATAAATCAGCTTGTGTTCTGAGTTACCCACAAAAAAAAAAAAAAATTAATGGAGCCATAATTTATTAAGTTTTGTTTGTATTTATGAGTTAAAAACAAAAAATTATGGATTTGGTGCTAATTCTTTGAGTACGGTAGCTTAATTATGAATTTTATAGTTGAAATGTATATTTTAACTTCAATTTTAGAGCAGTAAACAATGTCAAGACGAATAATGACTAATTTTAAATGACCACGTTCAAGTAATTATTTGAAATCTGGCCCATTCAGGTAGTACATTTTTTTTAATAAAAAAAAAGTAACCCTTAAATTGGCTATAATAGTTACATCTATTGTATATTTCTAAAGTCTAACATCAATTTCATTTATTTGAAATCCATATCTAGACTGGTTGTTAGTGTTCCAATATACATATATGTAGTTTTTTTTTTTTTTTAAGTTTTTGCAATTTCAGTTAAAAATAATCTTGAAGCAGTGAACTTTTGTTTCTGATTGATTACTTATAATTGTGATAATAATTTGGGTTTTATTTCTTCAGCTTTTTTCCTTTGTCTCAGACAGCAGATTACTATAGGAAAATTAATCTTTAACGTTTTCATTATTCAGTGGCATATTGAGCTCAATTTTTAGATTTCACTAGTATTGCAATTGTGGCCGAAAGTCAGCATATAATTTACCATTAAACCTAGAAAGTGGTCCGAAAAATTCTAATATATTTTATCTCCTCTCACCAGAATCACAATTGGCTGGGAATGTCTTGACCTTTTTTCAAGTAACTTTGCAGTTTTGAATTTGTGTGTAGTTCCCCATATTTAATATTAATTTTTTTCTATTTTATATGAAAACAGGGCAATTGCTGAATATTTGTCATGTAATCTCCCTTACAAGTTATCATCGGATGATGCTTTTGTCACATCTGGTTGCACTCATGCCATAGACGTGGCACTATCAACTTTAGCTTGCCCTGGTGCAAATATTTTGCTTCCAAGGCCCGGGTTCCCCATCTATGAACTTACTGCCGCTTTTAGACATCTTGAAGTTCGGCATTTTAATCTTCTCTCAGAAAAGGGTTGGGAGGTTGATCTTGATGCAATTGAAACCTTGGCAGATCATAACACTGTTGCAATGGTAATTATAAATCCTGGGAATCCATGTGGTAATGTATATAGTTATCAACATTTGAAGAAGGTCGGTATAGATCATGCAATTCTCCCCTCCATAATTAGTGTTATGCTTAAAATTGTCATCGGGTTTTATCATTAATCGGTACTTGTACTTTGTATTTAGATAGCTGAAACTGCAAAAAGGCTGAATATTCTTGTGATTGCTGATGAAGTTTATGGCCACCTTGTTTTTGGGCATAACCCTTTTGTGCCAATGGGAACTTTTGGATCAGTTGTTCCTGTCCTCACTCTTGGTTCTTTATCAAAGAGATGGATAGTGCCTGGCTGGCGACTCGGTTGGTTTGTCATAAACGATCCCTGTAACATCTACAAAAAACCGAAGGTTCACGATGCTTACAAATTAAGTGTTCTTACATTTTTTTTTTTGTTCGACAATAGCTAGACTAACAGACCGGCTTCAGAAACATAAAACGGTTAAAACCCTTCTCAGTTTTCTGTCATGATTTAGTATTTAATTCTAAGTTTTTTCTAAACAACAAATTAGAAGTTCTTATGCATGTGTGATGTCATGGTTAAAGTTTGATTGTTAAAATGGATGTCATGTTCATCATTCATTACTAAATTTCATGGAATTGACTTGGGTCACCAATGTTGCTAATTCACGGTTTCTTCTCCTTATACTCAGATTATTGAGCGCATTCAAAAGTACTTTGATATTTGTGGGGGCCCTGCAACATTTATACAGGTCAGTATATATGTACCTTACTGCCTATTTGCTCGTTTTGATACATTGAAGCCCTAGGATAAGTTTTATTTTTCTTTTCAGATAAACAAATATAGAACTAAGCTTTGAAGAGTCTGCCACTGCTAGTTGCATATATGGTTGGCCTTAAAATTATGGCTTTTATGAAGAATTTGATGGAAAAGACGTTTCTGGTATAAATAATCTAATATTTTCTTTTATTGTTCTCAGCTCATCCCAACAAAATCTTAGTTCAGACCATTACTTTTTTTATTCTTAAAATATCTAAATAAGTTCAAATTTCACAATTAAATTTTGTTCTTGTCAAGAAGATTTCTACTTGTATGATTGGTTCCTAAACAATATTTTCACGGTTCCAGGCAGCAGTCCCGCGAATTCTTCAGCAAACGGAAGAGGTTTTCTTTACAAAGACCATTAATGTGCTGAAACGGAGCTCCGATATTTGTTGTGATAGAATAATGGAGATCCCTGGCATTACATGCCCGCATAGACCGGATGGATCCATGGCTGTGATGGTGAGGAGTCTATGGCATTTTTCACTCTCCTTTCTCACCTTTGAATGTGTCTTTAAGTAAACTGTGTCAATTCTTATCTGAGGAGTCTTGTTTTATTTATTTACTTTCTGTGCAATGTAGATGAAGCTGAATCTTTCCCTCTTGAAAGGCATTAGCGATGACCTTGACTTCTGCTTGAAACTGGCCAAGGAGGAAGCTATCATCATTCTTCCAGGTGAGGAAAAGGAATAGCTAAATCACTTAATTTTGCAGTAAACAAAGCCTTAACACCCCCCCCCCCCCAAATAATAATAATAAATAAACAAAAAATAAATAAAAGCCTTTTATTTTAACCATCAAAATGTGTTTGAGAAAAAAAGCTAGTAGCTCAGTTTCTATTTACTCTCTTACATTTTAAACTTCTTTTAAGTCTTCAAAGGCAAAATATCAAATTAACAAAAAACTAACTACTAAAAATCTAACTTTTTTCCCTTCCCAAACATGCCAAAGAAAAAAAAAAATTTTAGAAGCTAGCAACAAAAAAATTAATTTTTTTTTCCTTCCGAAACTCAGTCTTTGAATAACCAATCAAAGGTTAAAAACAATATTTACTATTTTGAGACACACAAAGTCTTAACCTGATTAATTTTGGAGCTTGTTTGGAGTGTTGAATTTTGAAGAAAAAAATATAGGCTATTTTTTAATTGTTGGGTGTTTGATGTGTTCTTGAAGTAAAAGTTAAAGAAATTTGATAAAAATTGGAGAAAATTAGAAAAAGTTAAAGATTCTTAATGTAGAGAAAATTAAAAACAATTGAAGAAAGTTTAAGAATTTTGACCAAATTTAGCACTCCAAACCCACACTTAACTTTATCTAGTGGTCTAAAGAGGGGGCTAGCAGTGCCATTTGTCATATTTCATTCATCCTTTGTGTATGCAATTAATGAAAGGAACTGAAACTAAATATAGGCATCAAGTATTTTAAAATTTCAGGGGATTTATTTTTTGTTTTCGACCCTTATGAAGTTCATATATATTTTCTAATTATATCTTGCAGGAATTGCTGTTGGTCTGAAAAATTGGGTCCGAATCACTTTCGCAGTCGACCCCTCCTCTCTTGAAGAAGCTTTGGGAAGGGTTAAGTCTTTCTGCCAACGGGCAGCGGCACTCTAATCGAAGAAGTTTTGGGAAAGGTTAAGTCTTCCTGTCAGCAGGCAGCGGCACTCTAATTAACAAAAAGAATGCTAATAATAATTCAAGCTTTCTACACTATCCTGCAGCCTTTGGATCTTTGTTCTTTACCTTATTTGTAAAAAACCTAAATCTTTGAAATATGTATTTATATTTATTTTATCATTTATTTAAAGATTCAGATTTTATTTTTATTTTATTTAAATTTCTGTTTTATTAAATTAATTTAGTGTGACATGTCTAAAGATTTTATTTATTTTACATATATATGCATGTGTATATGTAAATAATATATACTTGTTTTCATTAGGTGGGAGAAGAGGTGGATTTTTATTGGCTTAGAGAGGAGGTGTTATCCTATTTGTTGGGAGAGGGGGTAGACTTCCATTGGGTGAGGAGTATGGTTGAATATTATTGCAATGTGGGGGAGGCCAAATGGTTGGTTGATTGGAAATTTAAAATTTAGCTTCTCATGAAGCTTGGAGTGAATTTTGATGGAGGGATTTATGAGGGGTGTATATATCTGTGTGAGGGAGTGGGAATATTTATTTTGTATATTTCTACACTTCCAATTATTCCTCCAAATCTTTCCTTTTTGCACCTAAAGATTTCCCTCCTTAGAATGTAATATCTTCTTCTTTATTTTTTTCTTTTTCTTCGGTGAAAATAAGAGAGAGAGAGAGAGAGAGAGAGAGAGAGAGAGAGAGAGCTATATTTTCCCCATCTTTGCCTTGAAGTGCCGGTACAAATTTTGGATAGAAAAGATTAAATTTTGTAGAATAAGATAATATCATTAGTGAGAAATCACGCTGTGGATGAGGTCACTTGGGGAAGTAAGGAGAACATGCAAAAGTAATACCCATATTTATTTTTGCTAGATAAGAATTTCGAGGACGAAATTGTTTGAGGGGGGAAGTTGTGACACCTTGAATTTCTATTATTTTACATGCATTATTTATTTAATTTTTATGCTTAATTTTTTTTGTTTTAATTGTGTTAATTTAACGCTATTTTGAAATTTATTGAATCTTAACTTAATTTAGTGATGGTATTACTTTGTAGATCAAATTGAAAATTTGTATGATGGGAATGCATTTTTATGCATATATATAGATATATTTAGATATGACATATGGCTAATATATATATATGTATATATGCAAATTATATGGCTAGATATTTATGTGATAAGATGTGACCTTTAATTAATTAAATCATTAGATGGTGACGTGGCCTATGGGAACCCATTTTAAGTACACATATGGATATATACATATATATATGTATTAGCTAAATTAACAAAATTAGTGATGGCCACGTGGGAGGTGGCTAGAATCCAATAAATGATATTTATGGATGAAATGTTAAGTGTGGGGGAGACAACTTATTAGGGGACATTTATTGGGATTTTTTTTTTGTTCTGCCATTAATTAGTGAAAATATACGCTATCTACTGTCGAGGAAAAAATATTTGGGATTGTACCGTTAATGAAAACGCTATTCGAAATAGCGAGTGGAGCCAACACTAAAAACGTTCTTTGGAAAAGCGCTTTCTACAGTTGACTAAAGGCGCGCTTTCAAAGGGCGTTTTCCAACTGAAAGCGTTATTTCATTTCACGTTTTCTTGTTGGCCCCTCTCTATGTCCGAGTCCCTTGTTCCCTGTCCAAGATATGATTCAACTGAAGGCGCCCTTTCAAAGAGCGTTTTCCACTATTGAAAGCGCTATTTCATATGGAGTTTTCAATTGTTCCCTCTCCCTTTGTCCTCTTTGTTTTTCCTCTATGCGCGTGATTTCATTCAATTGAAGGCGCCCTTTCAAAGAGCGTTTTCTAGAAAATGCTATTTCATATAGCGTTTTTTATTGTGCCCCCCTCCTTCATTCGTTTCTCTACTCTATGCCCCTGTTAACCTGCCGAGTTGCTCAAGTAAAACACCAACATTTGCTCAAGTAAAACACTACCATTTACTCAACATTGTTGAAGCTTAATAAGCTTAAAACAATAATAACTTTTAAATAATATCCTAAAATATATAATAAGTATAACAAAATATATAAGGTAAAACTAAACTAACTTTTAAATGATATCACAAAATCTATAAACTAAAACTAAATTAAAGTTTAAATGATATCAGAAGATATGTAAAGAAATAAGATTGCAAGATTAATAAAGAAAGTTATGAAGAATATATACACGAACTTTTGAATTGTGTATACTTAATAAAATATTACACTGTAGCATTTACAACAATTAATCTATAAAAGTCGGGGTAAATGATGCCTACTCTGTCCGATAAGGAGGGTGCTTCCTATTACGAGGGAATTCTTCTGCCCCTCTTGCACCTGTGGCTGAGTCTGCGGTGCTGTAGGCTATACTTGAGGTGGTGGGAGGTGGTGGGTCTTGAGGCAGCTCTAAATGGGCTGGAGCCTGACTAGGGTCAAAACGAGCTCTAGGCCTCTTTTGGGTGTACTATATGGGAGGAAGAGGTGCTGTGATGTCATGTGATAGCAATGCTATGCTCGTGGTGGGAACTGATGGTGTAGGCTGCGGTGTTGGTGACGGTGTAACATCCACATCATCTATGACTTTAGTATAGTCATCAATTCTCTCTAATGGATGATGTTGATCAGTAATATATGATGGTGGCCTAGTAGACACAGATGGTGGCGCTCCTGGAGAACTATAGGGTCTAGCTCCTGCAGAAGTAGAGGGCATAGCTCCTATATAACTAGATGGTCCCGCTGCAGTAGATGATGATGGTCTGCTATCGGGAGGAGATGATGAGGTCGCAGTGCGTCTAGACTCAGTTAGTCAAAACTCCTCATCTATGGCTGCAATGGTCCTCCTCCCGATGCTCCTCATCGTCTCAGCCAATCGACGGACCTCCTCCTAATCGCTACAACTGAGGACATTTGTCACTATCTGAGTAGCCCTCACAGCGGTGTCCACCTGTAAGCGTACGAACAATGATTAACGAGTCATAAATTACTTTTATTGAAAAACAAAAATAGCAATTAATTAGTCAATGATTAACGAGGCACTCACCAATATAGTCTTCGTAGCTGCAACAGGCTGAGATTCGATCGGAGGCACAGCTCGCAGAGGTCCAATTGGTATCCTGGTGATCGTCTGATACCACCGCATATCTGGATCATCTGGTGGCATCCAGTTTATAAATGGGTTAGCTGTGACCACTCTATAAAGTCGATTCTCCCACGCAGTGATATGCTCTCGATGGTGGACATCCCAGCAAGTCCCCCCCGCGACCCTGGCGATCAAGTGCATGCAATACAAGGCTGGTGTCGCATGTGACTAGCTCCTTTTGAATCATCCCAAATTGCCGCATGACGCGATCTGGGAAGTACATCTCGACCACGTCATAGCATATAAGGGGCACTCTGGCCTACCAAATCGCTCGATCACGTGGTGAAATAGGAAGATTCACTAGATATGGTTGCCACGCCATTTGTGCCTCACTCATGATATCCAACTGATCTCTGTAGCCTCTGGGAGTATGGGAACTAGTCATCGTAAGTGGAGCTAGCTACCTACAGTGAAAAAATGTAGTATCAGTTGAAGTAATGAGTATGTTAGAGAAAATAAAATGAAGTTCAATTAACAACTGTAATAAATAAGTTATTACTGTTCATACCTATAGCCATATCGGTCGGTTGGTAGTGGTGGGGGGTCGGGATATGCGCCCGCAGCATGGGCTAGGTCAGGGGCTGCTACCCCCTCTACAAGTGCGGTGTCATCTATGGGTGCATCCTGATCCGGAGGATCCATAGGTGTTGCAATCGGCTCTGTCTGGTAGATCAGTGGTTGTACAAGAGATAATTGCTCCCATGCCCAGATCTGTAGTATGACTAGCGGCCTCGAGATCTCCTTAGTGCGTGGCTGCGCCGCCCTACACATCTCCCTATACAACCAAGCAAGTGCTGGGGATCCCCAGCTATATCGCCCAACATGCTCTAGATGCTCCAACATCGGTAAGTATATGAGCTTGACCATGTTCACGGACTTGTCTGCTAGCAAGCCACCCCCGATCAACAACAAGGTGGCTCTTGCATGCTGCTGCACAACCTCGTCCTCTGCACCATCCGACAATCATGTAAAATGTCGAGTCAACCAAATGATCTGTAACCGTGCTCCATGAATAGCAGTTGCAGGAAGGGCAATGCCTAGTAACCTCTCCATAATGGCTATCCACTCTGCCACACTGTGCTTCTCGTCCATGCCAGTCACGGTAAATCCATCAATTGGTAGGCCTGTGATTACACTGATATCCTCAAGTGTGACTGTGCACTCCCAGTAACGCAAGTGAAATGTATGTGTCTAAGGCCTCTATCGCTCAACTAGGGCTGTGATGAGGGCGTTGTACAATTGAATGGAGCCCATCCTGTAAAATTCATACACCTCTGCTCTCACCAAGTACTCGACCAGCCTGGCATCTCTGGGTATATGAGTAAAATCACGCATCAACTACTTATTATTCCTAACTTGAAGGACTACCTCTTCCTAAAACGAGGAAAAACAAGATATTAGTAAAAATAAGACATTTTTTTAAATTAAATAATAAATAATTTTTTAAATATTTTTTACCAACTATTAAATATTAAATGATGTGTTTTATTATATAAATATTACTTTAATCTAAATAACCTAAAGAAGAGGTTAGTAATAGTTGGAATCTATATTGTAAACTTACCCCAGCAACCCATATCCGTGAATATCTATGCGACTCCTGATGGTGCAACACTAATAGGTCATCAAGTCCGGGTGAAAGCAAATCTGCTCGTGCGTCCATAACTGCTCTACAACTGCCTGTATATACAACAGTAGTAGATTAGAACGAAACATCAAATGTAATGATAAAATGCTCAAACTACTGATAACTTGCTAAATAACGTTAATGTCAACCAAATACGAACACATAAGAAATTGTCATTCAAATTATTCGACAAGTATTGTTCTAACATGCAAGTAAAGCAAATGTCAACTTCATTACAATTAAATAGATAAAGTGTTAATGACATTACGTTCACTTTAGTCATTACATAACCCTGACATATCCAAGACAATACATCATTATATTCTCAAAAACAAAACAGCATGTACTATCATGACTACCCCGGAAGTCTGCCCGGGCGCTTCCTCTTGTTATGACTTTCCTCGTGATAAATTCCACATCATACATTCATTGCGCTTTCACTTCTGTCCATCTCAGTTCGGATGCGGGTTGACATTGGCCTGCCTTTTTGCCATTTCAGACGCTGATTTGGGATAAACACCAGAACACTTGGTGTTTCCCAATGCTTTGGATCATGCAAAGGCTTGAAGCGAGGAGCATAAATGTTGACATAGGAATCGATGAAGTATTCTTCTGCTATCATCCCCATCCAATCGTAGTGCCGCTCTTCGCACACGGCAATTACATGTGAGCATGGAATCCTAAGATGATTCCTTTTACCGCATGTGCAAGTTTCCTCCTTCAGGTTCACAACTTGGACATTGCCTCCTCCATTAACATGGCGGCCTGTGGTTATCTCGTAGACATTGTCAACTTGGTTAAAATGCATGATACAATGTGTGTGAGCATGGAGTTGGAACTTCTCAACTAACTCTCGGACATTAGGGGAAAGTCAAACTCCGCTCCCCTGGCAAGCAACTCCCATTGTATTTTTATCACTGAAATATGTCAACACCTCGTAGAAAGTAAACTGAGCATAAACTGCAATAGGCAAGGACCTCACACCCCGCATTACATTGTTGAAGCACTTAGAGATATTGGTGGTCTTGTTTCCATATCTGTGGCTCCCATCGTGAGATATAGTCCACTTATCCCTGGGGATCTCATTAGGGTACTTCCACGACTCTGGGTTTAACTCTCTGATCGTTTGTATTATAGCCTTAAACTTATGAACTTGAGGGGTTTTCGCCGCATTTGACATCAACTTAGTAAGTTGGACTCCGCCGAAGTTCTTCTTAAAGTTTGCCTCCACCTGGCGTAGACAAAACCGATGAGTGGCATTAGGTGATGCCCAACCTGAAGTAGGTGTATTGACTGCGGACACAAGGCCAAGATGCCGATCTGAAATAAGGCATAAGTCTTGTTTGTTTGGCACTACATGAACCCTTAAGTTACAGAGAAACCAGAACCAACTGTCAAATGACTCATCGTCTACCGTAGCAAAGGTAAGTGGAAAAATTTGTAGGTTCACATCAACTCCCATAGCAATCAAAAGCTTACATTTGTATTTGCCGTATAAGTGTGTGCCATCAACGCTCATGACGGGTCTACAAAATTTGAACCCTTCAATACATGGTTTGAAAGCCCAGAATACGTATTGCAAGATTGTAGTACCCGGAGTCGGCGCTGGATGGTACAAGTAGTTAACAACTCTACCAGGGTTGAATGTTTGGACTGCGTGCTGGAAAATTGGCAATTTACTGTATGATTCTTCCCAACTGCCGAATATATTAGCAATTACCTTCTGTTTTGCAACCCCACGCGTTGTTGTACGAAATGTGATACTGATACTGTTTGGTAACTATCACAGATAGCATACTGGGAGATATCGAAGGGTCTTTCTTTACCATATCCTCAATGTAAGTCGCAACGAACCGAGCATCCAATTGCAAGTGATCCTGATTCATCCTGGCATAAACACAAGTATGTGGCCCAACATAAACAGTGATCTGCCATTGTCTATGTTTCTTTAACTTAGTTGCACGTAGTCGCCAATTACAAGTTGCTCTTCCAACCATATTACACTTGATCGACCAAGTCCATTTATCGGACTCAATCGTTTGGTACTGTATGTTGGTCCTCAATGAATACGTCTTCATGGCATTCACCAGATCAAGTTTCTCCTTGAATAGAACACCAGTGTGAGGTTCCTGACTCGTGGGATCCCATTGTTTGCAAGTAAACCCTGATGTGGAGAAGGCAGTGCTAACTTCAGGCAATGTTGCAAACGTTTGTGAATCAGGTTGATGAAATTCGGCCTCTGCTGCCTCTACTCCTTAGGATACAATGAAGCCCACCTCAAAATCCACATCGTCATCAAAATCTATATCAACAACTTGGTTATCTTCAAGCTCCGCCATCATTTCCCCCATGCATGGCAACTCAGCTGACTCATTGATTCCCATTTGCTGCTGGTGATTAGCTAGCTCTCGAACTGCATCCCATGGAGCAGCATCTGTAGCCACGTGGCTAGAAAGCTCTTCACTTGAAATATTATGTTCTCTTCTTGAGCTAGCTACGGGAGCTGGATCTATCTTGGGGAGTAATGGTGCACGTACGAGCTTTTCAACTGATGTCACTTCATATTGTATGTATAAGTTAGTGTGGGACCAGTTCAACTTCTTGATTACCTCCATTATTGTTCGAATTGAGTCATCATTATCTAATCTAAGCCCTTGCGTGCGAACAGTACCTCCGAACAAATACGGGTAACAACATATGACTTTAATGTTAACCCAGCCTTGTTGCACGGCTAACACGGAGTACAACTTCGTGACTAACTCCTCGTAGCTTACACTTGGAAGCACCTGAATGCATCGCTCATAGTCACGATCATATGATAATCCTTCGGACATTGAGACAATACTTCCCCCTCCCCCCTCCCCCCCAATAACAAAAAAGTGACACACAATCTTTAGCCATGATACCTTCAATTACCAACAAAACCTCGTCATTAGTTTATCGCATATACGAGAAGAAAAAAATAATTGTAAGACACCCACAAAAAATTAGTTAACAAGATTTAAAATTAAAACTACCAAACCATACCTAAATATAAACACAAAAAATTTTCACTATGCATCGATAACAGCTCAACTACTTCTCGTGGAATCGTTATTTTCCTTATTGGACATACTAGATTGGCTTGAAATATGCCCCTTTTTTAAGATTTATATTCATTGATTTTGATGATCAAATTTTTGTAGAAATCAACTTGTCTAGACTGACATGCATTTTGATTTGTTTTGGAATTTTTTTTCCTTTTTTTATGATTTCATTTGCATAACTATGATTAAAACATGTGTGTGTTCGGAATGATTTGGTAAAAGAAAAGAAAAATATAGGAAAAAATAAGAAAATATGCAATGTTAAAACCTTGTTTTTATTTAACTAGAATCAAAGATATGATAAAGTAAAAATTCATTTGTCAATATATTAAGTTTTTAATTGATTATTTTTAATTTTTTTAAAATTTATGCATTTTCCCTTATGTTTTTCATTACAACCAAAATAAGAAAAGAATTTTGAATTATTCTTGACTTACAGATTCAATTATTCTTAACTACAGTAAATTAAAACTTCAACTGATTTTATAAAAATAAATGAAATTAAAATTATTATTATTGAATTTTTAGCCAAATTGTTAACATGAGAAGTTTAGATCTACAATTGGAATTCTATATAATAACTTTAAAGCTTAACTAATATTTACACAATTTTTTTTTTGGTGTTTTTAAATTTAAAATAGAGTAAGAGTTATTATTACGAAACAAGTTATACTTCTAAATTTAATTAATATTTAATAAAATTTAAACTAATTTTTAAGCCTAATTATTACTTAAACATTTATTATTAAGAAGTATTTCTTAATATTTTTAATTTTAATTTATTATAAATATGTAAAATTACAACCATAGTAAAACAATAAAAGAATAGATCTTTTCTTATAAGTCACGAGCTCACTTCACACTAATTAACAAAAAAGGATTTTGTTAATAAAAAAAAAAGAGGAAAGTATTAAAAAACAAAAAGAGAGAGACAGAGGGAGAGAATATATAATTAAAAAAATTTGTTAAAAAAAGAGGGGAAAAAGTAGAATCTTTGGGTGTTGGATTTCGCCACGTCGGACATTACAAGGAAAAAGGAAAGAAAAAATATCATTTTAATCTTGTAAGTTTTAGATATTAGAACATGTTCGTTTGTTTGTTTTTCCTTACTTTATGTTTTAATAATTAATAAAAGAAATTACTTAAAATAACCTATAGGACGCAGTTTCATTTAATAATTGAGTTTCTACTTCGATTCAAAATTTTTTCTTTCCACATTTGACTTTGTTTTAGGACTTCAAACAATTACATGTAAATCAATAGAGTCATTATGAAAAGAAAGAAATAATCCATAAATAAACTATCAAACTTATACTAATGTACAAATAGAATATTCCTAAAACTGGTGAGATATATCAAATATACAAATTTACCCGTATAATTTAATTTATAACAATTTGATTCTTAAACGAAGGAATAATCCATAAATCGGTATCCGAACTTATACTCAATATATTCACCCTTATAGTTTAATGTCTAATAATTTCAACCCCGAACCAATGAGTAATGCATAAATAAATCCTCAAACTTATACCCAATATACCATTATCAATGCATATAATTGTTTCTAATCTAAAACTAAAAAATAACACACTAATAAACTAAATGAGTAATAAATTTATGCATATATTATCAATCACCTAACCAATTCCCTCTTCAAGTGGCCAAAAAAATTACATAATTAAGGAATACCTATAAAATCTGTCAAAAGCACAAAAATTTCAGATTCAAACAAGTTAACTATTAGGATTTACCAAAAATCAAAGTTGCTTTTCCCAACCCCAAAAATCTCATAGAAACATTTTTCTACAGTTTCTCGGCTACCAAACACAACACAACACAACATTTTCCTACACTTATTCTTCTTGTTTGTATTCAGCTAGCACAACCAATCGAAATGAAATCCAAAAACCATCAATTGCAAGCACAATGGCAGCTACAGTAGCAAAAAGCACAAAAAAAAAAAAAAAAACTTACCTGAGAGGAGCTTCGCGGGTGGAGCTCGATAGGCGGTTGTTGGCGGCCAGATGATTTACCGTAGGTGGGTTCGATAATGAGCGAGCAGACGAGATCGAGAGAGAGGGGATGAGAGATATAGAGAGAGAGAGGGGGTCGTTCGACTGAGGGTAAGTAATTTAGAAAGAGAGACAGACGAGACCGAGAGAGAGAGGGGGTTGTTCGACTGAGGGCAAGAAATTTAGAAAGAGAGATAGAAGGGGGTTTCGAATGAGGAGGGAGGGTTTAAAAGTGTAATGTAGAAAGCGTCGTTTGATATGGCGCTTTCAGAAAACGGTATTTCATTCAGTGCCTTTAGATGGCGCGATTTCATTTAGCGCCTTCAGAAGATTCCGCTTCACATAGCGCTTTCCGCTTTGTCTAAGACGCTTTTTCAAACACCATTTTTATTAACGGTATTCTCACAATTTCTTTTAAACCGACAGTAGACACCATATATTTTATTTGATTAACCGTAAAACAAAAAAAAATTCCATTTATTGTATGTGAGGTGTAAGTAAATGAGGAAGCCACGGGTAAGGAAGGAGAAAAAATAAAAAGAAAAGAAAAGAAAATGAAATGGAAGCAAAGGGACCACGTGTAGATGCTTAGCCACAAAGTAAAACATGTATATATATAGGTGTGTGTGTGTGTGTACTTTGGGTGTTAGTTGGGAGACCTGACTGGGAGAAGAAAACCAAGAGAGTGAGAGAGAGAGGAGAAGAAAGAGATGACCGCGGAAGAAATAAAGGTAAAGAGGAAGAAAAGGTTTACGATGTGGGGAAAATTATAGAGGAAGGTAAGATATTTTATTTTAGTAATTTATAAATTAATTTTATTACAGTTCAAATTAGTTGATATGTTAAAAACATGTAATAGTTCTAAGCTATCTGTTAAATTTAGGACCCGGGAATGGTCAGGAGTAATCACCTCAATATTGCATGTTATCAGAAAATCTACTATCAGGTGGGTGTGTTAAATTTAAAGGTAAAATGTGGTAAATGTTAATTAATAAATTTTATCTCATGGGTATTAATTATTTATGATAAGAAATATTGATTGTGTGAATTAATTTTATTAATGGAAAATTGATATTATTTCGGGAAAATTATTTATATAAATTAATATTTTTTTATGTGAAAAACTATTTGTGTAGTATATTGACGGTGAATTAAAAATATTTATGGAATGGTAATCGTGAATTAATTATGGCTATTATTTTAATAGTAATTGGTGAATTGGGCTTATTTGAGGAGAAGTAATATTTTCATTTGAGAACTTGTTTATATGTAAATACCAATGATTTTTTTTTTTGGTAAGTGTAAATACCAATGGTTTAAGTAGTAATTGGGGTTGATGATAAAGTGGTAATTATTTATGGAGAAATCTGTGGGAATAAATACAAACAATAATATTGATTATCTATGAAATAATTATATTAACGGTTAAGTAATAATAAAGATGATATTTATTTCACAGCATAATTGCCAGAAATACTAAATGACTATTGTGAAAATTTATATTTAGCAGAGGAATTATTTGTGATGATAATAAAAATACTGATTGTCTATGAATTAATTAAGTGATGATGATTATGATTATTTTTGAAATCATGAATGTGAGTGCTATTGTTTTAATGTGGGGAATTATTTGTGTGAATAAGAAATATTGTGTGACTATAAATTAATTCTGTTAATATTAAATTATGAGTATTTATGGAATAATAATTTGTATAATAGTTTATTTTTTTCTGTATGCAAGGAATTATGAATTAAGTGTGTTGATGACGATTTATGACTATTTATAGAATATTAGTAGGTGGCTTAACATTTTGAAATTTTACCTTATTTGTGAGGGGATTGTGGCGATGCCGAATTGTGGCTAATTATGGGTTGCAATACCTTATTTGTGGATTAATTGTGGTGATGTTGAATTATAGCTATTTATGGGGTTGCTGGATGGGAAGTGATATTCTTATTGAGAAACATAACAATAATAAATAATAGTAATAAAATAATAAATACCATTGCATAGCATGGATTGTGTGCATTGCACGTGCATTGAGGCTAGATGGGGCTAGGTCAGATAGGACCAAATATAAGGCCAGATGGGGCCAGGTCAGATGGGACCAAAGATGAGCCTAGATGGGGCCAATGGGACATGCTAAACAAACCTACTGTCCAAAGTTGAGCGCTCAACTCATAGGCCAGATGGAGCCAACTGTGTATACATTGACACTTAAATCATTCATCGTATATACATATCATGGCAGTGCTGGATGGGGCATGTGGCTATCATGATGCACTGAGAAGATTTGATATAATGATATGATGAGGTTGATGATTGACATATGATACTTATGATGTGGTGACATATTGCCAGATAAGGCTCGATGTGATGCCACGAGTTGGTAAGGGGATTGTGTTGTTAATGGTGTGATGTGGTGCGATTATCATTGTTAAATTTAATTCTTGAAAATCTATGAGACTATTAGTTGTGTAATTGATTATAGATGCATGTCATGAGCCAGTTAGCTAGGGAGAAATGTGAAGATGAGTTTTGTTGGATATTTGTTGAGTATGGAAGTAATACTAGATTGTATAACAAAAATGTAATAAAAGTGTAGATAATTTATTATCTTTTATTTTAAGTATAACACTTCCACTGAGTGTGTGACACTCATACCTATTTTAAAATTTTCAGGTTGAGGTAGGCGTGGCTGCATGTGTTGGAAGGGAACCCAAGTTGTCAATTTCTCCATTTCAATCCTAATCTTGAGATAATTTTAGTATTTGTGAAAAATAAATATAGAATGACAATTTGTTAAATGTTATATTGAAGGGTTTATAAACATCCACCCTTATTGAAAGGACTAACTATGTATCTTAAAATAGGGATATGACATTATATATATGGCTTGTATTAGAGTATATTAGTACCAGGACTGCAGGACTAGTTTGCTTACTAAGGTAAGATGAGATGGACTGGGATTACAAGACCAGGACCATGAGATTGATGAGTACATCTGGGATTACAGGATCAGTTGTACTCCACAGCTGAGGCCTAGAGATTTGATAAGTACATTTAGGACTGCGGGACTAGTTGTAACCCACGGCTTAGGCCTGAGATTTATTTAGATTTAGTTCTATGGCCACAAACTAACCTTACAGAGTATCTAACATCTAGTATGATATTGATATATATATATATATATATATATTATGATATGAATGAGATGATGAGTATTTGTTTTAGCATAAGACTACATGATCATGGTTAAGTAACTGTCTATTTAAAACAGTATGATTAACGTGGAAGTTATGACAATATTGTTAAGTTAGTAATATTACACTTAATTAATATTAATTAAGTGTTAAATGCTTTGCATGATTAAGAAACATATTGTTATATGTATATTCTGAGCACATGTGATTAGTACTCACCCCCTTATAGATGATCTTTTAAGAGTAGATGCTCATGATGAACTGTGAGTTTGATTAGTTGGTTGTGACCTATTTCGTATTCATTTCAGCATTTGAATTATGTCATATATTAGTTTAGTTTTGAGCTTGATTTGAGGCATGTGATTTTGTAGTCCCTTTCTGGCAAGTAATAAACATTTGGAGTATTCAAACCTTAAATGCAAAATTATTATTTGCTTCCGCTCTAATTAATATTTGATGTATAATATTATTGTGGTTGTCTTATAGGTTTATCCCGATGTCTCTGAGTTGTAGATTTCAGGGTGTAACATTATTTATATATATATATATATATATACACACACAAGTGTTGACTTGTGCAATGCACGGAATTGAATAATATCTTTTATGGACAAATCATAATTTTTAAATATACTACAAAATATTTTAATAAAATTACATAATTTCATAAAATTGTTAGAGTTATATTTTTATATTTATATTTTTTTTGTCAATGTTAGTGAGTCGATAGAGTTGATTATAATCGGGTTTACATATATAAATTTTAATTTAATAAAATATATTTTAGATTATATTATTTATTAAAAATAATTTAATAAAATATATTTTAAATATATATCGAAAGTGTAGGGATTCAATTGTTATAATTGAAAACGTGCTGACTAAAGTGACACTGAGGGTAAACTATAGATGAAATTACTATTTTATCCTCAATCCAACGGTTGTTTCTAACGGTCAACTAACAGAAAAACCGAATTGATACTTGACCGAAAGTATAGGGATTTGACTGTTGCAATTGAAACGTGTGGGACCAAAGTGATACCGAGGGTAAACTGTAGGGATATTTTTTATACTTTACCCAAAAAAAAAAAAAGAAAAAAAACATAAACTTTAGTGTTTTAAGTATTTGGTAAAATATCAAAAGTTATCAATAATCTTATGCAATAAGCTACCAACACATTAGTTTTTTGATAAATTGGCTAGGAATATAGTAGTTATTTAACTTTAGACCTATTTAAAACTTTCCAAAATTTTTACAAAACACATAAAAAGTTACTAAAAATTATTAAAATTTTCTATTTGTTTTACTACGCACTTAAAAGTTACTTAATCATATCCAAAGTAGTTTTTATTTTACTTTTTTCTAACTTGATCAAATAAAAATTTAATTATTTTTATTTGTAAATTTTTCTTATTCTGATACAGAAGGCACTCGAGCCAAACGGCGGTGTTCCTAAAGTCATGGGGTCACCCCCAACCCGTCAGCCCAGTTTGGTAACATAGGGGGGTGTCTGGTGTAATGAAAACTGTTAAAAAATTTTAAAAATCTTTAAAATTTTTCAACCCATTTTGCATTCTTCGTCCTTTGTGATATTTTTATAAGATTATATATATTTACATATCTCAATAACCTCTTACAAATTTCAATAAATTTTTTTACAAATCCTAATAACATTTTATAAATCCCAATAACTTTTTTACAAATCTCAAAAATCTTTTAATGACTTTCAATAAATTATGATATAAAAATTGTTTCGACGGACTAAAAAAAAATTATTTAGACAATTCTTTCCTCTAATAAGTTAAGGAAAAAATAAAAAAATTTCATTATTAATATTAGAAATACGTGGTTTGGTGGTTAGATCAAATAATAAAAAATTATTTAAATTATATTTTTTATTATTTTCCATTACTCCAAACACAATCATCGCACAGATTTATAGTTATTAATTTTCATTACGAGTCCAACAATTTTTTTAAGTATTTTGAAGGAGGTACAAGTAGTAACAGACGGGAGTTGGTGGCCTGCTTTCGTCTTCTTCGTTATATTATTCGTCACTGGTCTCCAAGAAAAACCTGCTGCCTACACTTTACTCTTCAAACAATTGTGGATTCCTTTCTCACTATTGTGATTTTTTCTCACGCGCGCGCGCGCGCGCGCACACACACACAAGCACCATATATATGTATGTATTGTATATAGTAGCTAAGAAGCTTTCTATCTCTTGCCTCATTCTTCTCTCTCTCTTCTTTGATTGGTTCCTTCCTGGTGCACCATGGCAACGACGCAATCTTCTCCAGCTCTGCAGTCAGGTGGATTCTCCCTCATATTTTCTTTAATAGCTGATATTTTTGTATGTTTTTCGAGATCCGTGTTTGATATTGCATTTGTGGTTGCCCCAGGCGTTAATAGCGTCCATGGTTTCAAAGTCAAAGTGTTCTCATCGTCATCGGAGGTTTAATTCCCATAACTTTTTTTTGCCTTTTTACTTGATTTTTTTTTGCCGCTCACAGCATGTGATTGTTGTCGTTGTTAAGTTCGCTAGTTTCAAAACACTCTTTTGCGACAGTGGAAAAAATGCTATATTGAAGAAGTTGCAGGAATTTTGTGGACTATTATAGTAATAGCTATGCTGATATCCGGATTCCGGGATGAATTTTTTTTTTTGGGTAAGTGAGGTGCATTTTAAGGCCACTAATCCATTGGTTGTTCTATGGCCTGTCTTTTCACATTTCCAAAAGAAGAGAAGAAGTAATTCGGTGCTAAGAAATGCTACTCAAATTGTTGAAATTGGGGAAATAATTTATGACGGTAGGGCATCTGTTATTGTAGTTGATGGTGGTTGTGGAATGTGAAAGCCAAGGAATAAAAGGAAAGTTGACAATGATGGTAGGAGGAAGATAATTGCAGGACCTTGCTTTTGGATTTTTTTTCCTCAGATTTTAAGGATTAACAACATAAATTTTCTTTGAATTTACATATCGTGGGTGATTAAAGTAGGGTCTGTGTTACTCGGACTCTTCGTTTGGGGCAGGAGTACCCCGGTGCTGATACGAGATCTGCGTCTGACGCAGAGTGTGTATCTCAAACACGTTGTGCTGGAAGCCATTCCGCCATTGTTGTGTGGAGCAGAGCTTGGAAGATGAGGAAGATTCTTCAGTTTCAAGACGAGTTATTGATGTTTTAATTTAAAGCCAACTGATTACGTAAACATTAAGTTCCCTTCAACCTTTTGTCTTCTCTGTATGTACAAGTCACATATCTCAAGCAAGCAAAATTTATTACACGGACTTGATTTTTTCTCGTTCAGTTGAGTATTAAATATAGAGAGAGTCACCCTTGTGAGACTTTTTCTGTTATATTTCTCTAGGGATGAAAAAGGGGGGGGGTCAGCCCAAGACCCGACATGACCCACATTTTGGCTCAGCCCGCCCCGTTCGTCCATACGGCCCACTTTGGCCGGCAACTTGACTCGAGACCCGGCCGGCCAGCCCACCCCGCACTAGCCTGAGACCCGTGCGCCCATCCTTTCCCCCCTGCCTCTATCAGTGACTGTTGAGGGGGTTTTTAATTTTGTTTTTTTCCTTTTTGACTGTTGTAGTGTTTTCTCTTTTCTCTTTCTTTTTTTCCCCCTGTTGGCTAGGCAGTGTGCCACTGAGCCTCTGGGGCAGCCAAAGGTTAAAAAAAAAAACAAATAATTGCAAAACTTCCGCCTAAAAATTATTACAAAACCCCCTAAGCTTCCATTATAAATACCTCCAACTTATTTCATCCAATACTTCAAAAATTCCAATTCTCTCTCAAATTTCTATACTACCAAGCTAGCAACTCTTAAGTGTGTTCTTCAATTGTGCTCAAGTGCATACAATTCTATCAAATTTGAAGTCAAGATTTAAAGATCAAATGTTTCAAAATTTCAAATTATTTCAAGTTAATATTTATTTTTTTTTAGTTTGCATACACACAATTTTTTTTTTTTTTTCAATTTGCATACTTTAATTTTTCCATCAAATTATTTTTTCCAAATAAATCCTAGAGACTCCCTTTTTTTGATTTGGAGGGTGGGGATTCAATATATTTTCTCTCTCAAGAACAAATGGAATAATTTGCATCACTGCCAATACCAACACCTACTAACACAAGTAATGATGTTGGTGTATCATCGTCGCGGCACGGCCAACAATGAGCCTCTTCAAAAGCGTGAGACTTTTTTACTAGAATTCCACGCGATGATGGAATGGATAAGGCTAAATGCAATATTTGTAAAGATTTATTAGATGGTAGGACTACTTCTGAAACTAGTCACCTAAAAAGACAATTAAAAAGAAAGCATCGACGCAATCCCCGTATCAATTCTGTAATTGATCAATATTTTTCACATGCTACACAAACTTAATTAGGTAATGAAGGGGTAATTTAAATATTTTTTCTTATGACCCACCCACAAGAAGACAAAATAATTTAGTTAGATTTATTGTAAAGATGAACAACCTTTCACATTGGGTGAAAATCCATATTTTGAAAAAAATTTATTTGTGATAGTTTTACACCACAATATCACGGTTTTTCAAGAAATACTTTAAAAAATAAAGTTTTACGAGATTTTGAAACAAAAAAAGATGAATTAAAAACTTATTTTGACAATTTTGAAGGAAATGTTTGCTTGACTTCTGATATTTAGAAGTCTTGCCAAGATATTGAATATATTTACATAATTGCACATTATATTGACGAAAATTGAAAATTAAATAAATGCATTATTTCATTTAAAATTAGTTGAACTACCCTTCACTGGACTGAGTGTTAGGAAACTTATTTTAAATGAACTTGCATCATGGAGATTATGTAGTCGCTTGTCCTCGATGATCCCCGGGTAAAATGTGTGACTGCGGGCAAGACCCTCATTAAATTTTTTTTTTGGGGGGGGTGGGGGTGGTTGGGGTTCCTGGGCCATGCTCCTAATTTAAGGGGATGGTTTGACTCTCTATTAGAAGTCCAAAAGGGGCACTAGTTAGAAGTCTCCTCGTGAAGTGTTGTTGAAGATGATTTTCTATGAGGATTGCTTGCAGTGTAGACTTGGAATGCCCCCATACACAATTGCCTTCTCCGGGTCCAAAATGCCCCTAGATCTAAATGCTTCCGCGGAGGTGCTTTGCAGAAAATGAATCGTTTGGGGAAGGGAAAGGATAATATTTTAGCTGCCATGGGGACACTTCTAATGTGTCATGTGGTTTTGGCACGGGGTGACGGGGGAGGTGACTGAGGAGGGCATATGTAGTGTTGATCACCTACACATATTTAATAAAAGAAGTGAAAGGTGCAACCATACGGTTCTGCCCCCTCTTTCCAGTACATGAATTAAATCTCTTAATTTTTGTTCTGCTTTGACGCTCCTTTGATTTTTTCTTTCTTATTTTATTTATGGGCTAAATTACTTTAATTCTAGTCCTAGGAGTTAGCAAGTATGATAAACTCCAGCCTCTGTCTATCTCCCCATGGTTTTACTACAGAATCCTAGGTACATTTAAGCTGAACTACTAAGTAATATATATTTTTAATCCACTTAAATTTAAGCTGAATTAAAATGTTTAGATTTTTTTGTTCTTTTTAATGAAACAGATATGGTATATAGTTATGTCCCCATTGCTGCTTGAATAAACAAGAAAGAAAATTTGATTCTTGTTGAACTTTTGCTGGATATATAATTTGCGTCAACTCAGTTCATGTGCTAAGTGATAAAATTTGATGCATAATGACCAGGCTATAAAGCTAGATATTTCAATGAAACGAGTTTGTATGGAAATGGATTATAGTGACTCCACTATTGCTTTATTCATATTCTTCCCAATTTCCAAGGATAAATGATGGAGGCAATGTGAAAAGAATAACTTCTTACTAAAACTATGATACCTTTTGTAAACATATAAATAGATATTTCAATGAAACAAGAGTTTGTATGGAAATGGATGTATAGTGACTCCACTATTGCTTTATTCGTATTCTTCTCAATTTCCGAGGATAAATTATAGAGGCAGTACTGAAAAGAATGACTTCTTAGTAAAAATATAACACCTTTTGTAAACGTACTAGTGAAATTAAGCACTCTACAATTTGATTATGTCGCCAATATTTTGATCCTTAATTCCCAATTACCCTCACAATAGCAACAGCAGCATCTGGGTTCCTACGCTATTATGACTAGTTTAATTGTTCAGCATGCTGTCACTCCTGAAGGGACAAATCTGCTGTTCTTTCTGCACTTCTCATGGTTTCAACTAGTTACTGAACTTGCTTTTGTGTCAATCAGCTGCTCGAAAAGCTACACGAAAAATGGGATTCAGGGAAGGAGCAACCATACCCAGCAATGTATTCTAGTGTTTTTGGTGGTATTATTCTTGATCCGGCAATGATGGTTATCCCGATAGACGATCATATGGTTCACAGAGGACATGGGGTGTTTGATACAGCTATTATACTTGATGGGTGGGTGCAGTAATTATATTTGATAATAATGACATTTCTTCTTCTTCAGATTAAACAATACTCTTCAAAATTACATAATTATAGTTGATGTATAATAACATCTCTTTTTCTTCAGGTTAAACAGTAGACTTGGAAAATTATAGTTGAGAAGAAAATCATGGTCCATTGAAGACACATAAAATTTGCCAAAAATAAAAAGAAAAAGAAAAAAACATGAATCACAATTTTGACAAAATTATACTGATGCTTTTTATCTGTTTTCTCTCTCATCTTTAATTTTTTCTTTCACTTGTTTTTTTACATTGCTGTTTACTTTGAAGGGGTTTCAGATTTGAAGTTTTGCATGTATGAAGACCGTTAAACTCTAGAACTTCATGGACAAACTGTTTACAGACTTGGCCTTCAGTTTGCTTGAGTTTTGTGTTTTTTGTCATTAACGCCTACTCATGTTTGTTTATTTCCACATTTTCTGCTCTATTCTCAGATTCTCAATGTGTTTCCACACAAGCTAATTCAATGGATGTTGAATTTGTTTTTCTCTCCTTTTCTTTTCCCACAGATACCTGTATGAGCTGGATGTCCACTTGGACCGGTTCCTTAGATCGGCATCAAAAGCAAAGATCCCTTCTCCTTTCCCTCAATCAACTCTCCGAACCATTCTTATTCAGCTGGCAGCGGCATCACAATGCAGGAAAGGAACTCTGAGGTACTGGTTGAGTGCAGGTCCTGGTGATTTCTTGCTCTCACCGGCAGAATGCCCAACATCCGCGTTCTATGCGGTAGTGATCAAGGATGATTTTTTTCAGTGCAAAGAAGGGGTTAAGGTGATAACATCCAGTATCCCCATGAAGCAACCTCTATTTGCCACCATGAAGAATGTAAACTACCTTCCAAATGTCCTCACTAAAATGGAAGCTGAAGAGAAGGGAGCATTTGCATCCATCTGGGTTGACGACGAAGGTTATATTGCAGAGGGACCAAATGTAAACGTGGCTTTCATAACCCATGAAAAGGAGCTCATTTTGCCCGTCTTTGATAAGATCCTCAGTGGATGCACAGCCTTAAGACTTCTTGAATTAGCACCCAAGTTGGTTGAGCGGGGGCATTTGAAAAGTGTAAGAACTGCCAATCTTACAGTGGATGAAGCCAAAGGCGTGGCTGAAATGATGTATGTTGGAAGCACACTTCCAATATTGCCAATTATCATGTGGGATGACAAACCCATAGGAGATGGTAACCAACCAACCACAAATTCTGATTTTCTATAATTCAAACTTTGGAGTTAAAATAGGCCTTTGATCACAAGTTATTATTCATTATATGCATTTCTTTTTATTTTAAGTTGGGGGTAGCTGAAATCTTGATTCCAACTTTTTGGCTTTTGTTGCTTATAACAGGAAAGGTTGGACAACTGACAATGGCTCTTTCAGATCTGCTTTGGGATGATATGGTTGCAGGCCCTGAAACTCGAAGGTTACCTGTTCCCTATTAACTACTGAAAATTCCCACAGCTATTCAATTTTGAAGAGTGCACTGAATGAATGCATAATGTCGCATTGGGAGATCTTGTTGCCCTGATAATCTTGCTTGTCATCAGTTTGTAAAAATTTGCTTTCCTATCTGTGAAAATTGCTTCTGTGTTCATGAATAACATTGAAGAACTATCCTTAAATAAATCTCGAAGCTTTTCTCTGCTTGAAAGTTAGCTAGCATTTGAACGTAGAACATGTTTGATGTTCTCTCTCCTGTGGTACTTCTATGTTTTAAAGTTTTTGGTATTAGTAACGTTTTATGAACTCCACTTGGCTTTACGCGCTCCAAAAAAGTACCATTCAACTAAAAAGTTTAAGCCATGAGTCTTGGGAATCTCTGTTAGTGGGTGACAATCTAGGATGTAGGAGACACTTTTCAACCAAAAAGTTTAAGCCATGAGTCTAGAGCCATAGTATGCTATATTAACCACAAATCCATCACTCGACTTTATAATGTGGGACAATTCTTATATGTATACCCAATAATCTTTCCCAACAATCTTCTCCTTACATGTGAATTCATCTCCACATTAGTGGGCTTCCCCTCTGGCAAATTTTTTTCAGCTCTTTCATGTTTTTGAGTTTTGTGGGCTTGTTCTGCACACTATCTATGTGCATCTGCTCATCTTCAATCTTATGGGCTTAAAAGTTAAATTTCCAACTAAGTAGGTTCTTGCGTGCATAACATCCAACATACTCGCAACTCGGCGAGTGATTCGTGGGCTTTTGCTTTCACCTCCAAACGCATCTCGCTTTTCGCTCATATGAATGTAATGGAATTTAGATTTGAAAGTGAAAAAGTATTCGGTGTAGCATTTATTCAATATTTATCTGATAAGTATCAGGATCATATCTACAAGGACCTAAATGATTTAAAAACGAATGGCCTTGTGTGACAAGAATTAGGGACATTTTGATGAAAATTTGCCTCACAAGGAGTTGAAAAACAAAAAAAAAAAAAAAAAAAAAAATGGATAGGGGTTTGAAAATGGTTTTGAGCTTGGAATTCTCAAGACACCAATCAAAGACTTGAATTAAAAGAAATAAAATTAAACGTGCACAACTCAAAGCAAGCAGTAAAAGCTTGGCCCTAAATCAAATCCTATGCTGATATATTGACGAATCTAGTATTGAATTTAACTCAATCTATGTCAGGGAAGGTGTCATTGGATTGGACGAATTAACAATGAAAGCCCAAATTGTGAGGTTCAATTTATGTTAGACACTTGTGAAAATAGTTTTCAACCTAAAAAGTGTCATCGGACCAAAAGTAATCCACATACATGGAATATAAGGTCTACGTTTGAGTGATTTCTAAGTTGACCCCACCAAAATTTACCAACCATAATAAAAAGGAGTTAAATTTATTTCAAGAATTAGGGAAAAATTATTTCAACCTTAGCATAATATTGAATCAAACAACTAGCATGCATAAAACATAGCTCTTGTATAAATACTTAACATCAAGCAATATTTATACCAAAGCATATAATTCTATACAAGAGATGGACAATTATAACATTACCAAAGTGAGTTCTCGAAAACTCTTAAAAGAAAACTTAAAGTTTTGGGTATGCTGGATAATCAACCACACAAATATTCAAGTAATAATACAAAGGTAGAAAAATAAAGAGACACAAGTTTTAACAAGAAAAAACTCAAACTGACAAAAAATCTCAAATCCTTCACTAAATCGCAAATAGGTTATACAAAGTCTCAAACTCTAAATAGATTCGAATTAACGAACTGATATTGTTGATACTCTTTACTTGAGTCCACGATGCACCCAAACCTTAGTGATAGGAATAGTCTTCAAATCCTTGAAAACTTGTCAAATTCACGGTTATCACTAAATTCGTAATAGTATACACTAAATCCACAACTAATCAAATCTACGGTATGCAAATCCGAACTTTTTCAAATTACCAATGGATAAAAAATGTTGAAGCGCTATTGGCTAAGAGTGTGAGAAAACTAAGATCACCTGAATACGTTACTCTACGAATATGTTTCTCTCTTCTAAAAACAATAGAGACATCCTACAATATATAGGGCATGGAATCTTAAACGCATAGAGCTTTGGAAACCCAATTTAGAAAACTTCCACGTCGATGCTCACTCAAGCGGCCTTTCCACAAGCATCCAATAAGATCCCACAAACTTCTGATGCTCTTCCTGCAAGGCCAAAAAAATCTAAAAATAGCCTTATATTAATATTTTCTTGTAGCTCAGAGTGGTCTTTTTGCACCTTTCCTGTGAATGACGAAGTTATGATAGATTTGAAGGTTGAACAATTCATTCCAAATCTATACTCCAATGTCTTAGCCTATGGCTAAGTTTACATGGTTTAGAGGCCTATTTTAATTGTGAATTACTAATCTAATAGAATACCTAACAATCTCTTCCTTTGGCAATTTCATGTCAAAATCAACTGAATTAAAAATAGATTCAAAATTTTATATATGCCATGACTCCCCTTTAATATAGCTATCCTCATTAATGTTTTAATCCATTTTTGTTTGATGTGTGAAGTGAATATACCTATAAACTACACACTTCTCAAAAAAGAAACTCCTTGTAAGACTACAAAAATATTAAAGAGAAGAAAAAATCTAAAAAAAATCTCCCCTAAAACAATATTTATCCCCCTTTTTGTCATGGAATTGACAAACCTTAAATGAAAGAAAATAAGGAATGAGAAATAAATTGATATGAAATCAATGAGGGATGAGAGAGGAAAAGAATTATGTAAAAGCTAACTAAAATTTAAAACTATAAAGTGAACTTTTTTAGCTTGAGCACCTTAGTCTACTTTTTAGCATACTATAATTAAGATTATACTTTAAGAACTTTATATTGAAATAATTATCACACTACATGTTAAGAACAAGGAATTTATCAAAGTCAAAATTTCATGTCATAAGTTGTTTAGATAAGGCATAAAAGTGATCAAATGATGGTGATGTGTGTGAGTAAGATCAAGTTTGACAGATAGAAAATCCATACAAACACTCAAGCAACTTAAGCAGAAGCTACAAATGCACTACAAATTGCCAACTTGCAATTTTCAACCATTTTCATTAACCGAAATAGTTCACCTCCAACTATATTTCTAGGCATTTTTAATGAATTTTCAATTTTGTACATTCATTTGGTGGCTTTTGCATACCTATGGATAGATAACCTTTTACTTATATTGTCACTACCCAGAGGGTGGTTATTTTGATAACCAACATGTCAATAGGGTGACTTCACTCTATTCCTTAGTAGCTCTTTCAAAAAAAAAATTACTTGAAATATCCCAAAGAGTAACTGTAAGTCCAAAAAGAGAATTAATTAAACTCAATTGTGTAGTGTGAAGACCTTATATGCTAAACTCTACTTGTGTGAATTTCAAGAATTGGATTGAATCCTACATCACAACTCCATGGTTTTCTATATCTATTAATGGCTACTTCCGAGGAGCAAAAGGCCTTAGACAAAGTGATCCAATATCTCTATACTTATTCATTCTTGTCATGGAATTATTCTCTAGACTTTTAGCCATGCATATTAATGAAAGTGCATATAAATACCATCCAAGATGTAAAAATTCTCTCGTTAGTCACCTTTGCTTTGCAAATGACTTATTCATGACCATTTTGCAACTATGCAATTGAATAAACTCCTAAGAATAAGGGTGTGTGGTGTAATTTTACCTGGCGATCATATCCACAATGAACTTTGACATTGAATACTAGGGTTTTTAAGTTCTTCTACCTATTGGTTTTGTTTTAAAAGCAGGAAAAGAAAATTAGTTTTGAGTTTTGAAATTGTTAATTAAATGACTAATAAAAAAATAAAATAAATTACAAAAAATAAACTAAACTAAAATTTAAGAAATTAAATTACTTTTATTCTAATTAATGGAACAGTAAGATCCAAAATTAAACTAAACCAAAACAATGAAAGTAATAAAACTACACATTCAAAATAATTAAAGATCTTGATCCAACCTACAAATTCAGGTGGATTCCTTATTCTTTAATCAAATGCATTTTGTTTTCTCAGTTTACAACTTACTTATGGAAAAAGTAAATCCGAAAATGTCATCGTTAAAATAATTATTTCAAAGTACAATTTTAGAATCATGTTTAGGATAAAAAAAACTTAAAAAATATTTAATAAGTTTATCTTTGATCCAAATCTCTTTTTGTTTATTTCAAAATATAAAGAAAGTTTGAATCAAGTAATGTCATTAGGGATTTTAACGAAATATGATCGAGATTACAAATTTTCGAAAGCTTTTGAAAAAAAAAAAAAGAGATTCAGAAAAAAGAACCCAAACATGCAAGTTTTACGTTGCATACGAGAATTTAATCACATCTAATCATCAAATAAGGATCCACCCATTATTGATGGGTTGAATCAAGATAGACAGAC
Organism: Vitellaria paradoxa; assembly: GCA_019916065.1. NCBI lineage: Eukaryota > Viridiplantae > Streptophyta > Magnoliopsida > Ericales > Sapotaceae > Vitellaria > Vitellaria paradoxa. The sequence continues at coordinate 27,632,453 of CM034239.1, forward strand.
TAGGCTAGCATGGATAAAATAATAAAATAGTAAACAAAAAAAGAAAGTGAAAAGAAAATGAACTCCATTAATGAAATGCGAAATAGACTTATAATGTGTTAAAATATTCATGAACTTGAATCCATAATGCAAAGTATAAAAGCACGAAATGAAAAAAATACAGAGGAAAGCATAAAATAAAGTAATCTAATTTGACGAAAAACTTAATCTGAAAAAAATACAGAGGAAAGCATCTGGCTGCCGTAGAAAAATAATGTATTTATAAGCACGAAATGAAACCGTAAACTTAGTTTTTATCACACATTAACAGTTGCTGTTGTCCAGACAGCCAGACAAGCTGTCTAGACAACATATTCAATCTTTGGCTCCAAACAAAGTTGTATCTTTTAGAGTCTTCTTTCTAACCAAAAAGAATCGCATCAATTGGATATGTGAATGAAAAGTTATGGTGAAAATACTTATAGGGTGTCGTACTAAATCATTCAAAGAATTCTGAATTGTGCAACTTTTCAAGCTAATTTGGGGGTAAATGGAGACTTCTTTTGGACTTGGGCTCCTCACGAAAGTTCTAGCTAAGAATGTGTACTTGATTTTGGGCTTTAGAATCACCTTAATTGGATCTTGGAAGCTCAAGATATGCCCCGAATACTATAGTGATTAGGATTTGTCCAACTTTCCAATTCTTACTTTTAAGTAATCTTTCAAGGCCCAAATGAACTCAAATTTTGTCCTATAATAACTTTTCAAAAAATTTGAATGTCCACTACAACTTTGCTAAAAACCACTTTTAATTTCTGAAACTCCTTCTGCGTCAAGAATGCATCTATCCCGTTCTAACAAGCTATTTCAGTATATTTTCTATTGAAATCTGCATAAATGAACGAACTAACATAAATAAAAAAAATTAAACTAAAATAAATATATTAAAACACAAATTATTGATATTAGCATGGAAATCAAAATTTATGATCATGCTTTTCAAGCGTAATCAATTCATACTATGCTTTCCTGATGAACCATATTTCTTTACCATTAAAGATGCTCTTATAGAGTTTCACAATTATTAGGACTTTTGGTAAATAGCTTAAAGGAGTAAGATCCATGTTGTAGAAGTACCCATGGAACAGAAAAAGTACTTATGCTCCATCCTTGGTTTCTAGGTAGGTAGTTTGTCTGTCAAACACTTAGGTGTTCCTTTATTCTCCATCAAGCTTAGATTTGCTAATTCTACTAAGCTTTTTGACAAAGTGCTTAAGATAAAGCTTTGTCCTATGCTAGCAGGTTGTAGTTTATCAAGGCTATACTCTTTAGTTTTCAAATATATTGGTGTCTTCATTTTGTCTTTCCAAAAATGCTATACTTTGGAACAAGTTGTTAGAAGATTCTTATGTTGTGGAGTATATATGAAAGCTCATGGCAGCAAGATATCAGGAAATTGGATGAATAAGGTAGCAATGCTAAAATACATATGGCAAATCTATTTAGGGAAATCTTCTTCATGGCCTACTTGGTGTCACAAGTATGTACTAAAAGGAAAAGATTTCTAACAAGTAAGTACCCCCTTGGACTACTCATGGACATGGAGAAAATTGCTTAAATTAAAATTGATAGTAGTCCAATTCTCGAGATACTCCACTATAACTATGGTATGATAATTGGCACCCGTTAGGTCCTTTTGTTCCCAAATTTGGACTAAGGGTAGCCTATGATGCTAGCATTCCCCTTAATGCAAAGGTCTTTGCAACAAATGCCAATGGACAATGGGCTTGGTCGCCCTTTCCTTCGACCCGGGAGCTTATAGAGATTACTCAGTTTAATGTCCCAAACTATCTACCTAATGATTCCTAGGCTAAGAAATTTAATTGATCAACTATAATAGCAATACTTATTCTATAGTTGCAACATGGTCTACTATAAGAAGAAATTAGCTCACCATCCACTGGCACAAGCTTATTTGGTTCCCAAAACATATCCCAAGACACTGTTTCATTTCTTATCTTGCTATATATGTGGCAAACATAATACTCTGAATTGAATTGCAAATTAGGGAATTAGTAATAGCTCTTTGTGTTTTGTGTAAAGAAGATGACGAATCTCTTGACCACCTCTTCTCCTCTTGCTACTTCTCTTAGGAGATCTGGTCTACCTATGCCAATTGCGTGGAAATCAAGTTAAAGGCAATGTTAGGCAAGAGAGATTGGATGGGCTTTAGGTAGGTTTAGCAACAAAACTTCTGTTAATTTGATATGCAAGCTTGCTTAGTCAGCCATTGTCTACCATATATGGATTGAAAGAAATACCAGAGTCTTCAAAGGTATCTCAACTCCTACTAGCAATGTTATTCAAATTACTAAACATGAAGTTCATGGTAGAGCCAATCCACTTAGGAATATCAAATGCACTATTGAAAATATTATAATATGCTCAAATTGGGGGATTCTAAAATCTTGTACATACATAAATAGGCTATAGATCTATTTTTTGTATACTGGGGGGGTATGTCTTCTTGATACTTGTAATTTTCTCCCTTTAATTTAAATTATCTTACTTACAAAAAAGAAAGAAAAAAAGGAAACCATATTCCATGGTATGAATGATATTGTGATCACACAGTTCTACTTATATTCTATTAGTATGAATGATATTGTGATTACACATTTCTATTCATATTTAATTAGTACAGATAAGCTCATAGAATGTGAAAACCACTAACATAAAGTGCTAAAGTATAAAGTCCACAAAAATCTTTTTGTATTTTTCAAAATAAAATAATGATGAAAAAGTTAAAAAAAAATAATCTACATAATCTCATAGAACTAGGGCTAATGTCATTGATACCTAAGCTTGAGTTGAGTGGGAATTCTCTTGCTTTAAATTTGCTTGCTAACGTTTTGAATTTTAAACTTCTTGATATACAAGGGCTGTGCAATTGAGGTTGATATGTGTTAGGCCAAATGGTTTGTTTGGGCTATGATTGTTTGGACTATGTTGGTTAATGTTTTATAAACTTTGGGCCACTAGTATTTATGTGTCAGTTAGGCTGAATTGATAACATTGTATGTTATTTTAGAATTCCAATTGTGTTATTATCTTATTAGGTTAGGTTTAGATGTGCTTTTGTGCTTAGGTTTGTTTACTAACCAATCCACTTGGGTTGAAAGTGGAAAATTTATTAGTGGATTAGGTTATAGTGTTCTCTAACTCAAGTTGGGTAGTGTGTTGCTCCAATGAGTGTGTCATTCCTCTCTAGGATGTTAGTGAGCACAATGTATTATACATTTTTTTGTAAGAAAATAAAACGCTTTACAAAATAAAATGCTTACATACCAAAAAAGAAAAATAATTATGTAAAATCTAGTCTATGAAAATATTTACTTTACTCATCAAAGCTCACCCCTTTAATATCCATAGGGGTGCGAGTACCATGTAAGTCACAATTTCTTATCCAAATAACCCTTGTTTTTTGAAAAACCTTTCTGAACCTTTGGGGCTTTTAGTATAGGTCCAATGGGTTTTGAAAAAATTTCTTTTTTCCTCATTGGTCTATTGTTTTGAGGTTTAGAGTTGTGAAAAGAATTTTTGGATCTTAATGTGTTGAACCTATTTGATAGTTGAAAAGTAGATCTTATAAAGTGTCTAGTGTTAACATAGGAGAGAGGCAACCCATGTAACTTATAGAAATTAGGTTGAATGTGACCCTTAATACCTTAATGAAAGCAAGTAGGTGTGAAATTATGAAAGGATTAAGAATGCGTACCTTAATTGATAGTTACCTTTAAGCTTTTGAAGTCTTCAATCTCCACTCTCTTTCTTGTTGTCAACATATTTAATTCTCATCTTGGCACTTGGACTACGTTGAGCTCCCAAAGTATGATGAAGGTTATTTAAGGTCATATTCATCTTAATCGTTATTTGTTCTTCATTCAACTCATTATTCTTTGTGGCTAGTTTGGCTTTATATGTAGTGGGAGTTTCTTCTAAAGTCTTGTTGGTCGCTTCAACCTGTCAAACTTTTTTTTAAAGTTTTTTTCCAATGCAATCTTCTAATGATCTCTCTCATTTTTTATTTGTTCATTCCCTACACTAAGCTTATTGTTCTTTTTGTTCAATTTCCAACAATCTTCAAAGAGTTTTTCATGAGCTTGTTCAATATCTATCTTGTCATCGGTCGCATCATCTTCATGCTCTAATGTTCGCTCCGATTATTCTCATTTTTTGTTGATGTATCCAATGTGGAATTAGATTGTGCATTAACCGAGGAGCGTGCCATGAATGCCGTATAATTCTCAGGGTAGTCTTCAGAAGTGGAGGAGGCTAAAGATTGGTCATCAGAATCATTAACCATGGCATTCAATACCTTTTTGTTTGCTTTCTTATGAGTGCAATCTTTAGCAATGTGACCATACCTTGACATTCAAAGTACTTAACCCCTTTGAAATTGGGATTTTTTTTTCTTTCTATAAGATGAATTCTCAAATTTTACCTTGTCAAGGTTCTTACCCTTGCCTTGCTTTCTATCCCTATTCTTGAAGAATTTCTTGAACTTCTTTAAATAATGGGCTAGTCCTTCGATGGATAAGTCTGAGTCATCATTATCATTAAAAGATCCCTTTACTTTACTAGTGCTTACTTTTGTGGACTTTTTAGGCTTAATCATGTTTGCCTCAAAAGTCTATAGAGAACCAACCAACTCTTTGACTTGTAATTAATCAACATCCTTCACTTTTTCTATAGTAGTTACTTTAGCTTTAATGGAAATAGGAAGAGAGCGAAGAATTTTGAGAATTTTTCTCAAAATTTGTTGCTCGAAATTGGCTGTCCCAGGTTAGAGTTGGAATATGTTGCATAACTTAGCATAGTACTGGTTGAACGTCTCATCTTCACCTATCTTTAATCCTCCAAATTCAAGGGTGCTCTTTTGAAGCTTAGACTTTTTGACCATATAATTTCCTTTATAAATGATTTCAAGAATCTTTTAAGCATCCCTGGCAATCTTGCAACTGGATATCCTTCTAAATTCATCAGTAGAAACTATAGCAAAAATCAAACTTAGGGCTTTGTAGTTCCACTCTGCTTGTTCTTGTTTTACCTTTGTCCAATATTTTATAGGCTTGAAGATGACAACATTTTCCACCATATGCATTGGAGGAGTCCAATCTTGTGAGGTCGCAAGCCAAAATTACAGTTTAGGAACATAAGGTGTGCCTTCATGTGAATATTCAATATGCATAATTGGTTTTGTCAAACCATGGAGGTCTTGTGGTCAAACCACCATCTCATAGAGGATCCATATAGTAAACCCTGGATCTTATTTTTTCTCACAAAACTAATTTCCTCTAATACCAAGTGAAAGTTTTGGGTATGCTAGATAATAAACCACGCAAATATTCAAGTAATAATATGAAGGTAGAAAATAAAGAGACAAGTTTTAACAAAGAAAAACTCAAACCAAGAAAAAAAAAATCTTGAATCCTTCATTAGATTGCAAATAGGTACAAAATCTTAACTTCTCAATAGACTTGAATCCATGAACCTATATTGTTGACACATTTTGTTCGAATCCACAATGAGCCCAAACCATAGTGATGGAAACAATCTTCTAATCCTTGAAGACTTTCTGAATTCGTGGTTACAACTGAATTTGCAGTAATTTATGCTAAATCCAACTGAATCCAAATATGCAAATTCAAACTTATTTGGATTATCAACACCTAGATAATATTGAAACGTTGTTGGCTAAGAGTGATGAAAAAATAGAGATCTTGAACACCTTGCCCTCTAAATGTGTATCTCTCTTCTAAAATCTCTGGAGACATCCCAAAATATATAGGGCAAAATCCTAAATTCATAGGGCTTTGAAAACGCAGTTTGAAAAACTGTCAGGCCAATGTTAGCTTGAACGATCTTCCCGTGAGTATCTAGTAAGATCCTGCATACTTCCTACACAGTCATCACTCTAAAAAAAATTATGTAATATTTTCCTGTGACTTATAGTGACCTTCCTGCACCTTTCTCTTAAAGTGACAAAGTTCAGATAGAATTGATGGTTGAACAATTCATTCTAAACCTAAATTCTAACATCAACAAACCAAAAAAAAAAAAAAAAAAAATTCTAACATCTTAACCTACGTTTGTGTTTACATAATTTAGAAATATATTTTTATCAAGAATTTGTCAATTAAGTAGAATACACAACAAAAACTAAACAACCTTAACATGAAAATCAAGATTAATCATATAAATGTTGAAATTTCTAAATCACATAAATCAATTAACCAATCATAAAAATAATGAACACGAGATTGGTAACGAAGTAACTCTTTACCAACTAGCAAAGGTAAAATTCCAGGTCCAATTTCGGATACTACCCAAACTTTCACTATATAATTAGGTTAAAAGTACCCATGCGAAATCTCTACTACTCCTCACATGACTTCTTTTAAGCATTTGCTCGAATTCTCAACACACTTAGACCAAGTGGAAACAAACTTTACAACTCTTTAGAAAAGTGAGCAGAGTCAACAAAGAGTAAAGAAAAACAAGAGAAAAAATTATAAGCTCACCAAAAAAAAAAAAAAAAAAATTCTCTTTCTCACAAGACTTTATATTATGCCACTTCAATTGTTACTTGTACAATAAGCTTGGTGCATATATATATATAGACCTACAAAATCCTATTCCAACTAGAACTCAAATACATAAACATATTTCCTAAAAAAAAATTTCCTAATTGGAAGCAGAACCTTCCAGATAATGGATTTCCTAAACGGAAATAGAATTCTTCATAAAATAATTCGCTTAAATCATCAGTTTCCCTACGCGTTCCTTGCGGTGTCTACTGCCAAAAGGTCGAAGGGTCGCCTTGCCTGCATCCTACCTATGAGTTTCTCTGGAATGTATTTGAACTTCTTGATTCTATAGTTTGTTTTATTTTGTGATTTAATCAACATTCTTCTAATCGTATCGTTATTATTTTATGAAGATCTCAATCTTTTATTCAACATAGGAAACAAAAATCTTGTTCTTTCAATCTGATTAGGAAACTTGGTTCCATCTCCAATTTTAGATTATCTTTATTTTCAAATTTAGTTAATTGTTTGAATTTGTCATAAAATTAACACTTTACAATTTCCCCATTCGCAATTCCATAATAAAACTAAAATTGGATAGAGTGAATCTCTAATCTATCAATTATCTGTGAATTGCAACACTTAAACAATCCATTAAAAATACCAAATGGCAACCAAAAAAGAAAAATATTTGTAGTCAAAAGTGAATATCCGAATATCTATTTTTACTGCATCTTTTTGTTACTGGAATTGACAAAAATAAGAAAAAATAAACAAACATAATCACAATGCAAATTAATAGTAGACACTCCACCACTAAGTCTTCAATTATTCAAGATAAAAACAAAATCTTCGATGGGCTATTTTGTGCTTAAAAAATTTTACTAAACAAAACTTATGTTAGATAGAAAATACACAATAAGCCTATCAAAGAGATTTTAATTCTCCTATATTTAAACATGTAAAACAATCATTCAATCTGTATAAATTTAAATGAACAAAAATTCATCTTTCTAAATAAATTTTCAAGTTTGCATCATGAAATGAATTAAGCCATAAAATCGAAAGAGAATGCTTGTGCACATGTGAAATTATGACTAATCGAATATATATGCTTCCCCTCAAACAAATCATAAGATTAAGAGATTAAATTTTATGCATCAAATGAATTATGAGCAAATTTTATTTTATTTTTTATTATTATTTTTTATCTAGCCGTAATTCTTCATATATATCCCTTTCAAGCTCCTAATGGCCTTCACATGTTTACGGCTAGGTAACTATTCCCTTAATAATCAACGAGTGATTAAGGGGTTTCCTATTGGTTCAACTAGTAGCACTTTCTAAGATAAGATTTTTTTTGGCTCTTTAACATTTTTTAAACACATCAAACAGTAATTCAAAATCCATGGATGGAGTGATATATGAAAAATTAGTTCATCAAAATACTTCTTTCTATCTTAGATGGAAATATAAATTTTTAATCCATTGTAATAAGTTTGACTGAATGTTTGACGCATATATAAAAAGATAGAATTCATAAAATATCTTATTAACAAATTGTGAACATCTATATTTCTTAATTTTTATCAACTTCATTTAAAAATGAGTACAAATACCCAAGAGCATAAAAAATACTCAAGAAATAGTTACTCACCCTTATTGTAATTGTTTTTTAAATTACTCCAAAAAAAATTTCTCCGTTCAAAAGAAAAATTACTCAAACTCAATTTTTTTAAACTAAACAAAAAAAAAAAATGCACATGCTTCAAATCAAAATTTAAGACCATCAAGTGTGAACACACATTTTCATTTTTTTTAACTAAAAGACAAATAAATAAACACCACTTGATATCAAATTATCAGCACATGTTTTCAACCTAACACGTACCCTAAAAAAAATTAACGCAGTGACATATCTATGTGTCATTCAAAGACATTTACAGGCCAACTAACCAACCCAACACAATGGGTCGTGCTACAAGCAACCAGCTTACGGGCATCACTAGAAAATTTTTGAATTTTTTTAAAAAAAAATTTTTATACAAAAATTTAGAGAAATCTAGGATAAAAAATTTAGCAATGAAGTAAGGCCTAGTTTATGGAAAAAAATTCCTTTAGTTATCAAGGCTCACCTCTTCGATTGTTATTCGTACATTAAGCTTGGTTGCATATATATAGACTTCCAAAATCCTATTCTAAGTAGGGCTTAAATATATTTCCTAAAAACAAATTTTCTAAATAGAAACAAAACCTTCCAAATAACAGATTTCTTAAATGGAAATAGAATCTTCCATAAAATAATTCGCCCGAAACCACTGGTTTCTTTGCGCGCTCCCTGCGGGGTCTATTGTCAAGAGGTTGAAGGGTCGCCCTACCTGTGCCTTGCTTGCGAGTTTCCTTGGAATGTATTTGAACTTCTTGATCTTCTATAATTTGTTTCTTTTTGTGATTTAATCAATATTCTTCCAATCGTACCAGCATTATTTTAAGAAGATCTCAATTTTTTATTTAACTTAAAAAACAAAAATCTTGTACTTTCAATCTAATTAGGAAACTTAATTCCATCTCCAATTTTAGACTACCTTTGTTTCCAATTTTAGTTAATTGTTTGGAGTTGTCACAAAATTAACTTTACAAAAGCACATTAACATTATGAGAGATCATCTCAAACTCCATGTTCATTTACTTGGAGCCAAAAGAAAACTAGCTGCACCACATTAAATGAAGAAAACATTACTAGATTAATGAAAGCAAATGAAATCTTATAATCGAAATAAAGAAAATTTATGATTCTTGAAGCATAAAAATACTTGGGATGGAAGAAAAAAAAGGAAGGAGAGGAAGGACCCTTGGGAGGTCTCCCAATCTCTAAAAAAACCTATATGCCCTCCAGAATCCTAAAATGGTTTAAATATAAAGCAGACCGAAATAACCAAAAAACTCAGAGTAAAGGAATCTTGCTACAATGTTCAGATGTTGCCCTTTCATCCAAAAGCGAGGCACAGTTTCTTAGCTAGCGTTGCCGCTTCACACGCACAAAGGGGACATGGGGCGAGCTTGGATGCTTGTTGTCCACAAGTGCATGAATAGTTTTAGCAATTTAAATTTATATAATGGTAAAGTAACTGTTATTCTTTCGGCAAGAAGATTTTGGTGATACTTAATTCACTCTCCTAACCTAGTAGGTGACCTAAAACTAAATTAATTTAAGTTTGATTGTTGAGAAGATATATGGTTGGTTGAAAATAATGGGAATGGAAAATAAAACTAAATAAGCTAAAGTAATAAAACAAATGGGCATTGGACCTTAGGAAAGGAAGTACTTAAGCAATCATGAATTCAAGTAAGGTTTTGGAAAGGATTTCGCTTGAACATTGGGCAAAATATTTTACAACTGGGCAAGACATTGAATTGGCCACTTATAAGAATCCATGTGTTGGAAATAGACCTACCAATTTAGAAAACAGAGTACAAAATGGAGAAAAAATACAGAGCCACAGTGCAGGAAAGTGTAAAGGAAAAGAAAGATAAACACTCAAACTAATATTTTCTGATATGCACTGATATTGCTTTTTGAGATACCCCCAAAACAGGAACAAGACTTGCTATTTAAAGAAAAAAACACCACAAACTGCACAAATTCGTGGGCCTAAAGAAGTGGAAGTAGTTCCACAAACCAAACCATAACTCCACGACTCCATAATTTCCTCAACTAAATAGACCCACTAATTGACACACTAAACAACTAACTTAGTCAACAGTAGCATAAAAATAAGAACTAACTAAGCATCACATTTCATCACTCCCCCTTGATGCGAAACTAGATACACCAAGGAGACTTCTGAATTTAACAAATTTGGAGTGAGAGAGTGCTTTAGTAAAGCCATCAGCAACTTGTTCAATGGTTGGACAATATTTCATTGCAATTTCCCCATATGCAACAACATCTCTGATGAAGTGGTGACGCAGCTCAATATGCTTGGTTCTACCGTGGAAGACCGGATTCTTTGTCATTGATATGGTGGCCTTGTTGTCACAGCAAATCTCTATTGAATGCTGCTGGTTTTGCTGCATATCTGCAAGAATTCTCTTCATCCAAATGGCTTGGCAAACAGTTGCAGTTGTAGCAATGTATTCTGCTTCTGATGATGATAGTGTTGTAGTAGCTTGCTTCTTCGAACTCCATGAAACAACACCTGAACCAAGGTTGAAAATATATCCACTTGTGCTTTTTCGATCATCTACAAAACCAGCCCAATCACTGTCAGTAAAACCAACTAATTTAAAATCAAAAACTGGTTTATACCAAATTCCATAATCTGTAGTAGCACATATGTATCTGAGGATCCGTTTGGCTGCTCCAAGATGACGCTTCAAAGGACTGTGCATGAACCTGGAAACTAAACTAACAGGAAACACAATATCTGGTCGTGTATGAGTCAAATACATCAATCCACCAACAATGCTTCTAAACCACTTCTCATTAACTTTTGCAGTCCCATCATGCATAACCCGTTTCTCACAAATATTTATGGGTGTAGCAGCAACTTTGCAATTGAGCATTTTATATTTCTCAAGTAAGTCAGTAGCATACTTTTCTTGAGAAATAAAAATGCCATTCCCTGTTTGTTGAATTTGAAGACCCAGAAAATAATGCAACAAGCCCAAATCTATCATATCAAACTCACACATCATGCTTTCTTTAAATTCTCTAATAAGAGTATTAGAAGAACCTGTGTAGATGATATTATCAACATAAATGCAAATGATAAGCACATTAGTACTATTCACCTTCACATACAAAGTAGGCTCACTATCACTTCTACGAAAAGCATTTTGTCGTAAATAGGAATCAAGTCTACCATACCATGCTCTCGGAGCTTGTTTGAGACCATAGAGAGCTTTCTTTAACTTGTAAACTTTCTCTTCCTTACCATCAAAGACAAAACCTTGTGGTTGATCAACATACACATCTTCATTCAAAGCACCATTTAAAAATGTTGATTTAACATCAAATTGGAAAATATTCCATCTCATTTGAGCTGCCAATGCCAGAATTATTCTCACAGTTTCAAATCTAGCAACAGGAGAATAAGTTTCAAAATAATCAACTCCAGCCTTTTGTACGTACCCTTTAGCGACCAACCTTGCCTTGTATTTCTGCACACTCCCATCAGCATGGTACTTCACTTTATAAATCCACTTTACGCCTACAGTATTTTTCCCCGGCGGTAAATCAACAAGCTCCCATGTGTTGTTTCTTTCAATGGCATTCATTTCTTCCTGCATTGATTTTTTCCATTCCTCTTTTTCAACTGCTTCTTCATAGCTTGTGGGTTCAACAACCATAAGAGCAAGAGGAGTTGCATAGATCTCTCTCAACGATTGGAACTTTCTTGGTGGGGTTTCACTTCCATTGCTGCTAGAAGAACCTGCTGAGAGCAAAGGAGTTATTGATTGAATCGGCTCTGCTGGACTCTTTACTGGAGATGATGCAGGTGACGCTGTCTGCATCTCTGGTTGTATTGTTTCTGGCAACACTTGGAGACCTGGTAAGTTCTGATTTCTTTCATCATTCCACTGCCAACTGCTGCTTTCATCAAACACAACATCTCTACGAATGATTAGCTTCTTTGTGATAGGATTATACAAACGATAACCTCTAGTTTCTTCACTATACCCCACAAAAATACATTTTTCACTTTTCTTATCCATCTTAGCACGATCACTTGAGTCAATCAAAGTATATGCAATACTACCAAAAATTTTCAGATTACTTACATTGGGCTTAGTCTTCCACCATGCCTCATAAGGCGTCATGTTCCTCATTGCCTTAGTTGGAGAAATATTGAGAAGATGGACTAATGTAGCTACTGCTTCAGCCCAGAAATCATTTGGGAGCTTTTTCTCATTCAACAAACTTCGTGCCATTTCTACAACCGTTCGATTTTTCCTCTCTGCCACACTGTTCTGCTCTGGAGTTTTCCTTACTGTTAACTGCCTGCGGATGCCCAATTTTTTGCAAAACTGAGTAAATTCTTCAGATAAAAACTCTCCCTTTCTGTCTGTTCTGAAGGTTTTAAGTTCACGACCACTTTGCTTCTCTACAAAAGCTTTGAACTCCTTAAATTTTTCAAACGCCTCTGATTTCTGAATAAGAAAAAACACCCAACTCATACGAGAAAAATCGTTAGTAAATAAGAGAAAATATTTACTCTTGTTTAAAGACAATGTTCTCATTGGCCCACAAATGTCTGCATGAACTAATTCTAAAGGCATCTTGGCTCTCCAAGCTTTCCCAACTGGAAATGGCAGCTTGTGTTGCTTACCATAAATACAACCTTCACAAACATTGTTAGCAGCAGCAATAGATGGCAGCCCCGACACCATACTTTTCTGACTCAATAATTTCAGCCCATTAAAATGCAAATGTCCATATCTCAAATGCCAAATATGATTACTATCAGCATTAGCAACCAAAGCACAATCATCCAACCATGATAATTCAAGAGGAAACATTTTATTTTCTGTCATTTGGATCTTAGCAATAGTCTACTTAGAATTTTTAATTTCACACACATTATCATAAAACAGAACTGAATACCCTTTTCTCATCAACTGACCCACACTAAGCAAGTTAGTTGCCAAACCAGGAATGAAATAAACATCATGGATCAGTCTTTCAATACTTGAATTTGTTTTTACTGCAATGGTTCCCTTCCCTTTAATCTGAATAGCCTCGCCATTTCCAAGTCGCACGTTAGTTCGAATTGAACTATCCATGGTACGGAAAATATTCTCTTGCCCAGTCATATGATTGCTACAACCACTATCTAGAAACCAAACATTATTCTCACTTTTATTAGGATTAGAATAAGCAAAAAACAAACTACCTTCCTCTTCCTTTCCTTCGACAAAATTGGCTTGCTGCTTGCCTTTTTCCTTGTCCCAACACTTTGCTGCAATATGCCCAACCTTCCCACAATTATGACACTGCTGTTTGCCTTTTTCTTTGTCCCAGCACTTTGCTGCAATATGCCCAACTTTCCCACAATGATAACATTGCTTATCTCTATAATCTTGTCTTTGTTGTTGCTGCTTCTTGTCTTGCCAATCACTTTGCTGTCTCGAATCAAACCTTCCTTGGCCTCTTCCACGACCACGACAATCTCCTCTAACTCGACCTCTACCTGGCTGCTGCCTTTGACCAGAATTGCCTTCACCAAATTTGCCCGAAAGCTCCACCTTGGATTGAAAGGCATGCTCTAGATTCTTTTCAGTTGACCTGTTAATTCTTGCTTCATGTGCTAACAGAGAACACTTTAGTTCATCAAAAGACAAAACAGACAAATCCTTAGATTCTTCAATAGCTGCAACAACATAATCATATTTATTCGAAAGACTTCTCAGTATTTTTTCCACAATTTTCTGATCTGAAATTTCCTCCCCATAGGCTCTCATTTGATTCACAATAGTAGAGATTATTGTATAAAAATCTTGAATAGACTCACCACTTTTCATGAAAATTGTCTCAAATTCTCTACGAAGTGTCTGCAACTTCACCATAGTTACCTTGCTATCTCCATGGAACTCCTACTTCAAGATGGTCCAAGCTTGTGTCGATTTGGTAGCACCAGCAATTCTTGAGAAAATGGGTTCTGTAACAGCTTGTTGTAAAATAACTAAGGCTTTTGCATCCTTCTTGTGAAGCTCTTTAACATCGGCTGCTGTCTTTGCAAAACCTTTATCAACCAACTCCCAAAGTTCTTGTGCAATGAAAAAGGTCTTTATTTTAATACTCCAAAATTCATAATTTTCTCCACCAAATATTGGAATCAAGGGTTGAGAAGCATTGAGATTGTTACCGTTTGACATAGTTGCAAATAACTTACACAGACCTTCTGTCGAACAGCTTCTAGGCACAGAAAAATTGCTCTGCTACGGCAAGCAACCTCCACAAATCAACGCCCGACGTCAACTGAACCTGGCTCTGATACCAAAAACTGTTGGAAATATACCTACCAATTTAGAAAACAGAGTACAAAATGGAGAAAAAATACAGAGCCACAGTGCAGGAAAGTGTAAAGGAAAAGGAAGATAAACACTCAAACTAATATTTTCTGATATGCAATGATATTGCTTTTTGAGATACCCCCAAAACAGGAACAAGACTTGCTATTTAAAGAAAAAAAACACCACAAACTGCACAAATTCGTGGGCCTAAAGAAGTGGAAGTAGTTCCACAAACCAAACCATAACTCCACGGCTCCATAATTTCCTCAACTAAATAGACCCACTAATTGACACACTAAACAACTAACTTAGTCAACAGTAGCATAAAAATAAGAACTAACTATGCATCACATTTCATCACCATGCCCGTAATTTTACCAAATTAATTTCTAAAAATGGAGAATTTAATTTCTAATTGGTGAGCCATTAGAACAACAAATGTGTAGTGACCTGGGTATTTATTTATCACACATTCTTATCCAAGTCTGGCTTAACTCTTTTGCTTTAACAGTCTTTTTGAATTTGAACCCACTGTTGCATTCTTAGTCCAAAAGCCTTGACAAACTAAAATTTCCTCCTGGTGTACAAATCTTCGCCGTATCCTCGTGCCGTGCGCACGATTTTGATAGCCTTTCTTATGTGGGCACGGCGCTCCTTTCTCGTATGGACGAGCGTTTTGCCGATGCTTACTAGTTTGACCCACTTAAATATTTTGTATGTATATGTATGTATAAGTGGATTGATTCTTAGTTATCCTTCTTCAACATAGAATGATTGTTTCTCTCATCATATGGGTTACTTTCTTCTCCACCTATCCTGGCCAACCTCCACCATCTCTCGGTGATGTTTTTGGGTGTTGTATGTCCGATAGATGTAAATAAGCAGTGAGTTTAGACAGTGAGAGCTTGATTGGATTTGATTGGTTTATTGTAGAGAAGAAGATTTTGACTAAGTTTGAGGGTGAAGGGAGTAGTTCCTAGACTTGAAGAGTAGCGCTGGGGCAATCAAAAAGGAAGAGGAAGAAGAAGAGATTGTTTCGTTCGGCCAGAGCTTTTGCGTTTCTTTCTTATCAAGTTTGTGAGGTGGGGGGTTCTCTATCAACTGAATTAAATATATTAAATGATACCTTGCATTCAGAAAATATGTGTGGGGATGAATTTTCGTGCCTTGGTGTGTCTATGGATGATTATGGTGTTGATTATATTTCAACCATAATTGAGGAGAAGAAACAGACTTAACCCATTTGATTAACATCCCATAAATTTCTTGTTATAAATGTCAATTAGATACCTACTGCTAGTAAGATCATGAAACCTAGCGTGAGTTTATTTGATTGTTGTTGGATCAAAAGTTTCAAAATTGGTTATGGAACAAAAACAGGAATTATTGAATCAGAAACCCCGTTTTGTGCATGAAATTCATGTCTTGCGCACACGTTACCCTATGTAATGTCCTAAAATTTTAGATTTTTAAATATTATTTAATTTTTTTTTGGTTAATTTACATTTTATTTCTAATATAAATTGGAAATTCAGTTATCAAATAATTTTTGGAATAATTAATTTACCTTGAATTAAAATTTTATATTAATTTTTAAAACCATTGAGATTTATTAAAAATATGTTATTCTTGGAGCCAAACAACGCTTAACCCATTTATTTATGTATTTGGTAAACTCATCATATTTCAATCATCTCTAATCCAAGCAAATTACATTTTTCACCATCAAAGACTTTATTGCTAAATCTTGCAACCTGTAATGCTAGAGATAGATAATAGGTTGAGACAAGGAGGATATATATTAATTCAACTTACCCTACCAATATACTGTCATTGAAATTGGTTTGGAGTTAATTCTTTAAATTCAAGTCTTACATTTCAATAAAGTAGAGCACTAATTTGAAAAATATTTGTATATAGTTTAATTCTTTAATTTTTTGCAATAATTTATTTTCACGAATTTTTTAATTTTTATTTTTTAATTCTAATGGGTATTATTTTAAATGTGCGTTTATTATGTCACTCTCTTTTATCAATGACTTGTTTATTTTTGTTTTTCTATTGATATTTAAACTAAAAATTAATTAGTAAGAAAAAATAAAACAAATATTGTATTTATATATATTTCTTTGGGGCTTCTACATCCACATGTGCTCTTATTTTAACTAGGGGCCATTTGGAGTTTCTTATTTTTCCATAGAACTCCATAAAATTTCAAATTTTTTAAATATTTCTACATCATTTATAAATTTTGAGATTGTAATTTATGGAGTTTTATGGGACTATAAATGTAAATACCCTGTTCTCCAAAATAATAATAATAATAACAATAAAAAATAAATTGTAGATACCCTAGATTTTTAAAATATTAGTTCATTTTTTATAATTATTGATTTGTACAAATGGAATAATATTAGTTCAATTTCATTATTTATTTATTTTTTATATAAATATTTACATATATATATATATATTGTTTATTTTTGATATAAATATCACATATATTTTAATCATCTCTTATATGGTTAACGTATATGAATAATTGAAACTAATACAGGCCCTTTTAGAACTTTGAAAAGCTATGAAAAATTTTAAAAAATTTTATAATTCTTTACAAAATTTTTCACCTCGAATTACGTGATTCTCTATAAATCTCTATATATTTATATATTTTTATAAATGCTAACAAATCTCTACAAATTCTAATAAAATTTTTATAAATTTCAATAATATTTCTATGATTCTCAATGACACTTTTACAAATTTTAAAAATTCTAATAAAAAAGTTAAAAAGTGACTACTCAAATTCATTCTAACCGACGAAAATTCATTTGAACAGAATTATTCATCTTTATTTTTTTTTTAATAATTAATGGTTTATACTGTAAACGCTAAAAAGTAATCTAAACTATATTTTTGTTTCAACTTTTGTAACTCCAAAAGAGCACCAACTTTTGTAACTCCAAAGGAGCACTATAGGATTTTAATATTTCTCATCAGGTAGATGGTGGTTAAGGTTAAATAACTTCATATGCGACTAAAAGTAGCAAATAAATTATTTAGAGGACTACATGCAAAATAGTCAAATCTATACCAGCAAGTGATCTTCCAAGGCACATGTAGTGAAAAACGTCATAATCTCTCTCTCTCTCTCTCCCCCTCTCTCTCCTCCCCCTCTCTTTCTCATTTTATCTATTCAATTATATAAATTAGGCTTAAATTTTATTTTAATATAAAATTCTTTTTCATCTTCCCAGAAAAAAAAAAAAAAAAAAAAAAACACCTTCAAAGAGATAGGTTATGTGACTATAATATCATATATATATTTATATTCTTTCATGAGTACTCTTATAATTATTTTTATCATTTTTTATTTTAAAAAATAATTGTTAGCTATTAGTTTGAAAATGAGAAAGAACGATTTTTCCAATTCTTTATAAAAAAAAATGTGATTGTTTGTATAACTCAATATAATGATTCAGTGCAAATGTGTATAGTACGAATACTATATTTTAGAATTTATTTGGATATTGAGCAACATAGAATGAAGTAGAATAATGAAAACTTGTTAATCTTTGATTAGCGGATCAAGATCAAACCTCAATTAAAATAGATTTTCCTAATTTAATACTCTTCAAGGGAGTAGAATTAACAAAATTTATTAATCTCTAACAAGTGGATTGAAATAAAAAAAAATTTGAAATAGAACAAACAAAACTCATTACTTTCCAATAATACAAGTTAGTCTAGTGACAACATTTTACAAGTTACAGATTAAGAGTTGATTTGGAGTTGAATTTTTAAATTCAAGTCTCTGCATTTCAATTATGTTTTTAATTTTTGATCATTCAATCATGTTTTTAGCTTTTGTTCTTAATTAATTTTAATTTTAATTCAAAATCAAACGAAAGTAAACAAATGAGATTTTCCCTTCTTCCTTTATCACCTAAATGTACAAATTGACTTAATTCTGATAATCACCTCGCATTATTACCTAAACTTATTTAAAGTTAATCTGAAATCTAACTTTCTGTACACTCTGCTCAAACTTAACTAGATTTTTTTTTACTACAATTACCCACTGCACTTGGGACAAGAAGCAACACTTGAATATAAAATGGAATGGATTGATCAAACTCGGCAATGGGAAATTGATCATATTGTAATCCTTGCTACGATAATAGGGATGGTTCCTCTCCGTTGGCCATAGCTTTGGTTGCTCTAGATTGTTATTGATTTAAGTATGGTGGACCAGCATACCATCTTATGGAGATGGTCCCTAGCAAAACACTCTTGGTTATGAGGTTGATAACCTCGAATGTGAATGTGATGGTCACTAAAAGGGCGACGCGCGTGCATGTGTTGGATATAAGGAGTGATAGATTTGCAGGCAACATTGTATTCACTGTGGAAAATTTAATTCACATCGAATCATCAAGAAAATAAATTAATGCGGAAGCGTACCTGAATCCATGGTTACAATCTCATGATTCTTGATCTTCCAAGTCTATACGTAAGTTTCTTTTCCTAATTCTCTTTGATGATGGGATGTCAGATTGATCAGAAAACCCTTACGCATGACATGGGAACCATAACCTATTTATAATAACTGTAAAAGCCCAACTTCTATTTGGCTCATCATAAAATAGAAATATGGGTTTAGGTATCTACACATTAAAAGACCCTTACAAAATGAGATGTTATATAGCCCAAAACCTTAAAACTTTATCAGATCACTTTAAATGGGCTTAACCTTTATGATAGCATATAACACACAAATAACATATTTGGCCCACAATTGATTATTTTTCAACAATCTCCCACTTGGGCCAAATATGTTAGTTTGTGCATTATAAAATTAACCTTATGAGCTCAAAATTTGCTATCATTACCAACCATCTTTATACAATCTGATCCATCAATTATATTAATATAGGATTAAAGTGGCTTTCGTTATATGTATCATAACTAAACCCATCAATAGTCACATATATCATGGAGCAATAAAAGTAAAAATAAATAAAACTAAACTTTAAATTTAAATAAATGCCATAGTCAAAACCAACCAGACAATAAGCTCCAAAACTAAACCCAAACAATCTCCACAAGAATAAATAAATCAACAATTTATCCTTATCTCACAAATAGAGGTTTGTTACCATCCACTAAAAATGAATTTTTCTAAAGTCTTACATAACTATATAACAATAAATAAAACTTCTAATTTCTATTCTCAATAGGCCCAACACACGACTCAAACTCATTACCTGCATTACAAACTGTAAGGGGATGAGCACTAATACCACGTGTGCTCAGAACCCTAATAATAATATAAATGCAGTAATGTCCTAACATGTTATTAAGTGAAACAATTATGCACAAGAAGCAATCTCAAACAACAAATTAAATCAATTTATCAATTTATTTTTGTTACAATTAATTGTGTTTTAGCACCACATCACACATCAGAATAAACAATTCGATTTCGAGGTACTACTGCTTGGTTGTCCCGTAGAAACAGGACCCAACTAATATACATTATCCTTCGATGTTTGCTTGGTTGTCTCGTAGAAACAAGACCAAACCAATATACACCATCCTTCGGTGTCTGCTTCCTAGACCGAAGTCTTAGGAATATAATATGCCACCCTTAGGCATCTACTTGTTCGTAGGTTACTAGCCTACTGGAATCGATAACAACCCCGCGCGGGTTTTGGGACTTTTAACTCTTGGGTACGTATACCCGATATTTTCAAAACCCCTTAACCCAAATAAAATATAACATTATATTTCATTTTAAATCCAAATTAATTTCTTCCTTTATTTCAATTTTACAAAAAAAACATATATATATATACACACACACAAATATACACATATTTAATATTAAAGGATTTACCAAAAAAAAAATATTTAATATTAAAGGCTCCACCCTTTACCTCAAATTAAATCTGTAGACAGAACACCCAAGTCATAATGAAACCCAAAACTCAATCGGCAGATCAGACTAAGATCACCGCAGCCATCAAGAAGCTAGTAATCTCAACGGCATTCACATTAGATTTTTTTTCCTCTGCTGCCACTACCTCTTATTTTTTCTTTTCTCTTCTCTCTCTGTCTCTTTTTAACCCTTCTCTTTTTACTGCCGAAGAACACATGTTATATATATATATATACACATGTATACCTAGGCTAGCTATTAGTTGGTAGAATCCTAATAGAAAACGAATTAGAATTCAAATTAAACTAGACTTCCAACTCCATGTACTTGCTATTAGTTGGTAGGATCCTAATGGAAAAAAGATTAGAATCCAAATCAAACTAAACTTCCAACTCCACGTACCTACTGTTAGTTGGTAGAATCTTAACGGAAAAAGGATTAGAATCCAAATCAAACTAGACTTCCAACTTCACGTACCCATTAATCTAGACGGTCTTAAGTTATATATATATTGATTAATATATATATATTTGCATATAACAGGTATGTAAATATATATATATACGCATGTAAACATATTATCAGTTTGTTGTTTAAAGAATTCAAATAGGAATAGAATGCTTAATTCACATTATCCAATCTACACCCAAACTAATTCGGATTACAAATTAGAAACCAAATAGAATTAGAATTTTAATCTATCACACGTTAATCCAATTGGCCGTCAGAAACATATAATATTATTACTTAACAAACAAATATATATATGAATATATATGCACATAGCACCGTGAACTTCATAAAAAAATTATATTTCATTAAATTAATAATTTATCAAAATAAAACCATAATTTTGTAATTCTCAAAAATAATTAAATACTAAAAATTTCTCACACAATTTGTGCGTCTACAATAAAAATTGAATTTAATTTATGTCTCAAAAATTTAAATCAATAAAAATTTTATTTTTACCAAATTAAATATTAATTAACAAATAACCAAAGAATTAAAATTCTAGGTCATCACACCCATTGCTTAAACCTAATGTGACGACAATTTGTTATTGTCAATAAAGTTAACTTTCAATAACAAGCACACGTTGTCACAAAAAGGATTACTTTTGTGATGACTAAATTCGAAATCTTATC
Source organism: Vitellaria paradoxa (assembly GCA_019916065.1). NCBI lineage: Eukaryota > Viridiplantae > Streptophyta > Magnoliopsida > Ericales > Sapotaceae > Vitellaria > Vitellaria paradoxa. The sequence continues at coordinate 27,654,127 of CM034239.1, forward strand.
ATAGAATCCCACAAGGTTGTCATTATAGGATTTTTCTTTTTTTTTTTTTTGTCAAAATGAAAATTTTATCCTTGTAGTGGCCATATATCTTGTCATTAAAAATACATTATAGCAATAGAGATAATTTTGTTGTCATGAAAACTTTGTCCAGTAACAATCTTCTCTTGTCACTAAAAGTACGTAATAGTGATGAATAATTTCATTATCATAATAATTATAGCCAGTAACAATCTCTTCCATCACAAATAATGTGCTTGGTGACAATATAATTTTAAATAATTGTAACAACTCTTTTGTTGTCACTTCACTTGTTTTTATTTCTTATTTTTTATTTATTTAGTTTTTTGTGACACGTCTCTTTATCATTATACATAATTTGCAATCTCACATTTTTAATTTCGTAATTCAAAATTTTTAGGAATATCCTGTTTAAAGTTACTTCTAGCTAGTAAATAAATTTCAACAAAAAATTCAAGTAAACAAAATGCATAGGTTAAATAAAGATTTAAAAATCTGTAATACATAAAATTGTCATAATAATAGCTAAAAAAAAGGCTTTACATTACTCCAATGATATCTGTATCTAGTGTACTACAATTAGCGACTAAGACATAATAGAAAATATTTGCAACTAATCCTATAGTTGCTAGAAGCAACTCCAAACCATCAATATTATCAAGTGTCTTGCAAAAAAAAAAAAAAAAAAAGAAAAGAAAAGAAAAAAAATGAACATACAAAATACAAAATAAGTATCTAGAATATTTTACATTAAGCGTGCTCAATTTCAATGTAAGTAAAATTACAATTTTTAAACTAAAAAAAAATGTAGAATTAACTCTTACCTGACTTGGATCTACGATATGTGATGCTCTCGATTGGGACATAGAGCTAAAAAGGCTATTCTCAGTTGTCAAATTAAGTTGTTGCATAGAAAATAGGGCAACTCAAATCTAGCTATTACAATTTGAAGATGAAGGAAGAGATATAAGGAAGATGCCACTCTCATTGTGACAATTTCATGTATATGCTTCCATTTTCTCAATAGCTTTCCAATCATCCTCACAGATTTCCTTGGATTTTGGACTTACTTTACATAGCCTTATTACTTTCAAGCAAAATACAAAGGTCCCATTCAGTAACCTTTATGCTTATTGTTTTTCAGTTTATGTTTCACTACAAAAAATCACACAATTACCGACCAAAAATTTGGTCGCTAAAGGGTATAATTTAGTCGGCGAAACATTTTCCGACCAAATTTATTTGGTCGGTATTTGGTCGGCGAAGGCTCGTCGGGGAAACTTTTTCCGACCAAAAAATCATTTGGTCGGCAAATGTAAAACCTTTCCCGACTAATTGGTCGGCAAAGAATTTTTAATGGGAAAAAATACAAAATCTTTTGCCGACCAATTGATCGGCAATTTTTCACTTTTCCCGACCAATTGGTCGGCAATTGTACACTTTCCCCGACCAATTGGTCGGCAAAAAGTTTAGAATTAAAAATTTAAATTAATTTAAAAAAATAAAAATTTAAATGTGGTGCCACGTGGCATTATTTGTTGACATGTCATCATGCCACATGGCACCTTGGTGTTGTGCCACGTGTCGATCTATGATATTGCCACGTGTCGATCTATCATTATGTCACGTGTCGTCTCTATATTTTTGAGATTTTTGTTGTTGTTGTTAGTGAGACTCGAACTTATGCCATCTCTTTAGAAGCTGGCGTGTTTGGCCACTAGGCCAAGCTTTCATTTGTATATATATTTTACATATTTATATATATATTAAAAAATTTTAACACTTTTGCCGACCAATTGGTCGGGAAAAGTTCCCCTTTAGCGACCAATTGGTCGCCAAAAGTGTTAAAATTTTTATTATTTTTATTTAATTATTTTAACTTTATTTGTAATAATTTTTTTTACATTTTTGCCGACCAATTGGTCGGGAAAAGTTCGCTTTTAGCGACCAATTGGTCGCCAAAAGTGTTAAAATTTTTATTATTTTTATTTAATTATTTTAACTTTCTTTATAATAATTTTTTTACACTTTTCCCGAACCAATTATTCCCTTAAATTTTTATTATTTTTATTTAATTATTTTAACTTTCTTTGTAATAATTTTTTTACACTTTTTCCGACCAATCGGTCGGGAAAAGTTCCCTTAAATTTTTATTATTTTTATTTAATTATTTTAACTTTCTTTGTAATAATTTTTTTACACTTTTTCCGACCAATTGGTTGGGAAAAGTTCCTTTAAATTTTTATTATTTTTATTTAATTATTTTAACTTTCTTTGTAATAATTTTTTACACTTTTCCTGACCAATTGGTCGGAAAAAGTTCCCTTAAATTTTTATTATTTTTATTTAATTATTTTAACTCTCTTTGTAATAATTTTTTTACACTTTTCCCGACCAATTGGTCGGGAAAAGTTCACCTTTAGCGACCAAATTTATATTTGGTTAGGAAAAGTTGCCTTTCAGCGACCGATTAGTCGGGAAAAATTATCCTTTGGCGACTAACATTTTTTTGGTCGGGGAAAAGTGACTACTGGCGACTAAATTTATATTTGGTCGGGAAAAATCACCTTTAACGACCAAATTTATATTTGGTCGGGAAAAATGGTCGCCGAAAGTGTGATTTGTTGTAGTGTTTACAGATTTTTGAAAATTGGCAATAAAAACGTGTTTGTTAAACCTGTTTTTAGTTTTTTGTTTTCAAAAAAATGAAAACTTAAACAAGAAATCATGTACGAAAAAGTATTTTTACTCTATTTTTTGTTACAACCATTTTGTCAATAATATGTCTTAATTTATTTTTATTATGCAATATTTTGTCTAATTCATCACTATGCCATGAATGAAAATATTAAAAATATTAGAACACCAAAAAGTATGCAAAAACACACTCACGAGGGTGGAAATAGTTTTAAAAGTTAAACACTTGTCAATTCAGAGTATTTGTGTGAGCGAGCAACCCTTTAGAGAATGGAAACAACTTAGGATTGGTTAATCTGGTAATTTCTAAGTCCAATTCTCTCGTAGAGATATCTGTGAAATATATTATTAAATGTCAATATGAAAATATGTAAATATTGTGATATGAATTGCCATTACATTTGAACATCTACATAATGTCAAAACCTTGACCCACATTACAAAGACTTAATTACATATATAGCTAGGCTTAGGAGCAAAACTCTTTACTAGACTAGATCAGATAGAGCTAGGCTCCTTACTAGACCAGTTAGAGCAAGGCCCATCCCAGGACTAAGTACAAAGCATTGAATCATTCTCGCACAAAAGTGCAACATAAGAGTAAGACTCCTTGTTGGAGTAAAATTCTTCTCTTGAGATCATGTGCAAGGCACTGAATTAACCTTAAGAACGAGGCTCCTTACTAAACCAAACTAGATAGAGCTAAGCTTAGGAGCAAGGCTCCTTGTCAAACCAAAATTGATAAAGCCAAGCTTAGGAGCAAGGGTCCTTGTTAGGTCAAACCAAAAGAAGCAAGGCTCATCTTAAGATTACATGCTAGGCACTACGTTCTTCTCGCATAAAAGTGCACTTTCAGAGTAAAATTCTATACAAGAGTAAGGTTTTCTTTTCTTGAGATCATGTGCAAGACATTGATTCATAGTCAGGAATCCCTTTCCAAAGTTATGTGCAAAGTGCTAACTTTCAGACTTTAGGAGCAAGACTATGCTACCCCAACTTAAAACACAAAATTTACCTAATGTGTTGTTCTGTAGTATTCCACGTACTTTGGCTGATGATGACATTTGAGGCCATTAGTTTGTCTCCATGACATTCTGAAAGTTCTCATTCAAACTAATACCTCAACATTCAATATATAACATGCATGTCGTTTAGACTGCTTTAAATATGAACTATGATGACCTGATCCCTTTTAAGGGTATGTAGGTAGCTTGAGCAGCTGGCTTGAGTTTGGTCCCATGGTCACTTAGACCTTCATTTGATTCTATTCCATTACTTGAATTTAACATTAACCTTTTTATCCCATTTTTTATCTCCAACAGAAGTCAAATCATAAATGGAATTTCAATAGAAGATTAGTCTCTAATTTGTATTTAGTGCCTATCTAGCATATAGAACCCCCTAGGGTATATTATTGCCAAATAGGCATGCATATCACTACATTTACATACATGAACTACAATTGGCTTGATTCTCAGATGAGATATGTAGGCAACCTTGTTGGGTACAACTATTTCACATCCTATGCATCATATGCATTTGTTTGATATGGGTAAATTGGATATTATTTGGTGAGATTACTACTATGAAGAATGGAAAAAGATTTTAGATATCCTGAGATATCCAGTCGCATTGGTTTCCAAGCATAGCTGAACCTCCAAATCTAGTCTCTTTGATTATATAGATTAATTTGGAGTCATTTAAAAGGGCATTTTGTCATATTTTTCTAAAATATAAAAAATAATGTTTTAAAGATAAATTAAATTTGAGTTCTTGATACACCTATTTTTGAAATTATCAAGTGGCGACTCTTTGATTAATATTCTCGGCCTATTTCAAAACATAAAAATAATTTTTAAATATTTGGGTGATCGTGAACTTACTAAGTCACAATAAAGACACATGACCTGCACCCATTTGACCTAGCTTGTGGATCTAATCGCGACACGCATGTATAAACAAACATACACAAGGGTGAGAGAGAGGAAGAAGGGAGAGAAACGTTGAAGGCTCGACAATGAGAGATGATGACTAGAATGGGGTAAGTGGCGATAGTAGCTACAATAGAGGCGGCGTTGAGGTGTTGAAGCGCTGGTGGTAGTGTTGTATCCTAAATTTGAGATTTTCGGAAGAAGGTATGGACAGTGCAAGGAAGGAGAAAGTTCAGGGATGGCTGGGCTATTGGGTTTAATTTAGGTTTTAAAAATTTAATTGATAATATTAATTAATTTTTAATAATTATTTGTAAGATTTTATTTAATTGATAATAAAACTTATCACTGTATATGTTTCAGTGATGGAAAATAAAATTTGTCACAATAAAAAATTTTAATCTCGTCAAAACAATAATATTTTTGTGTTAATTTCTCTCCTAACTTTTAGTGATGAGATTCAGTAACAATTAAATATCTTTCTCATTGAATATTAATTTTTCCGTGATAATTTACATTACTAGTCACAAAAAAATCTTGTTACTGAATAACATATATTATGACAATATTTTTCATTGTCACAGAAGACTTGTCATTGTAGCCTACTTTTCCTGTAGTGGTGTTGGAAAGAATTCATCCTTAAATTCAGATTTTCATAAGTCATTGATTTTTTTAACATGGAGATATGGTTTAACCATTGAGAAAAGTAAATATTTGCGATAATATCAATTGTGACCTTCATAAATATCTCCAATTGGGTAATTAATGAATCTTTAGAGAATTGATTTAAGAATGGATCATTATAGGAGAATGTTATTGATAAGATTTCATTTGTGTCTTCTTCAACAATATTTGGTTCTTCATTGAATACAGATGGTTTACTCTAATCTATAATTTGATCTGGAGTAATTGTTGACGTAAGCAGAAACTCATCTTTAGGAAGTTCTTACTTTGAATATTTCTCTTCTTTAGAAAAATTATCAAAATGATTTAACACTTACTCCCCACTTGAATACTCTTCGTCCTCCAAAAAATGATTTAGTGATAGGTTTTGAGGTTGATTTCTTACAGCCAGAGCGATCACTTGTTGGGTTAACACTTTGCCATCTCTTCCAACCTCCAGAAACACTCCTCTCATTGTCATCTCCCATGCGACTTCATCACATTCAAGAATCTGCTCAATAGTGGTAACTCGTAGACTATTACCATGACCCTTCCTCGTGTCTTGTGATGCCATGAGATTTGATACCAATTGATACAAGGCAAAAGCCAATGAAGACAAAAGATTGAGCAAATGGACTATGTTTTTTTTTGTTTTGTCTAAAAATTGCCAAAAATAACATAGATTTCTTAGAGAAAACTTCTCTAATAAAAATTTCATTAATACTCTAAGTCTCTTTTCCTAGGAAGGCTTACAACATATTAAATTAAAAAAAAAAACTTAGACTAAAATTAAGAAACAGATTAACGTCAAAATTAGGAAATAAGACAACTACCAAAATTAAAAAAATTCTAACTTTAGTACCAATCTATAATGTTCTAAAGATATTTTAAAATATAGTAAATATTCTAAAAGTAATTCTAAATAAATGAAAAATATTTGTAAATAGTATTCTTTGACAAGTACCCAAAACTTAAGATAAAAAAATTTTCATAATAGAATCTTATTACCATGCATCTTCATTCTGCATTAGTTAGTAACATAAAAACAACATAATGAAAAAATGATTTAGTTTAAAATTTAAATGACTGTAAAAATTTAAGCATATTTTCTAATCTAAATATTTTAAAATTTCAGGTAAATTATAATTGACAATATCAAATAATACATGAGAAAATAGAGAAAATAAAATAAAGAATAAAAACAAAATATGTAAGGTCATTGAGTGCCACTTTGTTGATAGATAAGTTCGTAACAGATTTAATTATTATGGATTTCATTACATAAAAAATCATCGAGTGCTTTTTTAATTGATAAATCATTAGACATACATGCATGTCAATCTTTCTTTTTCTTTTTTTGTTTTTGTAGATGTTGATATATAAAACTTATTTTTTATAATTAATTATAGTTATATATTGATAAGGATTTATTAATGTATATTTGTTTATTAAATATAATCTATAGTATTAGCTATAATTTTATGTGGACCTAAATTTGGCCTCCCATGGATTAGAATCCTACTTTGTCCTGTTTGATATATAATCATTTTATACCAAATATGAGATGAGATGGATCTCACATATTGATGAGCCAACCCTCACCTCAAATCCTACAATCAAATGCAGCCAAGTGTCACTAGCTAAGTCTTTGGGACAAGCATTGCTTGTGACAATTTTCCATTAGCAGTATATTGGAACAAAAACAAGAGTTTTGTGCTTGCTAATGGGATGGAGACTTGGTTTATTTGCTAGAAAGTGACATTTTCATAAATATATAGAACTCTACCTTTGGAGAATATTGGTGGTTTTTTTATTTTTATTATTTACTTTACTGGTCTATGAGTCTATAATAATTGATAGATTGAGATTTAGATATATGAAATTCTTAAAAGCCATTATGACTCCTTAAATATGGATGATGATTCCTCCATTCATCTATGAAAAAATTAAAAATACATCTACAAAGGGGGAATGTCAAGGTGTGACACCACCTCCCCCCTTTTTTTGCTTTCAATAATTGATCTTCTCATGTTTGCATTTCATAGGAGCCAGCTACTAACTCCATGTGAATTGTGAAAGTAGCTCCCACATCAGCAAATGCAAGTGGTGTTGAGGGAACCAAGAGGACCGACACTGAGCATGCTTTTAGTGCAAGGATTTCCAGGTGTACGTAAAATATGCTGCAACTATGCTATAATAGACGCACATGCTTGAGACCAAATGGACTATCACTATGTCAACTGACATGCCATGTGTCTCGAATGGATCCGTGTGGCTTGGATAACACTAGTGTGGTGTCACATTATGCTTGTGGCTTTTAGTTATTCCTATTATTGAACCGTACTATGTGGATACTTGTAAAATAAATGCATTGCCTCAAATCATCAATATGCAATATGCCTTGCGGATAGTGTTGATAAAAAGTCTCATTGAATTTGTCATGACCTACAGGATTTTGAAGCTTGGTAATGGACTTGCGCCTTGCAAGCTACACTTCGAACGAGGATGTTTGGTCCTTGGTTGCTTAGAAAAGATTTAGGGTACAGTGCCTTATCGAATGTTACCAAACTAACGCTAGGCATACGTGTGGGCGGGCACACGTGTGGTGTCACATTACTTGTTGGGCGGGCACACGTGTTGCCAGCTTTATAGCGTATATCGGCATGGGACGCGCCTTAAATGCTTTGTCTTTCCAATAAAGATAGTGCTCGTCTTAATTAGTGCTCTTGATACCATTTCACTCAATAGATTGCGCACACATAAAAAAAGAACCTAGCTAGTTTCATGGTCTTTTCACTTTGTTTCTTACATTCCAGAATCATGAGGAAAATAAAAACAAAAAAATTCAAAATTGTACTCTTTTAAGATTAATTTTTTATTAGTATCCTGGAAATCAAGTTGTCCAAAGGCAAATATGCAATACACGTTGAAAAGGCGCACGATATTAGCTATGCTTAGGTTAATTAATGAGGTTATGCACATAAAAGGTATGTTTAAAGTGAAAGCGAGACATGGTGTTTGGGTGTTAGGTGTGCCTCGCTTTAAACTTGGTTGCACTTACTTTAGTTGCTTTAATGCATGAGTTGAAAAGATTGAGCTTGGAGCTTGGTTGCGTGTCTTACAATGAGATGAAGGGGAAAAAATAATCATCAAAACACTTGAATTTATTGGATTGAGAGTTTTTGAAGTTGAAATACAATTTTAGGAGTTGAAATTTCACTTTCAACCTTTGAATTTGCTTGCTCTATTCCAATACATATTAATATTGGCTCAAACCCCAAGTGTAGGATGTTTATTAAAATATAATAACTAGTAAGCAATGGATCATGTCCTCAGAAAGCCTTAATAGAAACTCGATGAACGAATAGATTTGAAATTTCTTAAGTAAATATGAACTCCACAAAGAATCATAGGGATCGTTGCCTAAGTTGAAATGTTGTTTGGTTGGTTGTGGTTTAAATTTGATGTAATAAAAATCTTAGATCCAAATTAATTTAAGTAGTGAATTATATAGAATTTCAAGGTATTAGTTAACTCAATCTAAACTAAAAGGAATAGATTGGAAGATTCTATACATTGAAGGTCAAATTGAAATGATTGAAAAATTGAGTTGAATTAGAATTTAAGCTCAAAAACTTAGTTGAAAACTTAGATCAAGTACCGAATATGCATACTTCATAATTGAAAGATAAGAAATCCAATTTAGCAATTCATATACAAATCCTTAAGAGATGCATGAAAATTCTAATGGTAATTCATATATTCCTTCATGAATTATACAATTTCAGAGGTTGATTGAGAATTCGACAAGAATTTAAAGAAGAAATCAACTCAACCATCAATCAAATCTTGAAATAAAGAAATAGCAAATTGAAGCTCATTTACCTTGAAATTCCATGCAAATTCAGCTACTATCCTTGATTTGAATCCAAGATGAAACACTCCTCACACATAATTGAAATAGAATTGAAACTTGTATTGATTGGATACATGATTCACAAAGTAGTAAGAAAGAAGTTGAAATTTTCTTAGGAAACAAACAAATTCTAATTTCTCTCTCTAGAAACCTCTCTCTAAACTATGTAAATGCAAATCAAAAACTGTATATCACAAAGTTCTCTTGCATTTTATATACTTAGGCTAAAAATATCTATGTACAAAAATACCCCTCCTGTAGCAGAATTAACTACAGTTTAAAATTCAGCTTGATTGTCTGGATAGTTGTTCGGACGAGGTCTCTACACCTAGAAAAATCTTAGCTTAAAATTTCCTCTACACCTTCTGTTATGCGCACAAGTGTCCAGATAATGGCCTGTTTGGACAACGGTCCGAATATGTTTCCTACACTTAGAATTTTTTCAGCATTTGAATCTCTTTGCACAGCCACTGTTGTCTGAATGTCTATTGGCACAAGAGCTGGTTTGGACATGTAATGACCCAGAAATTTTAAATCTTGCTTTGATTATTTTTTTAATTTCATAATAAAGAATTTAGTTAATATAAATTTTGTTGAGATATTAATTAAATATTTATTTTATTGTGGATGCACGGTGGGTGTGTGAATTTTATTTGAATATTTAAATAATTTATTTTTATTATAAAATATGATTTAATTTTAATTAAATTAAATATTAAAATTTTCTTAACTAATGGTGTGCTATGCTAATATATATATGTATATATGGACTAGAATTCAAATTCTAATTAAAATTTTAATCGGATAGTTAATAATATATTTATATACATCTTGGGGATTTTGTTATATATAATATTATATAAATTTATACTTTGCGAATCCAATTTGGATTCATAACCCGCTAGCCCAATTACATGTAGGTATATATATGTATATATATAACTTTACTGTTGCTTTGGTGGAGAAGTGAAAAAAAAAAAGAAAAAGATTCAGCCAGATTAAATGGTCATATAAAGGGATTGGGAAATGTACAAGCTAATCCTATTAGTACTAAGTCCACTGGTAGTCTATTGCAGGTGTGTATGGATAGATGTGTGTATGTATATATATGTAACGTAAGGAATTGGCAGAGAGTTAAAAAAAAAAAAAAAAAAAACCGAGAAGAGAAACGAAGCCATCTAGTGGCTAGAACTTGTACAACGGAAAAGAAAGCTTAGTTTTTTTTTTTTTTTTGGTTGCGACTAGCAGCAAGCCGTGAAGGCAAATTGGATGTTCTTTTTACAATAAATTTGGATTTAATTTGAGTTAGTGGTAGAGTTAAATAAAAATTAAATTTATTATATGTGGTTTAATTTTGTGAATCTTTGTAATTATTTGGTTTATTGTTACATGATAAATTATGTGATTGTGGCTGTCTTGTAGATTAGAAAAAATATGTATAAATTGATTTTGATTTTAAGGAATTAAAATTTAATTGATGTAAAAATTTTTAATTTTAAAATTTGTGTTTATTATGGAACCTTGAAAAAAATATATTTTTAAAGTATGACTTGGAATTGAATAAATAAATAATTATTTATTCATTTATTTTACAATTTTATTTTTTGGGTTGTGAGAGGTACCGAGATAAGTAGCTGGTGTTGAAAGCTCCATTGGTAAAAGACCAGAAACTCACGCGGGGTTGGGTTATCGTGTCCAATAGGCTAGTAACCTACGAAGCATTGATGATTTGATATTTTTGATATCCTATGGCTGAGGCAAATGTTAATCAGGTTGCGGTACCTAACCTAATAATTAATAATATGGTTTGTTAAAATAATTTATTTTATTTTATGCTGTGTTCAAAATATTTAAATTTAAATTCAAATATTTTTGATATGTGATGTATGCCGACATGACATATTAGAGATTTATGCTAAGACACCCGTGCATGATTTATTTAATTTTTATTTTTCTCCAAGCACCAGTTGGTTATTTTAATATACATTAGTATATTATGCTCATATCCCTACAGCCTTAGATGCAGGTGCAAGTGTTGCACAAGATGATGGTCGTGATGGGATAGCTTAGGCAAAGTAAATATTTTAAGTAGTTCGTTAATTTTATTTTTGGAAGAAAATTGCACATTTTTTCAATTTATTTTCTTTATTGGATTTTGATTATTGTATATGTCTTGATTTGGGAGACTAGAGATATATTTATTTATTTAATTTTTTTCTAAGTTTGGAGATTATTAGTTCGTTATTATTAAATATAATTGGCTCTGGTTACTTTGGAGTGATGGTTTTGGTGATCTATGGTTATTTGTTTATGCTCCTGGGTTTGTGAAAAATTTAAGATGCGACAAATTGGTATCAAAGCTTTGGTTAGAATGCCTAGGGATAGTGGGGACTAAGACTTCTAAGTGATAGAATGTTTACGTGCCTTATAAGATTTTAGGAGAGTTATTGGTAATCGGAATTGTGAATCAATAATAATCGGTATCTTATTCTCTTTTTGATTTTCATTTTTAGAGAATACTACCACGTGTTGCTAATGCTAGCAGTAGGGGCCGTGGCCAAAGTCATGGTCGCGATCATAGTCGAGGTCGCGGGTAGGGACGAGGAGTCTCGGCAATTGAGGATATACACATACAACTTGATGTGACTCGGGATTAAGAGTCACATGCAGGAATTGGAGTAGAGCTACCACCAGGAATGGCTAATGCACCACGGGGAGTAGGGGTCCCACCTAGTACAGGAGTTTTATCGGAGGTTGATGACGTGCCTTAGGCAGAAGACCAGCAGGCGAGGGTGGCTAATACACCACAAGCTGTTAATGATCAAGCTAGAGTGGCCAGTGTTTCTCAAGGTGATTCAGTTAATCTAGAAATATTCAAACAGAATATAGCCACGGTAATGATAAAAATGGTAGGAGGAGTACAAAAAGACGAATCTATTTCAGCGTTGACTACGTTTAAAATGATGAATCCACCAACGTCTGATGGAGAAACAAATCCAGATATGGTTGAGAGTTTCCTATCACAGTGCGGGAGGATATTTAATATAATGGAGATTATTCACGATAAGGTGAAAGTGTCTTACACAGTATTTCAATTGACTAGAAGGGCAGGTGATTGGTGGACATCTACAGAAGATTCTCAAGATGTGAGCAAAATAACTTGGGAGAACTTCAAGGAGATGTTTAGGGAACAGTTTTTTCTGCTGCCAATGAGAAATGCAAAAATAGATGAGTTCATGAATTTGAACTAAGGTATGATGACAGTCTTAGAGTATGAGCATAAGTTCTTTGCTTTTGCTCTTTCTAAGTATGCACCAGATATGGTTTCGACAGAGTATAACAAATGCCAAAAATCTGAGAGGGGTTTGAGACCAGCCATCATGGGTAGGGTAGTACTTCTACATTTGGAGGACTACAAAATGTTGACATCCCGAGCTATGATAGTAGAGAAAGACTTAAATGACATGAGGCAGCAAACAGATAATAGGTAGGGTAAGAGTTTAGCTCCTCCACTAGACAAGAGCAATCAAAAAAGACAAAGAGAAGATTCATAGTATTAGCAGAGCAGAGCAGTGCACCTCTTACTCATTCTACAGTAGGGATGGCCTCACAAAGTTTAATTATTTGCTTCCAGTGTAAACAACCAGGACATCGAAAGTCAGAATGCCCCTAAAGGAGTTTAGCAAAGGATTGATTCGAGGTCATGTTACCAGTGTGGCTAGCAAGGTCATATTCAAAGAGATTGTCCACAACGGTAGGGGACTTCAAGTGTTGTTCTACCACAGTAACCCCCTCAATCAGTTTCTTATCAATAGAGTTCTAGACCATTAGGATCATAACCCGTGCAACTGCAATTTTCGAGAGCAACCTAGGGTGGATCTCAACAAAGCCAGAGAGGTGGTAAGCCACTAGCTATGTAGATACAAGGAAGAGTTTTCGCATTGACGCGAGATGATGGGCCTACTAAATTGATTGTGACTAAAGGTACTTTTCTTATTTTTACTTCTAGAGCCACAATACTTATAGATACTAGAGCATCACATTCGTTCTCTTTTACACATTTTGTATCTACATTGAAATTGGTTATGGAACAATTGGTCCTACTTGTGCATGTTCAGACGCCAATTGAGGGTCATACTATTTTAACTCAGATTTGTAAAGGGTGCGAGATCACCAAAATTGACGAGATCTCTAGATTCGATCATCGTTTGCTGTTCGATTTGATTATGTTAGAGATGAACAACTTTGACATCGTTCTCGGCATGAATTAGCTATCTATTTATCAAACAATAATAGATTGTGCCAGAGGGAGAGTAACCTTGCATACACCTGAGGGTGATCAGATACGATTCACAGGTGACCGTAGAGATTCTTTAGTCACACCTATTCTAAATGGGAAAAAAATGGTTGATTTGTATAGCTTATTCGCTAGCTTAGGTTTGGAGGATGAGGTGAGTAGTGAGGTAGAGTTGCCACCAATTATGTGTGAGTTTCCAGATGTATTCCTAAAGGACTTGACAGAATTACCCCCAGAACAATACGTGGAATTTAGTATTGATCTAGTTCCAGACACAGAGTCGATATCCATGGTGCCTTATAAACTTGCTCCAGCAGAACTAGTTGAGCTAAAGGTTCAACTTGAGGACTTGATTACTAAGGCCCCGTTTGATAACGTTTCCGTTTTTTATTTTTCTGTTTATGTTTTCAAAATTTTGTAAACTAACAATAGAAACATGTTTGATAAATTTGTTTACGTTTTTTTGTTTTCAAAAAACATAAAGACATAAACAAAAAACGTAAACAGAAAAAATGTATTTTCTCTCTGGTTTTTTTTTTTGTTACCAATATTTTGTCAATTTTAAAACTTTGTCTATTTTTCTTACATTACATAAAAATAAATTATTTTATTCAAATATTTTATTAAAATAAGTTATTTTAATATATAATATAATTAAATTCAATAAATTAAATTAATTATATAAATTAATATAAATTATTTTGAATAAATAAATAAACTAACTTAATTAATTTAATTTAATTTAATAATTAATTATTGCTAAATTATCTAAAATAAATATCATAATTAATTTAATTAATGTAAAAATTAAATAAATTTATATAAAATAATTAATAATAAATAATTAAATTACATTAATTTTTAATTTAATTTAATAATTATTATTAAATTATTTTAAATAAATATCACAATTAAATTATTTATGATTTAATTAATTTAATTTATATAAAATATATTTTATTAAATTATTTTAATAAATAATTAAAAGAATTTAATTAATTTAAAAATAAATAATTTAATTTAATAATTAATCTAATTTAATTATTTATTTAATATGAAATATATTTTATTAAATTATTTTTAATAAATAATTTAATTTAATAAATTTTATATTTATTGAATTAAATTATTTTAATAAATAATTTATTGTATTAATTTAATTAGTTATATTAATTAAATTAAATTAATGTAAAATATATTTTATTAAGTTCTATTAATTTTTTAAAACTAATAAAATTAAATATTTTCTGAAATAAAAAATTAATAATTATAAACAAACTTGCATTATTTATTAAAATCGAAAACAAAAAATAGAAAACGGCAACAGAAAACAACAACAAAAAAATGATAGCGTTATCAAACGGGCCCTAAAGGTTTCATTCGCCCTAGTATTGCACCGCGGGGAGGACCGGCATTGTTCGTGGCAAAGAAAGATGGCTCATTGCGGATGTGCATCGACTACAGGAAGCTAAATAGGGTGACAATAAAGAATAAATATCCACTGCCAAGGATCGACGACTTGTTTGACCAGCTTAAGGGTTCACAGTGCTTCTCGAAGATTGATCTGAGAATAGGGTACCATCAGTTGAGAGTGAAGAAGGAAGACATACCAAAGACGGCCTATAGAACTCGACACGGGCATTACAAGTTTTTAGTGATGCCTTTCAATTTGACAAATGCCTCTGCAGCTTTTATGGATTTGATGAACAGGATATTCAGTTCTTACTTAGATAAATTTGTGGTAATATTCATAAATGACGTTTAGTGTACTCTCGATGCAAGGAAGATCATGAAGATCATTTGAGGTTAGTACTCCAAACTCTAAGGGAGCATAAGCTTTATGCCAAGTTAAGTAAGTGTGAGTTTTGGCTTGAAGAAGTGAGTTTTCTCGGGTATGTGGTGTCTAATGAAGGTGTATTAATAGACCCATCTAAGATAGAAGCAATTATGGATTGGCAGCAACCAAAGATAGTATTTGAGATTTGAAGTTTCTTAGGATTAGCTAGATATTATTGAAGGTTTGTCGAGGATTTTTCGAGGTTAGTCATACCAATGACCAGGTTGACTCGAAAAGGAGTGAAATTTGTGTGGGATGAGACTTGTGAAAATTCATTTCAACAATTGCACCAGTGTTAGCGATTCCAGAAAGAGGATTGCATTATACAGCGTATTGTGATGCATCTAAGGAAGGATTAGGGTGTGTGCTAATGCAAAGAGGTAGGATTGTAGCCTACGGGTCAAGACAGTTAAAGATTCATGAGCAAAATTATCCAGTACATGACCTAGAATTAGCAACAGTAACTTATGTTTTGAAGAGCTGGAAACATTACCTATATAGAGAGAAGTTTGAGGTATTGTTAGATCACAAGAGTTTGAAGTATATCTTTACCCAAAAGGATTTAAATTTGTGACAAAGAAGATGGATGGAATACATGGAAGATTATAACTTTGAATTGTAGTATCATCCAGGGAAAGCAAATGCGGTTGTAGATACCCTTAGTCAGAAGACTCGTAATGTTTTGGCCAGTCTTGCTGTAATAACTTGAATTTTCTTTCTCTTAATTAATTTTTTTTTTTGCTTAAGTGTGGTGGTGATATTTATTATATAAAAATCTAGAAAATTGAGGATTTGAAAAATTTTGGAATGATAAAATTAGTTGGAAAGATTTTCGAATTTAATTTCACCTTGTGTGGGAGTTTAATGTAGAATTTCTAAACTTTTATCCAAACAATTCCTAGCCCAATTACCTATTTGGTTCAACCCAAGCCCATTAACCTATGGGCCAACCCTTTCTTTGACTCACCTCAACTTACTTCAACGCACTTTATCACTCATTGAGTTGACTCGTGAATAGTAGCTCCAAATCATTTCTCGGTAAACTTCATTTTCCATCCATCATTTCTTCCATACATCTCTCACAATCCCTCAAATTATTTAGTTTATTAGTCAACAAGAAGACCTTACATTGATGACTTTAAAGTATTTCTTTGAAATTATTTAGCAAGCATGATTGAAAGACTTAGCAAGCATGATTTAAAGACTTAAAGCATCTTTTAAATAATTTGTTTAATTAGTCAAAAAGCTAGCATGATTCCTGGATCATACCACCTCCATACACCTGCCGCAATACCTCTTTTTAAATTATTTGGTTTATTAGTCAATAAAGCAAAGCATGATTCTCGGATCATGCCACCTATCTTCACCCATCCTCCAATACCTCTCTTAAATTATGTGGTTAGATAGTCAAAAAGGTAAAGCAAGATTATTGGATTATGCTACCTATTGTATATGCATAATCCTACTTTAGTGGCTTTCAAGTTTAGGAAGTGGAGGTTGTTTTTCTCTACCGACACTTTCTCTACACTCCCATGACTTCTTATAAATTTGTGTGCATTCAAAGAGAAAAAAATAAGAGAGAAAAAAAATTATTTTCTAGTTGCTTGGAGGAAGAAGAAAGGCTTGGAATGTTCCAACTGGGTGGTGTTCAAAGCTTAACTCTTTTTTCCTTCTCAGACTTGGTCACCAATATCTTCATTGAGGTAGGATGACGAACCTCCTAAAAATGTATTTGATGCCTTCAATTTTGAAGCTGAAGCATTTTTCTCAGTTTGAAGTATGAAACATGATTGTGATAAAAAAATAATACCCGCATATTGGGGGTAGGGAAGCCAAAACTTTGACTGATATAGCCCAGCATGCTAACAGCTCTCTATTTGTAATTTCTGATGTGTTTCTAACCCCTAAAATGGTGGAATTAGCTTCAGCTAAAACATAAAAGTTGTAGCCCTTTAAGTTTTCTTTCCAACCCAAAAAGATTTGCATCAATCCGATTTGTGAGTCAAAAGTTATGCCCAAAATATTAAGCACATGTAAAACTGTATCTTCTGAACAAATTGAATTCAAAGCCATTTTTACACCTTTAGACCTTAAAATTTTAAAAAGTATAAAACATGAAAGTAGTAGGTCTTAAAGTTTAGTTTCTACAGATATAAAGTTTATAAATATTGGAGTTCTGCTCTATTTTATATGAATTTTCTTTTAAGCTGCTATTTCTGCTTAGCCTTTAATTGATGCTTGTTTGGATTTTTTTTAGAATTTTATGTTTAAAGATTTATTTAAATTCCCAATTACCCTCTGTTAGTTATAGTTATGTTAATAATTTATTTATTGGTGATTTTGTTCACAAGGCCTAATCTAGTAAAACACTTATACTATTTGATGAAATACCGAAGCGGACTGTTAAGTTGATGCTACTTAGTTATTTTCCAATTGATATGAAATTATTTTAAATTGGATATTATATAGTATTTGACACTCTAATATTTATGATAACTGACTTAGACAATCAGTTTCATCATGGATAGTCGGATGACTTATTTAAACTAAAATGGCTAAGTAGAACCAAGTATTTGATAAAAATGCCCAAATGAAACAATGAACTTATTCTTTCCTCATTTAGTCTTTCTTAAATGAATTTGATTTATTCTAATTGATTTTTAGGCATTGTTTTGTCAACCTAGCAAGTTATATAACTATATTGTTATGATTAAGTGAATTAAATGAAACTTATTTAATACCTTCCTAAACATTGGAATAATTCTATGGACATTTGTGGATATCTTGAAGCCAAAAACCTATGAAAAGGGTTTAGTTATAAATAAGATGATGATTGGAAATTTATTCAAATTTTTTTGAATAATATTATTCTCCTACCAAATAAAAGGGTTAGAATGAATTAGTTTTGTAATCTCACATTGGCTTAATTGTTCAGGTGATATACTATACTATCCAGTTAGAATGAAATAAACTTATCAATTTTTCTAAAATTAAATATTAGTCCAAAGAGCTATTTATTATCTTTATATTCTATAAAATAATTAAATAAGAAGATAAAAGAGACAAAAATCGAGATCGTAGCTAATGAAGTTCGAACTCGTGACTTCAAATCGCAATTAAAGTCACTGACCCACTAAGCTGCCAACCTCGGCTTAATTAATATACCATTAGAATAATTTTAATCTATCAAGGGTAGTATGGCAAACTTATCAAAGAATTAACTAAAATACTAACTCGAATTCTAAATTATTCTAGTTATTTGCTACTTGTTAATTTACATGTAGTACCTACCTTTGTGATAATAATATTGGTGATTATGTTTAATCTATAATTTATTATGAATTATTATTTAATTTTTGAATTGAGATAAAATACTTAAAGTATACTGTATGTGACTGAATAATCCCACTTAGGATTCATTACCCGAGAATATTGCCGGTTGTTGTTAAAAATGTCTGATTGACATACAAAGTACCCTTGGAATGTCAAGGGGTGAAAATAAATTAAGGCACTTGGTACTAAAATATTTTTGGCAATGGGGTGATGGGTAGGCAGAAATGGCATTTTAGATGGAGATGGGAATATATGCATTTTATTTGGGAGATGCTCCTTTCTGACCTGGCCAGTCAGGTAACTGGTCGCGACGGCTAGGTTTTTGGTGGGTGACACCGTTAGAATGCATTGAATGCTAAAGCTCGTAAAGTCACTGGTTCCCAAGGCTGGGGGTAGAGAAGGATAAGAGTATGATTATCCTAGGAGGATTTAGATTAAACTCCTTTACCAAATTTTACTATGACTGGCAACCTCTTTTGCTTATGTATGAATGATGTGTTGGTATTATTTAATTATATTTAATTCCTTTTGATGAATATTTTGTAAAAAAAATAATATATGAAACTGTATCGCTACGGGGTTTGATCCCGAGACCTTAAAGATTTGAATCTGAGATCGCTACCACTGCAACACCGATTTTATTGTGGTCCAAATAACAACATTAAACTATTTGACGCGTAAGTAAAATAGTAGTTGCAGTGACAGTCTCATCGAACCGTTGTAAGTATAATTTACATTATTCAGTTGGGATCTATTGAATTAATTGTTGCATAAACAGTATGTCACCTAATCACATTCACTGTATTGGGTCATCTAATACAGTGTAATATTACGACCATTGCATATAGGCACCTAGGAGATTCTGATTACTGGGCTTTAGTAGCTCACCCCTTTGTAGGAAAATTTTTTTTAGGGTATTAAGCGCAGGGATACTGAATATGAGCTGGAAAGAGATTAATTTCTCTTAAATATTCCATCAGAAAAGTTATCTAATTTTTTTTCCTGCACAGTACTAGAAGACTTTATTTATTATTGTGGTCTGTAATAATAATTGTTGGATGATTTTAATCATTAAATTTAGACCTAGTTACTTTTATTTGATATGTAATGTTAATCGCATGGTTGGGACGCTTAGATGGCTCCGTAATACTATTCTCTATCTTTATCTAGTGCCCTGTAATTGAATCCTGACCGCTCGTAAATAGTGCAGTGCTAATTAACCCCCAAGTGCAAGGGTGTGCGGTGTAGTTTTAATCTCGGTGAGTCCGAGGTCGAATCCACAGGGAGCCTATATGTTTCAGTTTCTAAGTTCAAATATGAATTTTAGGTTTAAATGTGAATTGAGATATCAATTGAATTAAATTGGATTTAAGAGAATTGCAAATTGAAGGATTAAACAAGATACAAACTAATTAAAGGGATATTTAAACTAGAATGCAAACTACTTTGAAATAACTTAGCAATTTAAAGTTACTGAACTTAAATGTAAAGAGAATTGAATATTTTCAAATTAAAAGCTATTCTAATTTAGAACTTGCAATGCAATCAATTCAAGCAAAAGTGATTTAACTTAAGACAATAATATTTAAAAGAGTTCTTGATTCAACTTTCACAATTCCAGGTAATTCGTTATTTTGCCAAGGATGATTTAAAATACAATCTATAGTTCACGTCAAAGGATCTATAGATTGGGAAAGATTTTCAATACATTCCAAAATTCCTCGATACACAGTTTTAAATTCACGTCTTCATTATGGAAGATAAAACTGGAAAGATTTTATGATAAAAATACTCGAGTTCAAATCTAGATTAAATTGTTTAAAAATTATCAAGAAAATTATAATCAAGAGTGTTTATCAGTGATTACAGAGAATATGAACAAACACTCTTGTTTTCAAAGGTTTTCCAAACAACAAATCAAGTTTGAAAATAGTAGATCACTTCACATAGGCTTTTGAAACCCATGTGAAGGATCTACGTACATCCCTCAGTTCATAACAAATTACCCTTCATTGATTCAGTGAATCAAGAACAAAGGTTTTTACCCTAGCATGCTTTGAAACAACTTAACAAGCTTAGATGAAGACATAACTGTTAAAGCTTCAAAAACGTAATTAAAACAGTCCTAATGAATGTAAAACCTACCTACGAACATTCAATTAATAATAATGAACCAAAACGAAATACTAGATTAATTAAAGTTAAACCTTAAGATCAAAACGTACAGCATTCGTATCAAACTCTAAACGAAACCCTAATATTTTAAAGCATCCAAAGATTAAACAAACTAATGGCATTAATCATAAAAATCATCCACGAACATTCAAAAACTAATGAAGAGCAAGAATAAATATTAACTTACTTGAAAACGAACTTTGAATTAAGAACTTGAGTAGCAATCGCAATGACAATCGTCTTAAAAACTTGGAGTACGTAAAGTAGTAACATTCACGAATAAAAAATCTTCAAAATCTTCCAATAAATAAATACCTAAAACTAAACTTAAACCTAAGAGAAGTAGGAGGAGAGGAAGAAGAACAATATGTAGCAGCCCCCCCCATTCGGCTACAAAGTATCATATATATAAGCAAACACAAAACCCTAATTAGCCAACACGCGGAGCTCAATTCCGTATAGGGGGGTCCGGACCGTCCCTCAGGGGGTCCGGACCACAGTGTGTGGTTTCTTCAATCGGCTGGAAGGCGAGCTTTCTGTGGTCGGGACCGTCAAGCAAGGGGGTCCGGACCACAGTGTACATGAAATTCTCTTCAACAGTTCCAGCTTTCTGTGGTCGGGACCGTCAAGCAAGGGGGTCCGGACCACAGTGTATAGATTTCTTCAATGTTTGCTCCTCCATTTAAGCCAACTCTTGGGGAAGTTTGAACCGTTGTTGACACGCTTTGTTCTCCTTTGTTTCCTTCCTCCTTGGAGTTGTCAAAATCACTGTCTTCTTCGTTGAATTCACCATTTTTCCTGCGATTGACAAAATGGTTTTCGTAAGTGATAAAATAGTGATAAATCATGAGGAAAACATAGTAAAACATGTAAATGAGTGTGCAAAAGTGTCGTTTGTAATTACACTTTTCGAGTGTAATCACACCCCCCAACTTGAGTCTTGCTAGTCCCTAGCAATGCAGTTTGTTGGAATGTGAAGCAAATATTCTCTTTTCGTTGGAAACACGGCTACACTTAGCTACGTGTAGCAAGCCCTTTAAACCCCTAGGTTCCCCCTAGTGGACGAGTAAGGTCTCGTGAAGGTTTGCAGTGAATCTACCCACAAAATTCAATAAACTAGTTCAATGTGTAGTAAAAGTCTTTCAAACAATTTCTGGTTCAATCTCAATAAAGAATTAGTCACTACACCCAAAAATGGCATAAAACCTCCCAATGCATGTTAAACTTACCTAATTCTCAACCCATTAATTCAAATGTATCAATTCATATCATTCATTCAAAATAGTCATCAAATATGCTCTAAGATTGTGGCTTTGACTTCAATTCTCACCAGGATGCCCACTCACAAATAAAATCACTCGAACAAGGTTACTCTCATGGTTCATGCTAGAATGCAATGTCAAATAAGTGCAATGAACCCAATTCACGAAGTGACTGAAAGAATTAAGATATGGAGTGTTGCATAGCTTCATGAATGGAATGTATTAATGCATTACAAGAGAACTATTATCAACCACATGAAATAGATCAATGCTCTTATAAGTGTTGTTCACCTAAAGTCCATTAGGTCTTTACTAGGTTGTAGCTTGGCCATGGGGTATTGGTTAGACAAACAAAGGATAGGAAAATCAAAGTGCATGTCTAAGGATTACAACGATAGTGCAATGACAAACCCCCCAACTTCTCTCTTTTCAACTCCTTGAATACTGAACATTGAAGCTGTTCTTATTGTTAATATATTTTTTTTTCATGGGACTAATAATAATGAACTTATGAATTGCTATGTCCCCTTTTTTTTTTTTTTTTTTTTTTTTTTTTTTTTGCACATTTTCTAATATAAGCTCCTCCCTTATACACCTTGTTTCAATTCTTGCACAAACATCCCAAGACATGCAAGGGTGGGCTCACCTATATATCTAAGGCTAAAAGGACATCAATGTGGCTAAAACAAGAAATTTCATATATATATATATATATATATTTTCATAGGCTTCAAAGTGGCTCCAAGGGTAATGTAATAAAAGAAAAGTTATAAGCTTCCAAATGTATGAAAGATGGCCTAACATCACTCTCTAGGTTTCTAACACTTTTTTTTTTTAGAGGCATTGACCCAGACATGTAAATCAAAAATAGCATCTTGTGCATTTAATACCAAAACAAAGTAATGTAATGAAGCTATTCAAGAAAAGTGAGATGAAAGAAGTCATAAAGAATTGAAGTATAAAACCCTCGAGAATAAAAGAGTAGGCTCTAAAGCTCACAAAAGTATGGGGTTTTAAGTCTCCACCTATATCTTGGCATACTTGAATGACTAATTCCCGTGAATTCAAATCCTTAATACATTTTCATATAATGGTTTCAAAATGACAAGTTATCAATGCAATAGGCAATTTTATACTCAATTTGAATTAAAGTGCCCTCTTCAAGATTGAAACCAAACCATTCATTATTTTCATGACTGATACTAACATTAAACTAGTTAAGAGAACACATATACAGTCTAGTCATGCAAATTCAAGAAAGTCATAAATAACAATGATTTTCAAAATTTCAAAAAAAAAATTTTCTCATTCATGTAAAATCTTTTCATCATGCGACCCTACCCCCCAACTTAAATGTCACATTGTCCTCAATGTGAAAACTATGAAGTATATGTGAGGATGTAGTGTGCAAAGTGAGCATGATGAGGTATAATAACAGTAAAGCATAACTAAGACTGAACATGCATCTATCAGATTAACCACTAAGAATGGAAATAATCATGGCAATGCAAGTGGTTAATAATAGTAACATAAGAATAAACTAAAATAAAATAAAAAAACGGGACAAAAAGAAAATAAAATAAAATAAAATGGAAAGGAACGTACCTTCTGATAGCATCCTTCAGGTCTAAATGTTTGCCGAAATTCAAATAAAAACTGTAAAGGAATTCTATAATCATCCACATTCGATTTATTTAAATTATTGTCAATTCCATTTTCAACCTTACTGTTAGCACTCCCCTTCTCAGAAAAAAAAACTCAATGGTGATAGTTCATCCAAGCACAAGGAAATTAACATAAAGCAAATAAGGCATAATACACCATCATAGAATCAAAAGTAGCATAAGTATCCAATAATTACATCCCAAAAAAATAAATGCACCCTAAAGAGTTTTAGGAGTAACAAGTTACACAATGAGTGATCAAAATCCTAAACTCTCAGAACCCAAAGATAACAAGGTCCTCTCACTGTGGAGGTGGAAAAGAGTCACGAAGGTGATCCAGGACACTTTGCAGCAAATGTTCCTGGGTCTGTTGAGACTGCTGGATGCGTAGGAGCAACTGATGATCTTCTTCTTGATTTTTCTCTATGTGATCCATGCGCCCTTCTAAAACATCAAGCCGATCAGCCAACTCAGTATTGGTGACTTCCTGTCCCTCCTCGGTTTCCTCCAATATAGGTGCTGACGTATGTTCATGAACCGTTGTGGCTTTCCTCTTTTTAGTAGCCATGTTGCCACGGGATTTGGAATAAGAAGTTATGGTAAATGGTTGCAATCCCAAGGCTATAGGCATATCATCCGTAACCTGGGCCCCCTTCCTCCGAAAGATCTCTGTGAGGGCACCTCCAAAGGGCAAAGCTGTCAACGAGTTAGGTTGCTCGCAAACATAAGCAATATGGTTCCATAGGTAGGAGGGTAAATCAATAGTCATTCCAGTACCAATTGCATAGATCAATCTGGCCCTAAGAGGTGTGCAGTCTGAATTTCGATTTTGAGGAAGTAAATTGGTGCAAGAAAACATGTGCAGAGCCCAGTATTTATCAGCAAGTATTGAGGTTGGCTTTCTATATTCTGCCTCCCATTCTTGTCCTTCTGAGACGATTTCTGACACTAAATTCAGGAAAGGTGGTGTCCCTTCATCTGGATAAGAAAATTCGGGCCTTTGAACCCGGGGTAATTGAAAAACTTGGGCTAAATCATCTGGTGTAAGAATGATTTCAACTCCCCTAACCCAACTGACAAGGCGTTCTCTTCCTCGTCTCTTACTAATGGATCCTTCTTTGAAATTAGCAAAGAATTCTCGAACCAAGTCAACCACACAGTAGGCATTGAACTTAGCTATACCGAGCCATTGTCGCCCCTCAAAGTTTTGTTCTAATAGAAAGTCTTCACTTTTGAAATGTTCAATATTCCAATACCGTTCAACCACTACTGGTTTGTTTACCCAATTGTCATCATAACTAAGTTCAGCTTCTGCCCTCCAAAATCGATTTCTATCAAAGACAGGCTCAAATCGTCGATTGGCCGCATGCTTAGTCCGTGGGGGCATGGGAACTACAACCCAACAAGGAGAAATAATGAATCATTCTAATCAATCCTATGTCCACCCAAATGTGGTGGCCCCATTCTAATGACAATTAAACAAAACACTTAAGAAATAGCACCAAATCACCAAACAATGTTCTTATGGATCCAAATCAAACCCACGGTAGAGAAAAATTGCGAACTTTGGAAACTAATTCAAACTAATACTACCCTTGAATATTAATGTCCAAAGAAAGTGTTTTGGTGAGATAGAACATAACTCTTGAAGCTTTGAAGCTTGAGGTGAACAAATATGGAAGAACCGAACTAGGGCTTGAAGAATGGAGAAGACATACCTTATAGATGATGTGAAAGTGCAGAAAATTGTTGATTTCGGCTGAAATAGGAGTTGAATCAACTTCTTTTTTTGAAGAATCTCGCACGGGTAGAAGATTTCTAGGTTATATTTTGCTAGAGAGAGGGAATATTGACAAGAGGAGTGAAGATAGGGCTGTCGAATTGAGCTGAAAAGGAACCCGATCTGCCTTAAAGACACCCGCAGGGTCCGGACCGTCCCTCAGGGGGTCCGGACCACAGTATGCTCGGCCTACCTCCTTCCTTGCAGGGTCCGGACCATTCCCTCAGGGGGTCCGGACCACAGTAATGGCTCTAAGTCTTGCTTGTTGCTCTAATTCTCTCAATTTTCCTAATAATACTAACTAAAAAGGAAAAAAACTAAAATAAATAAACGGCAAGCTAACCTAGATCTACTAATATACACTACAAATACTTGAATGCGGACTATTCATAAGGAGGGGGATCTAAAAGATCCCATGTTTCGATGCAAGCCGCAAAGTTTTGTAAGTATGGTTTCAACTTATGCCCATTCACCTTAAAACGATGTTTATTCTTTGGATTTTCAATCTCAATGGCTCCATGATCTGATACATGCGTTACTATGAAAGGACCTGACCACCTAGATTGTAGTTTCCCTGGGAATAGATGAAGTCGTGAGCGATAAAGTAATACTTTTTGGCCTTCATGAAATGATCGTCGAGCAATATGCCGATCATGTATTTTCTTTATCCTCTCTTTAGATAGTAAGGCATTCTCATAAGCGTCATTCCGTAACTCTTCCATTTCTGCAATTTGTAGTTTACGGTGTAACCCCGCCTCATCAAGATTAAAGTTGAAGTTCTTAATTGCCCAATAAGCTTTATGTTCTAATTCAACGGGCAAATGGCATGGTTTACCGTAAACTAACCTGTAGGGAGACATTCCTAAGGTAGTTTTATATGCAGTGCGATATGCCCATAGGGAATCTGTCAATCGTAGTGACCAATCCTTGCGGTTAGGATTAACCGTCTTTTCTAGGATTGTCTTAATTTTCCTGTTCGCAAGCTCTACCTGGCCACTCGTCTGGGGGTGATATGGAGTTCCTACTTTATGTGCCACCCCATATTTAAGAAATAGAGTGCCTACAGGTCGGTTACAAAAATGTTTCCCCCCATCACTAATTATTGCTCGAGGTACCCCGAAGCGTGAAAATATGTTTTCATGGAGGAATTTAAGAACTACTTTATGGTCGTTTGTCTTAGCAGCTACTGCTTCTACCCATTTAGAAACGTAATCAACTCCTACTAATATGAATTCATACCCAAAGGAGCTTGGAAAAGGACCCATGAAGTCTATTCCCCAACAATCAAATATTTCCAAAACAAGAATAGGAGATAGAGGCATCATGTTCCTACGAGTCAAGCTACCTAGCCGTTGACATCTGTCACAGGTGGTACAGAATTGATGAACATCCTTAAATAACGTAGGCCAATAGAATCCACATTGTAATATCTTTGCAGCTGTTTTGTTCGTGGAAAAATGGCCACCACACGCTTGAGAATGGCAGAACTCAATTATTCCTTGGACTTCCCAGTCAGGAATACACCTACGGATAACTTGGTCAGGGCAATATTTAAATAAATACGGATCATCCCAAAAGAAAACTC
Organism: Vitellaria paradoxa; assembly: GCA_019916065.1. NCBI lineage: Eukaryota > Viridiplantae > Streptophyta > Magnoliopsida > Ericales > Sapotaceae > Vitellaria > Vitellaria paradoxa. Next base: position 27,681,285 of record CM034239.1, read on the forward strand.
TTACATTCCTAAGGAATTTCTTCCTATCTTTAGAAGTCCATTCATCCGGGATTTGTCTTGTCACTAAGTAGTTAGCAATATCAGCATACCAAGGAGGGGTAGAGGCTGTTATTGCTGGCACATGAAATAGCTGATCATCAGGGAAGCTATCATTGATTTGAGTATCATCTTTAGGATAGACTTCAACTGGTAAACGTGACAAATGATCCGCCACCACGTTCTCTACACCTTTCTTATCTTTTATTTCGAGGTCAAACTCTTGTAGTAGCAATATCCATCGGAGTAATCGTGGTTTGGCTTCTTTCTTGGTCAACAGGTACTTAAGTGCAGAATGGTCAGTGAAGATGATGACTGTTGAACCAATGAGATAAGATCGAAATTTCTCAAGGGCAAAGACAACTGCTAGTAATTCTTTTTCAGTTGTTGTGTAGTTCTTTTGAGTGTCATTAAGGGTCTTACTAGCATAATAAATCACATGTGCTTTTTTATCTCTTCTCTGTCCTAGTACAGCTCCAATAGCATGGTCACTAGCATCGCACATCAATTCGAATGGCAGTGACCAATCAGGAGTTTGTAAAATAGGAGCTGTAGTTAGACATCCCTTGAGTTTTTCAAAAGCTTGCTGGCATTGATCAGTCCATTCAAATGATGTATCTTGTGTTAGTAATTTACACAAAGGTCTGGAAATTTCACTAAATGATTGAATGAACCTTCGATAGAATCCAGCATGTCCCAAGAAAGATCTAATATCTTTTACTGATTGGGGTTTGGGAAGCTTTTGAATCAGCTCTACTTTCGCCTGATCTACCTGAATACCTTCTCTTGAAACTATGTGCCCCAGAACAATGCCTTGTGTCACCATAAAATGACACTTTTCCCAGTTAAGGACAAGGTTCTTTTCCTCGCATCGAGTTAATACTAGATCAAGGTGGTGCAAGCATTGCTCGAATGAGTCACCATAGACAGAGAAATCGTCCATAAATACTTCGACGATCTCTTCTACCATCTCACTAAATATGCTAATCATGCAACGCTGAAAAGTGGCAGGTGCATTACATAGGCCAAACGGCATTCGTTTGTATGCAAAGGTGCCAAATGGACAGGTGAATGTAGTTTTGGATTGATCCTCTAAAGCTACCTCTATTTGGTTATAGCCCGAATAGCCATCTAAAAAGCAGTAATAAGCATGCCCAGCCACTCTTTCTAAAACTTGATCTAAGAATGGAAGAGGAAAGTGGTCTTTTCTAGTACTTGCATTGAGTTTCCTATAATCAATGCATACTCGCCAGCCAGTTTGCACTCTCGTTGGGACTAGCTCATTATTTTCATTCCGAACTACGGTAATACCTGACTTCTTAGGTACCACTTGCGTAGGACTTACCCATTGGGAATCAGAAATTGGGTAAATTATCCCTACATCAAGCAACTTTAGTACCTCAGCCCGTACTACCTCTTTCATATTTGGATTGAGCCTTCTTTGCATTTGTCGTACCGGCTTGGCGCCCTCTTCTAAATAAATGTAATGTGTGCAAAGGAGTGGACTTATACCTGTTAAATCTGCCACTGACCACCCTAATGCTTTCTTATGGGATTTTAACAGCTCTATCAAAATATGTTCTTGGTCAGTAGCCAATTCAGAAGATATTACTACAGGGTATGTTTCTCCTTCACCTAGAAAAGCATACTTTAAATTCGAAGGTAATGGTTTCCTATCGGGACTTGGGGCTTTCACATTCGAAGATTGAGCTTTGTTCAATAGTGGCCCTAGATTTTCAAACATCGGTTTCCAATTACCTATCGACATTAATGGGCAAACGTCTAACCATTCATATAGCATGTTGCTAAGTTCACTAGGTATCATAAAATCCCCTTTTTCTATACCACTGCATAGTATTCTTTCTAGAGGGTCTTCTATGAATTCCCTATCAACGTAATTCTGAACAATGGTTTCTACTACGTCTACCTCTTGTACTTCAGCCACCTCTTTTGGTTGTTTGGCAACATGAAAGATATTTGTTTCAAACTCTATGTTACCAAAGGACATCTTCATGGATCCATTCCTACAATTAATCAAAGCATTCGACGTTGCTAAAAATGGACGTCCAAGAATCACAGGTGTCTGATCAGGTGCTGACAAACTGGTTAGTGGTTGTGTATCAAGGATTATAAAATCCACCGGAAAATAAAAATTTTCCACTTGCACCAGTACATCTTCAACTATACCTCGTGGGACTTTTATAGATCTATCTGCAAGTTGTAGAGTCACACGGGTAGGTTTAATCTCTCCTAACCCTAGTTGCTCGTACACTGAATAGGGAAGTAAGTTCACACTAGCTCCTAAATCAAGAAGTGCTCGACTAACAAAGAATTTCCCTATATAACAAGAGATAGTAGGACACCCAGGGTCCTTATATTTCGGGGGTGTGCGACATTGAAGAATAGCACTTGCTTGTTCTGTTAGGAAAGCTTTTTCCTTAACATTCAGTCCCCTCTTCACAGTGCATAGCTCTTTCAAGAATTTTGCATACACTGGGATTTGTTTAATTGCATCTAAAAGAGGTATATTGATTTTCACTTGTTTAAAAACCTCTAGCAATTCAGCTGCTTGAGCTTCTCTCTTAGCTTTCAAGAACCTTTGGGGAAATGGTGCTTTAGGGATATACTCCCTAGGCACTAAGATAGATTCTTTTTCCTTTTGATTCTCCCCTTTTTCGTCCTCACTCTTCTCTTTCTTAGATTCCTCTTCCCTCTTAGCTTTTTCTTCTTCCATGCCTATGGGTTGTTTTCCTTCCCTCCTATTATCTTCCAACACCCGCTTAGGTTCTAACTCTTCCCTAACCTCAACCATCTTAGGGTGAATGGTTTTATCTATAGTTTTACCACTCCTAAGCGTCGTGATGTTTTGTACCTGCTCAATATTGCCAGGCATATTGGAAGACCCTTCAACATTTTTCACTTGGGCAATTGGATTTGGACGTGGTTGAGCAGGGAATTGACCTTTAGGTTGTGTAGTCAACGTTTGGGTTAAAAGAGTCAACTGTCCCCTAATGTCGTCCAAAGTTCTATTATTTTGAGCCCAAAGTGTGGATTGTGTGTTCATGTATTGTTGAAGTGTTTCTTCTGTGGACCTCTTATTTGGGGGAATATATGGAGTATGAGAAGGTCCCACATTCTGAGGCAATCCTGGATTAGTGACTGAAACCTGAGGATTTGGAGGAGGTGGAGGGTGATAAGATTGTGGCATTTGAGCTGCTCCATCATTTCTCCAACTAAAATTTGGATGGTTCCTCACACCCGGATTATATGTTTCAGAATAGGGATTTCCTCCCAAATTCTGTCCACGATATGGAGGTCGGTATTGGTTTATTGCATGGATAGGAAGTTCACTAGATAGCTGATTTTGCACGACTTCTCTACACAGGGGCATACTAGGACAATCATCCGTTCTATGAGATTGGCTATCACAAGCTACGCAATAGACATTTGCTATGGGTTCTTTAACTATAGGTGTGTCCTTTTTACTCTTAAGGGTCTCTATTTCTCGGGTCAGAGTTGCTAGTTTTGCCTTAAGATCATCGGTTTCACTTAAGTGATGCAAACCTCGAATAGGAGTACCATTAATATTCTGAGTATTCTGAGGTCCCGTGGTATCCCAAGTTTGTGCATTTTCAGCTAAGAATTCAAAATATTCATAAGCTTCTTCAGGGGTTTTATCGTAAAACTGCCCATTGCACATTGTTTCCACAAATTGTTTCAATTGTGGTGTCAGGGCTCCGTAGAAGATGCTCGCAAGACGCCAGACTTCAAATCCATGGTGAGGACAGGAATGTAAGAGAGTTTTAAACCTCTCCTAACTTTGGTAGAATGTCTCACCATGTTGTGAAGCGAAGTTCAGAATCTGATGCTGAATTGCATCAGTTCTATTAGGTGGGAAAAATTTCTTTAAGAATTTGGCTTGCATTTCATCCCAAGTGCGAATGGAATTAGATGGTAGGAATTCAAACCATCTAGCAGCCTTATCTTGCAATGAAAATGGGAATAGCTTAAGAAATACGAGCTCTATTTGGCATCCTTGATCCTTTATAGTGACACAAATGTTCCTAAAGCGAGTTAAGTGGTCATATGGATTCTCAGAATCCATCCCATGGAAAGTAGGTAACAATTGGATCATCCCTGGTTTAAAGTGAAAAGTTTGGTTTACAGGCCAAACTATGCAGGATTCAGGAGTATGCCTATTCTGCTGCAAGATATCTCTCAAGGATTGTCTTGCTGCGACAGCTTGATCTTCAGCAGCCATTTCCAATGGTGGAGTAGGAATTCTAGGAGTTTGAGTTTCTCCTAAAGAGGACTCTAATTCTAAAGGAACAGCTAATGACTCGGGGCGTAACAATCTACCGTCTTCCCCTCTAATCCAACCGTGCATAAGCCAAGCGAATTTTTCTAAGAAAAATTTAACTAAGAGAGATCAACTTTCAAATTTTTAATTTTTAAATTTTTAATTTTTTTTTATTATTTATTTTTTATCCTAAAGATTCTAAGAACCTAAAAACTAAAATTGGCGTTCCCCGGCAACGGTGCCAAAAACTTGACCGCTCGTAAATAGTGCAGTGCTAATTAACCCCCAAGTGCAAGGGTGTGCGGTGTAGTTTTAATCTCGGTGAGTCCGAGGTCGAATCCACAGGGAGCCTATATGTTTCAGTTTCTAAGTTCAAATATGAATTTTAGGTTTAAATGTGAATTGAGATATCAATTGAATTAAATTGGATTTAAGAGAATTGCAAATTGAAGGATTAAACAAGATACAAACTAATTAAAGGGATATTTAAACTAGAATGCAAACTACTTTGAAATAACTTAGCAATTTAAAGTTACTGAACTTAAATGTAAAGAGAATTGAATATTTTCAAATTAAAAGCTATTCTAATTTAGAACTTGCAATGCAATCAATTCAAGCAAAAGTGATTTAACTTAAGACAATAATATTTAAAAGAGTTCTTGATTCAACTTTCACAATTCCAGGTAATTCGTTATTTTGCCAAGGGATGATTTAAAATACAATCTATAGTTCACGTCAAAGGATCTATAGATTGGGAAAGATTTTCAATACATTCCAAAATTCCTCGATACACAGTTTTAAACTCACGTCTTATTATGGAAGATAAAACTGGAAAGATTTTATGATAAAAATACTCGAGTTCAAATCTAGATTTAAATTGTTTAAAAATTATCAAGAAAATTATAATCAAGAGTGTTTATCAGTGATTACAGAGAATATGAACAAACACTCTTGTTTTCAAAGGTTTTCCAAACAACAAATCAAGTTTGAAAATAGTAGATCACTTCACATAGGCTTTTGAAACCCATGTGAAGGATCTACGCACATCCCTCAGTTCATAACAAATTACCCTTCATTGATTCAGTGAATCAAGAACAAAGGTTTTTACCCTAGCATGCTTTGAAACAACTTAACAGGCTTAGATGAAGACATAACTGTTAAAGCTTCAAAAACGTAATTAAAACAGTCCTAATGAATGTAAAACCTACCTACGAACATTCAATTAATAAAATGAACCAAAACGAAATACTAGATTAATTAAATTAAACCTTAAGATCAAAACGTGCAGCATTCGTATCAAACTCTAAACGAAACCCTAATATTTTAAAGCATCCAAAGATTAAACAAACTAATGGCATTAATCATAAAAATCATCCAAGAACATTCAAAAACTAATGAAGAGCAAGAATGAAATATTAACTTACTTGAAAACGAACTTTGAATTAAGAACTTGAGTAGCAATCGCAATGACAATCGTCTTAAAAACTTGGAGTACGTAAGTAGTAACATTCACGAATAATAAAATCTTCAAAATCTTCCAATAAATAAATACCTAAAACTAAACTTAAACCTAAGAGAAGTAGGAGGAGAGGAAGAAGAACAATATGTAGCAGCCCCCCCCATTCGGCTACACAAGTATCATATATATAAGCAAACACAAAACCCTAATTAGCCAACACGCGGAGCTCAATTCCGTATAGGGGGGTCCGGACCGTCCCTCAGGGGGTCCGGACCACAGTGTGTGGTTTCTTCAATCGGCTGGAAGGCGAGCTTTCTGTGGTCGGGACCGTCAAGCAAGGGGGTCCGGACCACAGTGTACATGAAATTCTCTTCAACAGTTCCAGCTTTCTGTGGTCGGGACCGTCAAGCAAGGGGGTCCGGACCACAGTGTATAGATTTCTTCAATGTTTGCTCCTCCATTTAAGCCAACTCTTGGGGAAGTTTGAACCGTTGTTGACATGCTTTGTTCTCCTTTGTTTCCTTCCTCCTTGGAGTTGTCAAAATCACTGTCTTCTTCGTTGAATTCACCATTTTTCCTGCGATTGACAAAATGGTTTTCGTAAGTGATAAAATAGTGATAAATCATGAGGAAAACATAGTAAAACATGTAAATGAGTGTGCAAAAGTGTCGTTTGTAATTACACTTTTCGAGTGTAATCAAATCCCATCAAATGATTCAGTCTAATGACTTATAAATATTGGTTGGGATAAACTACGGATTTTGAATACCTTAAATTTTTATTGTAAGTCAACCATAGTTTGAAAGAAAATTTAGGGTGTGACGGCGTGTTGTTATTATCTTATTTTTATACCCAAATAAATAATCCCAAGTCACCCTCGGGTATTCGGGATATGAAAATCTCGGGGCGTGACACTTGTAATGAGAGAATGGGATATGATTAGGGAAATTGGCAAGTTTGGTCTTCACCTAACAGAAGAAGAAGGACATGCTACTTTTTTTTTTCTGTGGTGGCAGAACCATCGTTGGTGACTCATGTGATAGAGGCTCAAAGATTAGATGTTGAGTCTGATGTGAATCGGACAAAGGTGTTAAGTGCAAAAGGATTACCAAGCCGGACCTTTGGTACAGACAGTAGTTTGAGATATCAAGGTAGATTAGTTGTGCCAGCATCTATTCAAGACGAGGTCTTAAGAGAGTTTCATCACTCCAACTTGTAGTACTTCCTGGAGGTATGAAGATGTATCATAACTTGTGCCGATAGGTCTTTGGGTAAGAATGAAAAAAGAGGTGGCATAATTTGTTAATAGGTGTCTTACTTGTCAACAAGTAAAGGCTGAACATCAGAGATCGGCTGGTATGTTGCAGCCACTACCAGTATCAATGTGGAAATGGGAGAATGTGACAATGGATTTTGTTTTGGGTTACTGAGATCACGGAAGAGTCATGGTACAATTTGTGTAGTGGTGGATAGATTGACAAAGTCAGTTCATTTTCTACCTATTCGTTTAACTGATTCTAGAGATACTCTTGCTCGACTTTATACCAATGAGATTGTAAGACTTCACGAAGTTCCTATTTCCATTGTCTCAGATAGGGATTCTCGTTTCGTCTCCTGATTTTAGTAGGGTCTTCAAGTAGCTGTGGGGACTCAATCATCACTTAGTACAGCCTTCCACTCGTAGACTGATAGACAATCAGAACGGACTATTCAAATTCTAGAAGATATGCTCAGAGCTTGTTTACTTGATTTTCAAGGCAGTTGTGAGGATTACTTGCCACTAGTAAACTTCGCTTATAATAATAGCTACCATTCAAGTATTGGGATGGCTCTTTTTGAGGCGTTATAGGGTAGGTCGTGTAGATTACCAGTTTGTTAGACCGAAATTGGAAAAGCTACAGTTATTGGGTTAGAGCTTGTTAAGGAAACTACTGAGAAAGTTAAAGTTATGTCCCTCTACAATGTGGATTTACACCCCAAGTGCAAGGTGGTCTTATATAGCAATTTAAATCTGTAACAGTGAAGTACCGGTCGTACCCACAGGGAGAGGCGCTATTAACTCACAATTCTTTTTCTCTTATTTAGTAGGTGTCACACAAGAAAAAAATCAAAGAAAATTGGTTTGAGTTTTGAAAATGAACCCTACCTAGGCATTTTCTCAAACACCTAGGAGGTGGCAATCAAAAATCCAATTTGAAATTATCAAAGAAAATTTGATCAAAATAAAATAACTATAAAAATGACTTGGATCAAACTAATTCAAGTACTGATTTCTATGGATTTTGAAGGAGAACAATGACTAATTAATTTAGTTAAAAATCAAGTTCACTTGGACGTTGTTGTTCTAGATCAAACACTTAGAGTGCAACAATCTATACAGATTATATAAGAGTTCTAGGTGGCAATCGACATACAAAATCATTAAGATCGTGCATGAAAATTCCAACCAACAAGCAACTCACATATAATGAACATGGAATATACATTCAAGAGTTAATCTAGTATCATCAACTAGTGGTTTCAAAGGATCCAAACAAACTAATCATCATTCAATAAATCCAAATGAAATTGAAAATTAAAGCACAATTAAGAACAATGATTAAAAGATTTGGTAACAACACTTAGTTCGTGTAATTGAAAACATAAATCAAACACTTAGAATGCATAACCTATAAAGAGTACATATAGGTTCTATATTAGCAATCCACATACAATTTCTCAAAGAAGTGTATGAGAATTCTAATTAGCAACTCATTTATAATCTATATAAGCTATACAAACAATGCTAGATCTAGAGTTAACAATTAACAATTTCAATAGATCCAAACAATTCAACCATTATTCGTAAAGAATTTCCAAGAAGATTTAAGCATTGAAAAGAAAAATACCTTGAAAATCCACATACATCATCTACTCTCCTTGATTTGAATCCAAGCAAGAGAACTACTTACACATAATGAAAGTGAAAATACTTGAAAATGAAACAATTCTATTGATAAGCTAGAAATTCTGATACAAAAATTCACAGAAATGAAGCTTAATCTACTTTCTCTCTATAAAGCTTCTCTCTACAAAAGGAAATTTGAAAAACTGAAATGTACGTAATTGTCTCTCTCTCCAAACGATCTCACTCATCTATATATAATACAATATAAGAAAGTACTTAATTACCCTTTTACCAAAAGCTGAATTACAGAATTCTCGTATCGCAGGTTGGTTTAAACAAATGTTCGAACAAGCTGATGGTTCAAACAAAGGTTTGAACCAGTTTCCAGGACTTAGTCATTTTTGCTCCAATTGGACCTTGCATGGATTCTGTTGATTGAACCAACATTAGAACAAGGGCTGGTTCGAACCAAAGTTTCATACTTAGAATTTTTTCTTGCCTCAAAGTGTTGTTGCCCTTTTGTTGATCGAACAAAGGTTCGAACCAAATGTTGTTCGAACAAAGGTTCGAACAAGGGTTTAAACAGCTTTCCCTTAGTAAATTTTTTTCATCTCTTTGTCTTACCAGCTTCTGTTGTTCTAACCATAGTTCGAATAGCCTGTGGTTCGAACAAAGGTTCAAACAACTTTTCTCCACACTTAGCCAATTCTGCTGTTATTTCATCTGTTGTGCCATCTATGGTTAGAACAAAGGTTTGAATAGATTGTGGTTCGAACAAGTGTTCGAACCAGTTTCCTGATTTCTTCCATTTTCGTCCAATTTCTGTTATTTTCGTCCCAAACATCTGCAATTCACAAGAAATTCTTATTAATGCGTTAAAACTCATTTTCTCATCTTTTTAAAATATAAATTTATCTAACAACCCACAATTTAAGGTTTATGATTGTACTTTTCATAATACAATCACACACCCTCAACTTAAACATTGCTAGTCCCTAGCAATGCTCACAATAAATACAAGGGAAAAGAGCAATAAGCAAAATAGGATCACAAAGAATGAGGGTAACATGAGAGATTATTAAACTAGGAAAAGAAACAAATAAAGCAAATCCACTTTCGTAGGAAATCACGACTACACTTAGCACATATAGCAAGCCTTTTAAACCCATAGGTTCCCTTTAGTGGACGAGTGAAGTCTTGTAAGGGTTTGTAGTGATGCTACACATAAACATCTAGATTGATCTCATGAATGATATAATCCAATCAAGTAACTCATGGTTCAATTTCAATATCAAACAAGTTACACAATCCAAGAATTGCATATATCATACCAATGTATGTTGAACAAATCCAAATCAACCACGAGAACTAAAGTATGCCAGTTCTTATTATTCAATCAATTTAATCACCAAGCGTACCTAATGACGTGGCCTCGACTTCAAATCTCTCCAAGTCATCCACTCACAAATGAAGTCACTATAGAAGGGTTTTCTCTCAGGGTTCTTACTAGAATGCAAAGACAAAGAAGTGCAATGAACCCAATCAAGACGTGAATGAAGGAATTGAAACATAAAGAGTGGCATAACTCCATGAATGGATGTCTCAATGCATTATTAAATGAAAACACTATTATAACCCACACATAAAATGGGTCAATGCATCCATAAGTATCATTTCCCTAAGGTCCATTAGGTCTTTACTAGTAGCTTGGCCTTTGGGACTTGGTTAGATAATAACGAATAGGAAATTTCAAAGTGCATGTCTAGAGATATTATGAAAGTGTAATAAAACTCAATTCATTCCAACTCCTCCTTTCATACCTTGAATGCCAAACATGAAGTCTTATTGAATTGTAACTCTTTTATCCTCTTTTTTTTTTTTTTTTTTTTTTCATGGGACTAAAAACAAATGATGCTCAAGAAATACTACGTCCCATACTTATTTTCTTCTTCTTCTTCTTCTTCTTTTAAATAAAAATTCTATTCATTGCTAGAACATTTCTTTCCAATTTCAATCTCATCCTCACAACACCCATCTATATTAAACCATGATGCACTTAACATCCCATGACATGCAAGGGATGGCTAAAATATATAAATGGGGCTAAAAGGTTATAGATGTGGCTAGAAATTCAAAGAAAATCTCTTTGTTTTTTTTTTTTTTTTTTTAAATGGCTTCAACATGGCTCCAAAGGTAATTTAATCAAAGGAAAGGACTAAGGCTCCAAAGATTTGAAAGATGGCCTAACATCACTCCTTAAGGTCACAACAATTCATAAGATGCATTAATACACTCATACGAGTCAATGTAGTGCCTTGTGTGCATTGAGACCAAAACAAGTAAGTGTGATGAAGCTATTCAAGGACTAATGAGATGAATAAATGATAAAGCATTAAATATATAACCCTCAAAAACAAAGATAAGGCTCAAAAGCTCACACAAAAGGGTTCAAGTCTCCACCTATGTCATAGCATATTCAAGTAACTAAATCTTATGAACAACAATCTTTAACACACTCTCATCCAATGATCTCAAAGGACATGTTCTTAAGGCATTGGGAAATTATATACTCAGCTTGAATCATGTACCTGATTTAGTATTGAAACCAAATCACTAATTACTCTTATGGAAAAATATCAACATGAAACCAATCAAGAGAGACGTGTAAGGTCCAACTCATGCTAAGTCAACTCAGTTAAGCTCAAATATGCTCAAATTTTGAAAAATTTTGACAATTTTTTGCAATGAAAGCACAAATATCATCATGCGAGCCCTACCCCCAACCTAAATTGTACATTGTCCTCAATGTAACAACCATAAAGCAAATGTGGGTCGGTAGTGTGAAAGTGAGCATGATGAAGAGCATATAACTATAGCCATTTAAGGCACAAATCAATCAACCGAGCATAAGTAGAAGTCAAGCATGCCCCCATTATTTAAACCATTTAAGGCATTACTTAATCCACCCCCTAACGTAGATTCTACAGCACTCCTAACAACAAGTATATGTAATCATTAAATACCAAAATGGAAGTGCGAGATCAAGGGAAAAAGAAAGGAAAGGTATTACCTCAAGAGCTTTCTTATTTGAAGGAAAGAAGAACTACAAAAGAAATTGTTAGATATAGAAGAAAAGAAAAATAAAGGAAAACAAAAAAAGAAAAATTTAGTAAGTAAAAGAAAATAAAAACAAAATAAAATAAGCATAAAAGTAAAATTCTAAACTAACAAGAAATAAGAAAATAAAAATCTACCTACTATGTACAAGGAAAATATAGGATAAAGAATCATCCAACACCTACTTTATCCTAAGCCTTACCAAATGGCTTTATTGACAAAATGTTCTCTTCGAACCTATGAAAGATCGAAGATGGGTAAGCTCCAGGTGCACGTGATACTAGAGACAATGTGGCCAAGTAAGGTCCATAACACCCTAGATAATGCCCACCACGAAGGTCAAATGTGAACATGGGATGCTCTAATAGACACTCAACACCAAGGAAGTCGATATGAGCTACCTCCTCAGGATAATCCACTGCTCTTACCCAAGTGTGGTTTGTCTCAGACAAGTCACTCACTAAACCCCAAATAGGACTCTTAAGTGGGACTAAATCAAGAGATGAGAGGTGTGTATCACTCTCACTCTCAAGTGCACAAGTGAGTAATATGGGTGAGACTAACTCCATGCAAAACTCTTCAGGACAAGTGACATTTTCGCTCTTAAAATGAGTTTTAAGACTGAAGAACAGCCTAAGTGATCAGGGTAAGCTGAGCATCATGCTTGGGCATGGTGACAGGTGAGGAACATGCATTAGTGATAAACTCCACACATACTGGACTAATGTATTCTGGACTCTCAGTGTGAGTGAAGGAAGGTACATGATCAAGAGAGTCCAAAACAATTAGAATCGTGGACTCCACCCTCACACTATCCCCTGAATTGATGGTCTCCAAAGGTGTATCATCATCATCAAACAAAGACCAATCAACCTTTGATGTGAGTGATGTGGGGCCAAGTACACTAGTGTAAATGTATGTGGGCTCCAATGTAGTAATCTCAAGCAATATATCCTCAAAACCCTCACTATTTCCTTCAAGACCCTCAAAATGAGTGTACTTGACGAATGCTCAAGGTCATGGGGACAAGTTTCTAGAAAAACTTTAAGAAGTGTGTCTAAGTCAGAGTAAGACTCTATGATAGACTCTAAAAGTAAGGCATCTATAAGTGAAGTCTCCATGAATAGTGTGAGATGTGAGCATGTAGAGTCAATATGTGATATGGTGTCACAAGTGGTGGATGCAATAGTATGCTTAAAATCTCCCCTAGGTCTCATGTTCTCAAAAAGGAACTCAAGATAGTGCCATGCCATATTCGGTGTAAGATCCAAAATTTCATCTAAAGTGTGGTGCATGTTTGGACACAAGCAATGAAAGAAGCAACTCAAAATGCACACCAACTCTAAATGATGGCTTGGGTAGGATTGTAAAATATTGTTGAACCTTTCCCAACATTCATAAAACATCTCACCCTCTCTTTGATAAAAAGATTTTAATTGAAATTGGAGGATGTGTGTTTGATGGATGGTGGAAAAGCGAAAGTAAAATGCATTTGACAAATCCTTCCAAGACTGAATAGGTGAATTACTAGCATAGTACCAATCCAAAGCAACCTCTTGTAAAGACATAGGGAAAAAATCAAACATAAAAGCATGATCCAAGCAACCATTAGTTCTATGTATGTAAGCCAACTCAAAATTTTTAAGATGGACGTGAGGGTCCTCATGCTCATGCCCAAAATATGAAGGTAACATATGTGTGGTTTCTAGAACAAAGTGTGTGCCATAAATTTCTTCTAGATAACCAACATATGGGTAGGTGGTGTTGGGTGAACCATATGTACATACATTGAAATCCATGTTCATCATTAAAATATAAAAATTAAAGAAAAGGAATAAAAATAGAAAAACTAAGCTAAAAATGCAAACTAAACTAAATGCAAAGCAAACTAACTAAATGGCAAGCAAATGCAATATGCTACAATGCAAAAATAAAGAAAAACTACTAACTAAGAGAATAGAGATAGGAAAAAATATTCTCAATTGCTTGAGATGATTCAATCCTAGCTCCAAATTGTGCACAAACAATTGCTCTTCCCGGTAATGGTGCCAAAATTGCTTGTCGCTCCACAATGTGGATTTACATCCCAAGTGCAAGGTGGTCTTATATAGCAATTTAAATCTGTAACAGTGAAGTACCGGTCGTACCCACAGGGAGAGGCGCTGTTAACTCACAATTCTTTTTCTCTTATTTAGTAGGTGTCACACAAGAAAAAAATCAAAGAAAATTGGTTTGAGTTTTGAAAATGAACCCTACCTAGGCATTTTTTCAAACACCTAGGAAGTGGCAATTAAAAATCCAATTTGAAATTATCGAAGAAAATTTGATCAAAATAAAATAACTATAAAAATGACTTGGATCAAACCAATTCAAGTAGTGATTTCTATAGATTTTCAAGGAGAACAATGACTAATTAATTTGATTAAATATCAAGTTCACTTGGACATTGTTGTTCTAGATCAAACACTTAGAGTGCAACAAAGCAACTCACATATAATAAACATAGAATATACAATCAAGAGTTAATCTAGTATCATCAACTGGTGGTTTCAAAGGATCCAAATAAACTAATTATGATTCAATAAATCCAAATGAAATTGAAAATTAAAGCACAATTAAGAACAATGATTGAAAGATAGTTCATGTAATTGAAAACCTAAATCAAACACTTAGAATGCATAACCTATAAAGAGTACATATAAGTTCTATATTAGCAATCCACATACAATTTATCAAAGAAGTACATGAGAATTCTAATTAGCAACTTATATATAATCTATATAAGCTATACAAACAAGGCTAGATCTAAAGTTAATAATTAACAATTTCAATAGATCCAAACAATTCAACCATCATTTGAAAAGAATTTCCAAGAAGATTTTTTTTTTTTTTTTTGGTAAGTAAGCGTATTTTGGATTAACGGGGAAATTATGTACAATGTCTTAGGGGCATTCCCCCGTGATACAAGTTACAAAATAACTAGTGGATTCCCCAACTATTGAGCAAATTAGAATTTACATTAGCCAACATGACATGAGACTGAGATAGCTTTCTTCAAACTTCATTTTGGATTCCATGCACAATGGTTGCCATAGGTGTAGATTGCTCTTTGAAGATTCTCTTGTTCATTTCTTCCCAAATGTGGTAAACCAAAATGTGGTAAACCAAACTGGCCCAAGCAAGTTTATAAAGTACACGGCTAGGGTGCTTCCCACTAAATTTGCCCATGGCCCAAGCAACTTCCATTTTCCAAGTTTTTGTGGGTTTGACAATAGAGCATTTCCTTAGAATAGTAGTTCTCAACTCAGCCGTAAATAAGCACTTGAAGAAAATGTGATCCAAAGTTTCAAGGTCATTTCCACATAATACACAAGTTGGATCAATGCTCATGCCCCAACTAATCATTCTATCTTTGGTGTATAGTCTTCCTCTAATAGCAAGCCAAATGATGAAACTATGCCTAGGAATATGTTGATTGAACCAAATCAAATGATGCCAAGGTACCTTGTTACTCTTCTCACGAATAGCATTCCATGTTGCAGCCACTCCATATGCTTCATTCTTGGATACACTCCATATAAACTTGTCTTCCAAGGTGGTGCTCGGCTTGTAATTTGGAGGTACTCAAGGATTATTTCCCTCAACTCCCAAGTGCATGGAAAAGGCCACTTCCATTCCCCATTTGTGACTATTCGATCTACCCTTGCATTTGTAGGCAGCCCCGTATCATAGGCTATCCTAGGACCATATTTGGGAATCAAAGGCCCAAGAAGATTTAAACATTGAAAAGCAAAATACCTTGAAAATCCACATACTTCAGTTACTCTCCTTGATTTGAATCCAAGCAAGAGAACTACTTACACATAATGAAAGTGAAAATACTTGAAAATGAAACAATTCTACTCATAAGCTAGAAATTCTGATACAAAAATTCAAAGAAATGAAGTTTGATCCACTTTATCTCTTTAAAACTCTCTCTCTACAAAAGAAAATCTGAAAAACTGAAATGTACGTAATTGTCTCTCTCTCCAAATGACCTCACTCATCTATATATAATACAATACAAGAAAGTACTTAATTGCCCTTTTACCAAAAGCTGAATTATAGAATTCTCGCATCGCAGGTTGGTTCGAACAAATGTTCAAACAAGATGATTGTTCGAACAAAGGTTCGAACCAGTTTCCAAGACTTAGTCATTTTTGCTCCAGTTGGACCTTGCATGTCTTCTGTTGATCGAACCAATGTTAGAACAAGGGCTGGTTCGAACCAATGTTCAAACCAAACTTCCATACTTAGAATTTTTTCTCGCCTCGAAGTGTTGTTGACCTTCTGTTAATGGAACAAAGGTACGAACCAAATGTGGTTCGAACATGGGTTCAAACAGCTTTCCCTTAGTAAATTTTTTTCATCTCTTTGTCCGCACCAGCTTCTGTTGTTCTAACCATAGTTCGAATAGCTTGTGGTTCGAACAATGGTTCAAACCACTTTTCTCCACACTTAGCCAATTCTGTTGTTGTCATCTGTTGTGCCTTCTGTGATTAGAACAAAAGTTTGAATAGATTGTGGTTCGAATAAGTGTTCGAACCACTTTCCTGATTTCCTCCATTTTGGTCCAATTTCAGTTATTTTTGTCCCAAACACCTGTAATTCACAAGAAATTCTTATTAATGCATTAAAACTCATTTTTTCATCTTTTTAAAATATAAATTTACCGAACAACCCACAATTTAAGGTTTATGACTGTACTTTTCATTGTACAATCATTATTCGCCAAAGACTTGAGACAATGCGGAGTCGCCAAAAGAGCTATGCTAACCGGAGACAGAGACCACTAGAGTTTGAGATGGGAGATCACGTGTTTTTAAAGGTCTCACTACGAAAGGGGGTGTTTTGCTTTTGCTGCAGAGGAAAGCTTTCACCTAGATTCATCGGACTATTTCAGATTTTGGCTAGAATTGGAGATGTGGTGTTTGTCTTGCCTTGCCACCACAATTATCTGGTGTACATGATGTTTTTCATGTATCTATGCTGAGGAAGTATAATACTGATCCATCACTTTTTCTTGATTGGACTGAACTTAAATAGATTCTAATGTGACATACAAAGTAAGACCAGTGAAGATTTTAGATTCACAAGAACAAGTTCTAAGAGGAAAAAATCATTCCTTTAATTAGAGTATTGTGGAAGCAGCATGATGTTGAGGAGTCCACTTGGGAACGAGAGTCAGAGATAAGGAATAACTATCTAGAATTATTTAATGATCCAAGTATTTTCTAAATTTTGAGGACGAAATTTTTTTAAGGAGGATAGGATGCAATGACCTAGGAATTTTAAATCTTGCTTTGATTATTTTTTTAATTTCGTAATAAAGAATTTAGTTAATATAAATTTGGTTTAGATATTAATTAAATATTTATTTTATTATGGATGCATGGTGGGTGTGAGAATTTCATTTAATATTTAAATAATTTATTTTTGTTATAAAATATATTTTAATTGTAATTAAATTAAATATTAAATTTTTCTTAATTAACGATGTGCTATGCTAATATATATATATGTATACATGGACTAGAATTCAAATTCTAATTAAATTTTTAATCGGATAGTTGATAATATATTTATATGCATTTCGGGGATTTTGTTATATATAATATTATATATATTAATACTTTGCGAATCCAATTTGGATTCACAACCTACTAGACAATTACTTGTAGGTATATATAGGTATATATATAAAGGGATTGGGAAACGTGCAACCCAATCTTATTAGTACTCTAAGTCCACTGGTAGTCTATTGCAGGTGTGTATAAATAGATGTGTGTATATATATATATATATGTAACGTAAGGAATTGGCAGAGAGTTAAAAGAAAAAAAAAAAAGAAAAAAGAAAGGGAGAAGAGAAACAAATTGGGTGTTCTTTTCACAATTGGGTGGGTGTGACTGGCAGCGAGCCGTGAAGGTAAATTGGGTGTTATTTTCACAATAAATTTGGATTTAATTTGAGATAGAGGTAGAGTTAAATAAAAATTAAATTTATTATGTGTGGTTTAATTTTGTGAATCTTTGTTATTATTTGGTTTATTGTTACATAATAAATTATGTGATTGTGACTATCTTATAGATTGGAAAAATATGTATAAATTAATTTTGATGTTGATGAATTAAATTTTAGTTGATGTAAAAAGTTTTTATTTTAAAATTTGTGTTTATTACGGAACCTTGAAAAAAAATATATCTTTAAAGTAAGACTTGTATTTGAATAAATAAATAATTTTTTATTCATTGATTTTACGATTTTAATTTTTGGGTTGTGAGAGATACCGGGATAAATAGTTGGTACTGAAAGCTCTACTGGTGAAAGATTAGGAACCCGTGCGATGTTGAGTTATTGTGTTCAATAGGCTAGTAACTTACGAAACATTGATGAGTTGATATTTTTGATATCTTATGGCTGAGGCATAGGTTGATTGGGTAGCCGTACCTAACCCAATAACTAATAATATGGTTTGTTAAAATAATTTATTTTATTATATGTTGTGTTCAAAATATTTAAATTTAAATTTAAATATTTTTTATATGTGATGTATGTTGACATGACATATTAAAGATTTATACTAAGACACTCATGCATAATTTATTTAATTTTTATTTTTCTCCAAACACGAGTTGATTACTTTAATATACATTAGTATATTGTGCTTATACCCCTACAACCTTAGATGCAAGTGTAAGTGTTGCACAAGACGATGGTCGTGATGGGATCGCTTAGGCAAAGTAGATATTTTAAGTAGTTCGTTAATTTTATTTTAGGAAAAGAACTGTACATTTTTTTTTATTTATTTTCTTTAATGGATTTTAATTATGTATATGTCTCGGTTTAGGAGACTAGAGATGGATTTATTTATTTAATTTTTTCTAAGTTTGGAGGTTATTAGTTCATTATTATTAAATATAATTGGCTTGGTTATTTTGGAGTGATGGTTTTGGTGATCTATAGTTGTTTGTTTACACTCCCAAGTTTGTGAAAAATTCGGGGCGCGACAAGACAAGGGTTCGAATAGCTTTCTTGCCTTTGTAAAATTTCTTCCAAGTTCTAAATTTTTGCTTCGGTCGTTCAACACTGTTGTAGAAACAAGTCTACCTGGATAGAGATTCAGATAGACTCTCATACTTAGAATTTTTCTCTTTTCATCTTTGAGTCCTCCTTCTGTTGATCAAATAGGTGTGCAAACAATAGTTTGTTTGGACATGGATCCGAATGGACTTTTATACTTAGAATATTTTTCACCTCTAAAATTCTGCGCATGTATTGTTGATCGAACAAGTATTTGAATAGAGTCTTGTTTGGACAAGGGTTCAAGCAAGAATAAGATCCCGCACCTTCTTTTCTCACTTTCTTTGCAATTTGTCTTTATATCCTTCCAAATATAGTGAAGACTTACTTAATTATATTATTTGTCAATTTTTCACATTTAGTGATTTAAAATCTATCAATACTTAATTGAGAAATTTAATTGTACAATTTACTGTACAATCAGAATTCTTATGGAGTTCGCTAATGAATAAAAATATTTTAACCTTGACCAAATCTCACATAAATTCAAATTTTCAAACTCAATTTTAGATTCTTAAATTTATATTTCTACTTCAAGGATTCCTTATCCGAATTTAACAACCTACGGTTTTGGGTAAAGAGAAAAACAAAACCGATTTCTACCCGCCACTATCCCACATGCATTGTCATAGAGATCGTGACATGATCGACGAGAGGAAAATCAAACAGCTCTTCAAGGGATAAGAATCAAGGCACCAGCATGTTGTTTTCAACTTTGTATTAGATTCTAGGTCCTAGAAAGAAAAAATAAAAAGAAAAAGAAAAAACTTTCTATTAGATTCTTATTTTAGGAAGAACAATGTTGGAGATCTCTCTTACTTTTCTTATCCAAAACTTCGTACTTCGGGGAAAAGTTATTAAGAGCTGGTGCAATTTTTATATATTCAATATATAGAAATAGAACTTATCGTTCATTACTGGATCATTAGCTAAGAAATGAAAATTTAAGGAGGCATTTAGTTTATATTTTTATTTTTTGTTTTCTATTTAGTCATTTTTAAACATATTATTTGCATTCATAAAACTTATAAAAAAATTAAAAAAATGAAACTTCAAAATAAAAAAAAAAAAAAAAAAAACTCACGCATGGAAAGAAAAAGTATATTTTTGCTCCGTACCTCAATTCCTCTATTTGAAAGTATTTTGTTTTTGTATTTTTCTTTAATAAATGTAAATAATACGTTTAAAATCTACCAAATTAAAAAAATATATTAAATTTGATGAAAAAAGTTATATAAAATTTTGCTTCTTCTATGTTACCAAGTATTAGTTGAAAGAAAGTTAAGAAATAACCGAAACAAATTTATTGCAACCAGAAACAAATCCATGAGAAACTCTCCCAATTGATATATATTTTTGAGATTAAAGGTTGGCTAACTAATTAATTAAGATTGAAATATTACTATTTCACTTGAAGATTTTACTAAATTGCGTGGATTAGAGAACATGGCTAATTAGATTAATCTACCAAATTATAATGTTGAAGATTTTACTAAATTGCATGGATCAGAGAACTTTCTCTAATTAATTAGATTTGAAATTTCCGAGCTAAGTAACCACACACAAAATAACACAAAAGATTAATGAGGAAAGCTCTTTCGTAGGGAGAAAAACTCTATTATAAATTTCACTATCAATAAATTACGATACTTTACTTAGACTCTTTATGATTCACTTGCATAAATCTTTTTGTTATTCTTGCCCGATTCACTCAAAAAATCCTACAAGTGAATTTTCTAGTTCACACAAAAAGTTAAGAAAGAATGAAAGAAACAAAGGCTACAGGAAGAATATTAAACTTTCAAGAATACCCTAATATGTCCCCCTGTCTATACGTTCATTAAGGTCAAGTTCATATATATAGAGTTGAAACAGGTTTCCCTAATTTGGTAGAATAGAAAACAGATACATCCAAATAATACATGGCTCGAACCTTCAAGCATTCAGCATCGTGCTTGCACTAATATGTCGAACCCTTGTGCATCCATTCTCTAGCTTACAGACCATATTGGAATCTGGTTTAAGCTATAGCATATAAGTGGCGCACCTGTGAACTCTCTGCGAGCTCCCAGCACCAGTTTGGCGTAACCTCGTGTATCCTGCGTATTGCCTGTGATATGTACTGAATTTCTTTAATTCTGGTTAGCTGAATCCTAATTCGTGTAAGAATGTATTTGTTCAGTTTTTGACTTATTGGAACTTTATTGTCTTTAGAAGGTTACAAATATTTTAAACTTGATGTGATTTATCTTTTTCTTCAAATTGAAAACATTTAAATTTTCTCTCCTCGTCAAATTCAAAAATATTCTAATTATGAATATTTAACTTAAAATTTTGTATGAATTTGGCATAAAACTTTACAAGATTAATCTACAAATTAACAAGCTGTACTAGTCAGCTTGTGATCCCAATTGCCAAACACTCAATTCAATTCTTTTGCCCTTTTTCAGGCCTAAGAGAAGTCTGTAAGTAACTTTTGAAGCATATATGAAAGGTTCATATACACTTGCCTTGCATATTTACCCCCCCGCCAGAAATAAAGAATAAAATGGAAAAAAAGAAATTATGCATGGACTTGTTGGACAATGTCCATGTGAACATCACGTGATTGCATGAGTATAAGGTCAGCCGCCCCCTTCTCTCTCTCTCTCTCTCTCTCTCTCTCTCTCTCTCTCTCTCTCACAGTTCAAAAGCTAGCTACCTGGAAAGATGGTATAAAACCACCACAACTTGGAGAATTTGAAAGGGCCATTTCTTTGATTCTTGCAAACCTTGAAGACTATAAAATCCTATCTAGCTCTTTCATTCCACAGCCAGCATTGCCTCTTCAATTCCATATATATATATATATATATCTCATTCTCACTAATTATAAGTCTCTCGCCACTCCATTCCATCCATATATAATAGATATATATACACGAAATTAAGCAACAAATTTGAATTAATATGAGCCTGCTGATGAACTCCCAAAACGAAAAAGAGTATTACTCGTCAAAGCACAAGAAGAGGCTAACACAAGACCAAGTGAGGCTCCTAGAGACAAGCTTCAACTCCAACAAGAAGCTAGAGCCGGAGCGCAAGCTCCAGCTCGCCCGTGAGCTGGGCATTCCTCCAAGACAAATCGCCACTTGGTACCAAAACAAGCGGGCGAGGTGGAAGACTCAGAGCCTTGAGCTCGACTACAGCGCACTCCAACTGAGGTTAGAAACTGCCGTCGCCGATAAAAGACGGCTTGAGAGGGAAGTCGAACATCTTCGAGGAGAGTTGGAGAAGGCATATAAGGTGTTACTTGCATTAAAGCAACCACCGACAGCTCCTCCTCCTCCTCCTCCTCCTCCTGCTGCAGTTTCTTGTATCTCTAGCTGCTGTGACGAGGGAGAAGGGAGCTATACCTCACACGATCATCAGCATCATCACTTGAGTTGTTCTTGGGTCAATAGTTTTGAGGCTCTGCAGCTTGAGGAGCTCTACGCTTCTTTGATGGGTGCAAATAGGTCAAACCGTGCCTAAAGTACTGGCCAAAACCTATTTCTACTTCTTTTGGTGTTTTGGGTTCATACACAAAACAGTGTTCTCTTGGAGGCATGCATCTTCTATGAAATTTTATCAAGTTGTATATTGATATTAACTTTCCTAGTATTTTTCTTCCTTTTCCTTTTTTTTTTTTTTTTTTTGAAGGGGGGAAGGGGTGGGGAGAGGGGATTGCTGCAGAAAGTAAATGGTGTGAGAGTTTGCACCAGCAAGATTAATGCATTTAGGCCGAGTCTGAGTGGATTTTTTTTTTTTTTTTAATTTTCAAACTTTGATTTCAGCCAATCTGTGGAGAATTCCTGTTCCTGTATATCCTTTCAAAAGGTTAATCCTAGAAAACAAAATATCTGGGTGATATGTGTTTCATATAACACTTTTAACTTTTAATTGGTCTAGCTAGATTTGAAGCAAAAAATAGATGAAATCGAGAAGCAACCAGTTCTGGTTGACTTACCAAAAAAAAAAAAACCAGTTCTGGTTGAATAGCTATAGCTAAAAGACTTTGAAAAAATATTGATACAGTTTGTGTCAATTGCCAATTTGTTGGAACTAATGTATTTTGAGGAATTTAGAATGCGATGAATTCTTTAGAATGATTTATGGTTCCTTCTAGTAGTAATCTCTAGATTGCTTTTGTAATAATACCTAAGATGTTTATATTAAATATGAGTGATTGATGCAGAATCCAACTACTCTTATCTCATAAAGAGAAGCGCTCTATGAACAAAACTATTCTGATCTCATAGAGAAGTGCTATATATATAAGAGAAATCATTACTATGCAAAATTTTATTATCTTTCAACACCTTCAATTTGTTTAACATCATATCAAAGCAGATTTTGATTAAATTTTAGTCATCAATTCACAGCAAGAAAACAATATCCCTTGCAAGAGAAAAAAGAATAGTTCCAAGGTGATTCAAGAAGTTCCAAGAAGATGAAAATTTTAACCTCTTGGCCATGGGGAACAAGAAGACCAATGCCTTACCATTAAAAAGAAAAAAAAAAATTCACCAATTCTTCCCCAAATAAAAGAGTAAGATCAAAATCTTAAGAAAAAGCATTGAAAAGAGTGTTGAAATTAATGCATTTTGAAGAATCTATATAGAATGAAAAGAATTCTTTGGAATGATTTAATAAGGTTCCCCAGGTAGTAATCTCTAGATTGTTCTTATAACAACTTCTAAATATTTCTTATATTAAATATGAGCCGTTGGGGTAGAACTCTAGAACCCTCCAACGCCATCTATAAATAGGCCTAATGTAGCTAAAGTAAGGTCGTGTACCCATGGAGAGAAGTGCTCCTTGAATAAAACTATTCTAATCTCCTAAGAGAGAAGTGCTCGAATAAAACTATTTAATCTCGGGGAGAGAAGTTGTTGACCCAAGATTTATAAATTTAGTTTTATAATTGATTTTAATAATAACAAATATTAAATTAAATTTTCATAATTAACTTTTAAAGACTTATATGAAATATTACAATCAATTTTAATTTGATAAATTAAAGATAATATGCTTGGAAGATATTGATATTATTTTTCAGATATTTTTACATAATTTGGGTGAAAAAATCGAGAAATATCAAAGATTGGATTAACAGAATTCAAAGTAAGATGAAAACTTGAAGTAGAGAGTTAACTTGGATGAATAGACAAATCAGACACATGTTTGCATATGGATGATATTGGAAGATCTCACGCTTCGATTTCTATGAGATTTTAATATAATAAATTAGATTTCTATTTCTACAACTTTACAGAAGGGACATTTTTGTGAAACTGAATTTAAGATGTCCAAGAAAGTTCATCATTTTGTAAATATAGAGTCCAAGAAATTTCATCATTTTGCAAATATAGAGTGCTATCTTTCTACACTTATACCTCATCTTTCATATTTAACTTGTAAGAGTTTCTTTTTTTTTATTTGATTCAGTTTTAAACTCATTATTATTATTGTAAGAAAGGAAAATTCATAACTCTTTTAATTTGTGAGAGTTGGATGAGCTCTTGTTAATTTTGGTTCAAGTGTTAGAACTAAGATAAGAAATATTATTTGAGAGAAACTTATGGAGTGAATTGGGGATAGAATCACTCAATGTGAGTGATTCGAGAATAGAATCACTTGAAAAGGTTTTCCAACACCTTTGGAAACTGGTGTAACAAGCTCTTCAAAGAATGGTAGAGAAATCTCAAGGCCTTAGAGAGTAGACGTAGGCAATATTGAAGCTGAACCACTATAAATTGATTATATTTGCTTCTCCTCAATTCTCTTTATATTTATTGCAAACACTAGCACTCACTCTCTTCATCCGCAAATATTGAATATTTTTTTAAATATATTCAATATTTGATTATCCTTTTAAATTTGACATATTTGTTTTAGGGGTTAAAATTTTTATTTTCAAAATTTTTTTAAGCAATCCTATTCACCTCCTTCTAATGTTGCTATTTGGGACAACAGAAGTGTTATATGAGGACAAACATTTCTATATAAAATTAGTCTATTATGACCTCTAATTTTTCTCACATAATTTTATTTCAAGTTTAATAGTTTTTGTTCTTTTATCTTTACTTTTTGAGAAGTAGAATCAACTAAGATTACTACGTACTTTTCTCTATGAGGATTTCCTTGTTAATTAGTTCATGAGTATACATACATTATAACTTAGCTTTTTCCAAGGTGGAACCCTAAATAATCTTTTTCATCAATTGTCCTTCATGCAATTAGGTACACATATGTTAGAAGTTATCACATCAACTCATTAGAAAAGTTATTCCACCATATAAGAGATAAACTTCCCTCACTTTAACATCTAGGTTTAAAAGTTGAGGTCTATACATTTATGTGTTGTCAGGCTTCATTATATGTTATCAGAATGGGTTTTTAATTGGGTCTTATCATAGTTCACATTATACTTATGTTCATGCGGGCTTACGTGAGGGGGGCTATTAGAAGTTGGTTCATATCGACCCATCAAAAAAGTTATTCTTCCATACAAGAGATAGATTTCTCTTACTTTAACATTTAGATTTTATGATTGAGACCCTTACTCTTATGCATTATCAGGCTTCTTTACAACATAGAGGCATCACTGTTAGAAAAATGGACTTGAGGAAGCAAAACATGAGTGGCCGTTAGAAGCTATAAGCATCACTACCAGAAAAATAGACTTGAGGAAGCAAAATACGAGTAGCTGTCAGAAGCGGTCGCTATTACTTGCTTTTAGAGCATGTGCACCAGAATTGGTAAATAAGCATTTTATGTATTTTTGCTAGCAAATATGAAGAAAATCATCTGCACTAAACTCTCCAAAGCCACAACTATTTTTGCTCCTGCTACAGTAACTTTTCATTTCTACCGAGTTATTGTTCACCAGTTAAACAATTGTTTATTATTTGTTGAAGAAGACAATGGCCTTTATATTGAAGAAAAAAATGAGCTCCAATTTTAGAAAATTAATTTTTTAATAGACAATTGGTAAAATGCCTAGCATTAATGTGGCTTGAAAAAGAAAAGCTACTAACTAAACCCAAAATGTGTACTGTTTACTAGATAATTTGGCTATCCATTGGTGCACTTGCTCTTAGCGACTACTTTCATCACCTTTACCAATCCCTTAGGGGTTGCTAAAACCTAATTAGTTCTCAGCTTTCATTTCTCCTTCTCTTAGTACTCCTTCCAGCTTTTTCATTCTCCCCCTCTCACTCATTGTGCTCCCTCCCTCTCTCATTTGCTCAGTGTTCTTACTTCTTCTCTCCTTCTCCATCCCTTTTGCTTGACCAATCTCCTTCTCGATTTTTCTCTGCTTTGAAATCCCTCCTTCTTCACTCTCCTCTCGCTAAGGCACTCATTGGTTCTATGTACGTCGCTCAGCGAAATAGCATTAGCCTTCTCAAGATCTTCGCAACCAAAACCCCATTGGAGCATTCCTTTGCTGAAAAAGTCGTGAAGCTGACTAGTCCTAGAATAGGCAATGTTTGTCACCTCTGCAATCACCTTTTTTTTTGCGAATTATTTTTTTTTTACTTGTGAATTAACTTATTCTCCTTACCTCATTACTGCATTTTTCTTTGTTTTTTTTGGGTGAATTTTCTGATCACTGAAACTTGGTTGGGTTGAATTGATTATTATATTAATGTGTTGTTGAATTTGGTTTTTTTGTTGGTCTAAATTTGGTTGCTAGTGGTTGAGCTTGGTACATGTTTTGGTTTTTCTGAATTTGGGCATGAAATGAATTTAGGGATGAAATGAATTTGGCTATGCTGTGCTGGCTTTTTTTTTTTTTTTTTAATGGAAATCAAACATTCCTCATACGGCAAGTATAATTTTCATAATTATACTATTAGTGTATTAGTCAGATTTCAAATGTGAAAAATTATAGTTTTGGAAGCATCTGCAGCATTTGTTTGCTGTTCTTAGTTTAGTCACCAAAGTACTACTCAAAGTGAAACAATTACTGAGAGACTAAAAAAAATGACAAATTACAATTTTCAGTCTCAGCATTTCCTTGAATTCGATGGCTTTAAATTTAAAAGACACTAAGCATACAGTTTTTCAAGTCCATTTTGACTTGTAAAATATACATAAATGAGCGTAGAATCACACTTGCAAGCTATACTAAGAAGAGCCTTGTACAACATAAACATTTGGAATGTTAAAGTGAAATTTGTTTTATTGATGAAAACAGTTTGGTTTAGCTGTGTTCTACATTTGCCATACTATTTATGTATAGTCATGTATATCTGGGGATAGAAAGTAGATACAAATGCATGTATAATTTTCATACATGGGTACATACAATATGTAGCTTTCGAATTCCTGGAATCCTAATATTATAAATACTCATTTTTTTTCTTTATTATTATAGGCTCATAAATAAAGTTTATCATGATAGATTGTTCCACACCAACATCAACATCTAGCTAAACTTTATTGGAACCCAAAAAAAAAAAAAAAAAAAAAAACGCATGACTATACATGCATAAATTTTTATTGTTTTTTCATTTAGACAACAATTTATGAGAAATGCAACTTGATGGGTTAATTCTTTGCTTTAAATTGACTGTACTAAAATTATTTATTTTCTGAAACATTCTCTTGGTTATATAGTATTTTTTTTCATTGTTAATTCATTTACAAATTCATCACCAATGGTTTTTCTCTACGTTATGTTCTAAGAACAAAAGATTTGTTTTTTGAGTAAATTTTGTTTTGCACTTTTAGTTTTAATCAAAATTTTACAGGACCTGAGTTTTTTTTTTTTCTTTGTAATAATTTTCGGCTTGAACTTGTAATTAGTACCTTACAGCAAAAGAAGGGTACATGGAAATAGGAAAGTTCAAGGAGACATCCTTTTAGTATGCTATGTATTGATAAACATATGTTTGTTTCAAGGCACTGCTTTTTCTAGATGGTTGTAGCTCATATCCTTATTTAATATTCACCAATGGTTGGGTTTTTCCCGAAGTCAGTTTGCATCACAATTTATTTATTTAATTTCACCATATACATAGCTACAAATGTGCATGCAATTGTGCGCGTGCGCTTGTGAGAGAGAGAGAGAGAACATGCTATCAACAATGAATTTTGTCAAGATTCATTTGCTTCGGTTCAAAATTTTTCATTTTTGGGGTAACATAAATCAAATGGAAGAGGAAGATTTGAGGGTAAGAAAGAAATGCTAATTATATATAGCCTTTGCTCTTAGGTTAGAGCACATGGAAACCAATGGTTGGGTTCTCTACAGTTTCTTTACTTATCAAGAGAAAAAAAAAATGAGGAAATGTAACTGTTACATGATTTTGTAGGTTGATACTGGATGTATATATGCTACTTTTTATTATTTGAATGATAAGAGACGACCGGTTTTCTTACCTCACTTTTCAGCTCTAAATGTGTAAAATTTGAGTTTCTCAATTAGATTTCCTATCTTCAGACTAAATATTTAAAGACTTATACTCTAACCTGAGACCAAAGATACTAGTGGTTTTGAATTCAAATTTTCTAAAGCTAGGTAGAGAACGCGCACTCCCCTTCTCGAGTTGAAATTTTCATCTTCTTTGGGTATATGTAGAATTTAAGTTTCTCAAATATATATATATATATCTTCTGAATGAAGCTCCAAACTACTATGATGTATTTGGAGTGCTCCAGTTCGTCGGTCTTAAACTTTCCAATTTTGCTTGATCAGTTGCCAAAAAAATGACTAAAAAAAATAAAAATAAATAAAGAGAAGAGAGAATAGAGATAAGAACTGCGTTGATGAACAAGAATTGCTTTGAGGGCAATTCAACCTCTAAGATTGAATTTAATCATTCATGTCCACTGCCATTATATATTATGTATTTATAGCTACATTTGACTAAATAACCTAACAATTCTGTAACCAGCTATTCATTTTGAGCTAAAGAATAGGCTGACCCAACAGACTAACCACCCAAGCCCAACGATGAGTTGGCCTTAGTTAGTCTGTTGGTCCAAGCAAATTTCCTAGCCCTTTTACAATTGGATCTTGGGCCATCAACTACCTATGATGAAGCCCATCAGTTGTTTTCCTTGTGTTGCTTGTGTTACCCATTGATTTCCTTATTTTGCCAGCTTCCTCCAAGTGTACTCCAACTGTCATCCATTGATTTGGCTTCAACTCTCCCAACCACTTTGCATTCATTTTCATTGAATGTAATGCCTTAACTTTTATGTTGGTAAGTTAGCTTGGTCTATTAATTGCTTCCACTGTTGAAGGCCAAGATGGGAGGGTCTAGAGTTGCAGATCAACCATCTATGTGTCCTTTAAATTGCCAATCTGAGGGCTGGTGTTAGTCTTATCTCATCCGTCCATCAAAAGGTAAGGTGAATTGTTCCGATTGCTTCTCAGTTTCTTCATTTTACTCTTCATTAAGGCAAACTGCCTTTTTATTTCACACCATGGGTCTGTGCTGCCTTCTGTTCTGTTCTACTTTTCATCTCATTCTTCTCCTTCCCTACAACTAGACCCACCTGGGCGAACCCATTCATATGACCACTACCTTCCTCCTGAAAATTAACCTTGTCCTCAAGGCTAGGAAAATCCATGAATAAACGATGGATATTTTCCCAAGTGGTTTCCCAACTGGGCTTCCTTTCCAAAGAACCAGTGCCTCGTAGAATGATCGATGGCCATGAGATCACTGCCGAACCTGCAAAATCTCCACCGACTCAAGTAAAATATGACCATTGGCAAGTTAGAGGTAGCTCTGCTTCAGGCATGTCCGTTCCCCCTAGGTTAAGCTTAAGCTGAGAAATATGAAATACCGGATGTATAGAAGAAGAAGAAGAAGAAGAAGAAGGTAGATCTAATTTGTATTCTACTTGGCCTATTTTTTGAAGTACTTTATAAGGACCAAAATATCTAGGGGATAGTTTCAAAAATTTTGGGTTTACGAAATAATATTTGTTTGTATGGGTTGTAATTTCAAAAAAATCCAATCCCCCTATTGATAAGATTTTATCATTGCGATGTTGATTTTCTTGTTCTGTTCTGTTTTGAGCACCAATGAGTGATTCCTTTGGTAACTGAGAGACCTAGATTGAGCTTGTAAAATATCATCCATTGTCTATACCTGAGCTAATCTTGAAATGTATTGAATCAACTTGGATGGTGGCACACCATAAAGAGCTTGATATGGAGACATTTTAATGGATGAGTGGTTTAGAGCTATTGTACCACCACTCAGCTAAATAAAAGCCACACTGACCCTTTTTTGCAGAACCTCAGAAGTTTAACAATGCAAATATGTTTCAAGGGTCTTAGTAACTTCAGTCTGGCCATCATTTTGAGGATTGAAGCTAGTACTGAAGTGAAGACCCTTTCCCAAGAGACGAAAAATTTTAGACAAAAACTTAGTAGTATGATCCCTGTTTGAAATAATAGCCTTAGGCAAACTATGTAATTTAAAATTTTGAGCTAATTGAGCTACTAAGTATGGGTGAGTTAAAGGGATAAAGCGGTCAAACTTTGTTAATTTATCAACAATAACCCGACTAGCAGAAAATCTATTAGAATCAAAGAGACCTTCAATGAAATCCGTAGAAATGTCTGTCCAACTCTGAGTAGGAATTAGTAAAGGCTATAGCAAGCCAATAGGAGCTTGGTTAGAATATTTGCATTTCTGACAATTAGAGGATTCCCTAAGCCATTTTGAATATCAACTTTCATTTGAGGCCAAAAAAGTCCTATTTAGACACTTTTTAAAATCTTTTGAAAACCACTATGACCAAGTTAAGGATCTATATGCACATATTGTAGGATAATAGTTTTCAAAGTGGAATCATCAAGAACATAGAGTCTATCTTTCTAGAAAAACAACATTTGTAATCTTATATTGAAATACCTTGATAAACTATTGATCAATCTTATGAATAATTTCTTAGACCTTAGGATTAGAATGATAAGCCTTTTGCAAAACACAAGTAATGTAATAAGGTAAAATCAGATTCCTCAATAATTCTAGAGGGAGCATTAGCCACCTTATTATCAACCCGCTTTTTATAATCAATCACAAAATTGTACCCCATGAGTTTAGTAATCCACTTTTGTTGTAATGGAGTGCCAATCTTCCATTCTAACAGGAATTTATGACTATGATGATCAGTCTTAATGATAAAAACCTACCTTGTAAAGTCAAATTTATGACAAATCCAAGCAAAAGAATTAAATTTGCAATTAAGCAAGTTTCCTAATTTAAAGAGAAAAAATAGTTTCCAAAGATGATGAAACTTACAGTAAAAAAATTTCAAATATTGAAAATATACACAAATGTCCTAACTCAACAAATTTAGTTTCTTAATTCTAAAAAGGAAATAATACCAAAGTGAATGGTGACTGCAGTGATTCTAGCTTGTCAAGTTGCCTAATTGATCAAAAGAAAGAATCTAAGAATTCTAATTGACTAAAGACTTCACCATGAAGCATAAAAAATTCCAGTACAATCTACAAGCACGTCGCAGGGAGCTCGAGGCTTTGAGCATCAAGGATAAAGGCTAAAAATAAAAAATAGAAGACCTCGCAGGAAAGACGCAAGGAACCTAAAGGTTCGACCTACTGAAGATTTTGAAGATCTTATTTCCTATTTAGTTTAGGAAAGTCTAGGTCTTTGTTATTCTATATATATTTGCCTAGACCTAATTAATTAAAACAATTGAGAGAGAGAATATTTATAGTCTTAAGAAGCGAGTTATTTCTTTAGGTGAGCTTTGTCATCTTTCTCTTTCTTCTACTCATTTTTGAGTTTGTAAGTCTTAGAGGATTTTAAGGCGCATTTTCTAAGAAGTTGGAAACTTTTTCCACTTAGTCTAGGTGTATCGAGGAGTCCAAGTAAGTGGTCGAAAGAATTTGTGCGAGGAGTCGTAAAAAGTTCAAGTAGGATATTATAACCTAATTTTATAGTGAAAGTTTAGGTGGTCTTCAAAATTAGACTTGGAGTATTTCCCTTGCTAGTTGGTAAAGGGTTTTTCTTTTATCAATCTCATGTTTTCTTTGTGATTGATTGATTACTCGGAGTGATTCAAAATTTTCAATTAGTATTAAAGCAGATTCACTCGTTTTTCAGAGTGTGATCCTTTTTACATTTGAAACTGTGAATTCACCCAGAGAAGAATCGAACATTGGGAAATCTGAATAGAAAACTTCAAAGCAACCAAGTGCTTTGAATGTCAGGGCTACAGTTACATTACTCAGGATTGTGCAAACAAGAAGAAAAGGAAGCAAGTCAAAGTAATGTTCTCCTTTTTTGATAATACAGACTCTGATGCCTCCCATTCATCCTCGTTTTGTGAATGTAAAAGTAACTTTACTATTTGTTTTGGCTCACATAATTCTTCTGTGGGTATAAAGATGGGTACCCTAAATGACACTAAGAGTGAAGATTCTGATGAGGAAACTGAGGATGGCATCCAAAATGCATACAATGAACCTTGTGAAGAATATTGTGTTCTAAAGAAAAAATAAAAAGATTTTTGCTCAAAAGTGCAACATACTTAAAAAAAAAAAAAAGAGAGAGAGAGAGAGATGTGTTAAAAATTCAAAATGAAGAACTCTTAGGTATGTTGATTATTTTAGAAACTGATAAAGAAATTTAGTGTTAGTTTACAAAAAAATTAAAGACGAAGTTAGAAGATAAAGAAAAAGAGGTAAAAGACCTTTTGACAAAAATCAAGAAGCTTGAAGCCAAAGTGAAGACAAATGGGAGTGTTCTTAAGATGATAAATGCTGGCTCCAATGTCATATAAGAAATCTAGAGCAAATGAAGGTATCATGGAAACAAGTTAGGGCAAGGTTACAAAGGTGAAAATAGTCTACCAGGAGCATCTCCACAAGCTCCTAAGGCCCCTAAAGCTAAACCTCCACATGCTGCAATTCCACCGAAGAGGAGTTCGTTGAAAATCAAGTCACTACTATTTCCTCCTCCTGAGGTGAAAGGTATACAAATTTACAATTCTCATACCATTGTTCTTGCATGTCATTACTATTGAATTAAAGGTCACATTCGACCTAATTGCCACAAATTATATAGGTTTCCTCTCTCCTACAATCCATTGAGGTCCATTAAAACTTTTCATGATTTTAGACCTCACTTTAATAGGCTAATGAGAAAAAACAAATAGAAAAAATTTTCAAAACTCATTGAACCTAAACCTAAAGCCTCTAAGGTTCAAAACGTTTTTTTTTTTTTTTTTTTTTTCCAAAAACGGAAGTTGTTTGTGGAAGAAAGAGTGATTTATGTCACGTGCAGCCCTAAAAATGTTGATGGAGTGAGCCTTGATTAGTAGAGACAAATGTTTTTTCATAGATTAGGCTTTGCATCATTTTTGTATTTTACCCTAGTTTTATGTGATCATGTAGATTATATTTTTTTTTTTTTTTGCAGATTAGTTTCAATTTAATTTGATTTAAAATAAAAAAAAAAAAAAAGAAAAGGTTTTTGGTGTGAGAGGGAATAATGTTTGAATCTTAAAATAATTTTAGGTATTTGTACTCATTTTTAGTCGGACTTGATATAAATTAAGAAATATTGAAGTTCACAATTTGTTAATAAGATATTTTATGAATTCTATCTTCTGACATGTGCGTCAAGCATTCAGTATATATATTCTTTTGAATAAAGATTCCTAATCTCTTGTGAATTGAAAAGAAGTATTTCGATCAATTTTTTCATAATTTTGATGTACTTTTTTTAAACACTTGACTAATTTTGTGTGTATCTAACCATCTACTTGTCAGGGAAAATTGGATTAATACTTTGCACATTTAAAAAATGATGATAAGAAAGTAACTAAATAATATATCCTATCTTGGAAAGGGTTATCAATAGAATAGAGTGAAGTCACCCTATTGACTTTTTGTTAATGAAATAACTATCCACTGGGAAAATACAATATAGAGGAAAAAGTTACCTACCCGCAAGTGTGAAAGTCACTGAAAACTTAAAAGGGATATTCATGGAGAAAAAAAGTATTTTTGAAGGTTGAAATTTAATTAATAAAAAATTTAAGAAAAATCCAAAAATAAAATAAAATAAAAAATTGCTCACAATTAATTTGGTGCGTCAAGATAAATCTCTTTATGTTATGACTTGTTTGAGGGGGAGAATATATGCTTGATTAGTTATACTCTCACACGCGCATAAGTATTTGTTTAATCTTATGGCTTAATTCATCTCATGACATGATCTTGGAAATTTACTTAGGATGACGGATTTTAATTTATTTAAAATGATTGAATGATTGATTTACATGCTTGAATATAGGAGAATTAAAATTTATTTGATAAATTTATTATGAAAGTTTTCTATTTTTTTTGGTCATATATTTTTTAAGAACAAAATAGCTTGTGGTGGATTTGTCCAGAAAGATTTGCAAGATAGAGAAGCTGGTGGTGGTGGAGTGGCTAGATTAATTTGTGTTGTGGTTATATTTCTTTACTTTCCCTTAATTTTGTCAATTTTAGTAACAAAAAGGGAGAGTAGGATTGATATTGACAGTGGTTTTATAATTTTTTGAATTGCTGACATGTAATATTTCATAACATTGGTGTCGATGATT
The DNA here is from genome assembly GCA_019916065.1 of Vitellaria paradoxa. NCBI lineage: Eukaryota > Viridiplantae > Streptophyta > Magnoliopsida > Ericales > Sapotaceae > Vitellaria > Vitellaria paradoxa. The sequence continues at coordinate 27,715,822 of CM034239.1, forward strand.
TTGCATTTTCTTATCTTATCTTGTCATATGATATTTTTAATATACTTGTTCAAGTGATGCTAATATAAAATTGAAATTTAATTTTGTTTTTGTTATGGAATTGCTAAAGGGGAGATTGTAAAGTAAAGTTTATAGCAAATCCAAATAAAAGAATTAATTAAAAGAGAGAAGGTAGTTTCCAATGCAAGTTTCCTAGTTCAAAGGAGCTGGTGTGGGTTTAACTATTATTATGGACTATGCCAATCAAGCATATTCAATTAGAGTCGTTCTTCAACAACATACAAATCCTATCTTAGTGAGAGCCTACAAATTATTCTTCAATTAGAGTTGTTAGAATATGCCCATCAAGCCTAGATTGAATTTTCTTGGGATCTACCCTTACTCCCTTACTAGAAATCAAATTATCTAAGTAATCAACTTCATTATATCCAAAATGATATTTAGATTAGCATATAAGCCATTCTATTGTAGCATTTGTAGAGTCAATTCCAAATGATGCATATGATTTTCAACTGATTTACTATATACTAAAATGTCATTAAAAAAAGACCAAAATAAATTTGCAAAAATACTTTCAAAAGACATCATTCATAAGTTTCTCAAAAGTAGTAGGAGCATTAGTTGGGCCAAATAGGATAACTGAAAATTCATAGTAGCCTGAATGAGTTCTAAACGTTGTTTCAAGAATGTCTTCTTCAACCATACAGATCTAATGATAACTAGATCTTAAATCTTGTGTAGAAAAAATAATAGCTCCAAACAATTCATATAATAACTCATCTATTACTGGTATAGGATATGTATCATTAATTGTGGCTAAATTTAAGTCATGATAATTAACACACATCCTCCATAGCCCATCCACCTTATTTACTAACAAGGCAGGAGATGAAAATGGAGGCTAACTAGGCCTTATTAGCCCAGAAACCAATAATTCTTTAATAATTTTCTTAATTTCTTCTTTTTAAAGTCTCACTGAGATAGGATTTGTAAGTTGTTGAAGAACAATTTGATGTTCATGCCCTCAAGTAGGAGGAAGTCCCTTAGGTTGCGAAAATACTTCTTTATATTTCTAGAGCATAGAATTTAATCTTTCATCACAAATGTTTTGAGACTAACAATCATATCAGATTTATTCTAGATCAAGTGTGAAAGAAACCCTTTTTGAATAGTAGCTTTCAATTGGTGAAACTCCACATGCTCAACTAAATGCCTTTTGTCGTGGATTCCTAAAATGCCAACATGCATTTTTCCCATTTGAAAGTTCAAGCTAAATTGGCAAAATCAAAATAAATAGACCCTAAATGCCTCAGCGAGTGCACCCCAAGAACTATATCACAACTAGCTAAAGGCAATAACACAAAATTAATGTTGAATTGATTACCTTTTATTAACATAAGAACCTGCCCAAAGTATCCTATACTAATAATGGATCACCATTTTCCACTTTAACATGTCACTATTTACCTGCGAACATAATTGACTTACATTTACTACTTTTGGGTTCATAAAATTGTGATTGGTGCTAATATCAACTAAAATAACCATTTTTTCTCCTGTATAGAGCCATCAAGCCTGAAGGCATTAGGAATAGGCATACATATAACAGAATGAATTGTGATCTTTGATTCTATCACTTCATGCGGAGGAGGTCTTACCTCGCATGCGCACAACACAGGATCCTTCTATTTAAATTGAAATGTTTTCAAAGTATCATTACTTTAATTTCTCAAGATGATTTCAAAATGAAATATTGTAATGCGGAATTTGATAATGACAAAAGAAATGAAAGATGATGATATGAGATATGATGTTGTGATTTATGATATAAGATATATTATAGCCCGTGCATAGCTAATAATGCGATATGGCCTACGTGGCAATGAGATAATGATATTGATAAGATAATGGAATATAAAATGTATAATGAGATATGATATTGATCATTTATTGACTTTGGAGATGAATGATACTAAAAATAGTAGGGCATATATGTATGTCCTTAGATTGGAAGACCCTAAATCTGCGTAGAATTTTGGTTATCATACCAATAGATTAATACTAGGGACAGAACCAGAAATTTAGTAAAAAAAGAGCCAATTCATATAAATTTTAATATTTGTTTCTTATTCTCAAAAATGTAATATCAAAATTAAACAGTCTATTTGCGTCTTCAACAAGTAATATAAATCAATAATTGGATTTGTAATCATTTGTAGGTAAAACAATCATGAGAATTTATGATTCAAACACATTTCAAAATAGCACCTGTCAAATTGAAGGGACCAAAAAAACAAATGAATTGGGTACCTATTTATCTATACACCTAGCAGCAAAATTACACCAAAAAAAAAAAAGAAAAGAAAAAATAATTTGTCCACCTATTAATTAAGGGGACTTCCAAATAAGTTAATTGAGAAACGTTAAACAAAAAATATATCAACCATTCAAGTTTCCTATTAGTTTTGTCTTTTTGGTTAAATATTTAGAATGAATTAAAAACTTGACTATATTGTTTGGTCCCTTCAATTTCAAAATAGCACTTGTCAAATTGAAAGGACTAAAAAGACAAATGAATTGGGTAAATATTTACCCAACAATTTAGTCAAGTTTTCACTTACTAGAGAATTCTCAACTCCTAATCCTTCTATCTCATTCAAATCAATAATTTGCGACTTCTAATCCTTCTACTGAATTGGTCTTTAACTAATTAAACACAACTTCCTCAATGATAATTGTCTTCCTTCCCAACCCTTCTAAACATATTAGCCTCTTTCTATCTTGGACGTACATAGTCAACTTCTCAAAATCAAAATAGATTGTACCCAAGGTTCTCAACCACTATACTCCTAAAACCACATCACTTCCTACCAAAGGTAGCAACACAAAATAAATATTAAAATTGTGACCTTGAATTTTCACTTGAACCTACACTATCTATCATTTTCCCTATTAGTCACATTAACTGCCAAAGAAGGTCCCACCTCTTTGCTCAAGTGTCTTATTTTGGCTACTTTAGGATCCATGAAATTATGGATACTACAAAAGTCAATGAGTATGGTCCACCCTTTACCATTAATTACTGTAAGTAATCTAGTGGTTTGAGGTTGGGGTGTTCTTGTGATTCTATGAAGAATGATACCCATTTATTGGTTCTCTTTTAAATTCTGATACTCTACAGCTGGATTTTCTTCTACTACATTAATTCCTCCTCATTCACTAAAACTAGTTCATTGTTAAAAAGGGTCTTTAACACAAATAATTTGGGACTCTTACATTTATGATTCTTGTCCCAATTCTCATCACAATGAAAATGAGGGCCCTTTGCCTATATAGACTTTATTTCCTCTGCATTAAGTTTTTTGATTGGTAGCTTGTTAACTTGAGGGGCTGCAGGCTTACTTTTAATCTCAATCTTAGGCTAGGTTTTTAGAGTATCTTTCCAGGGAATAAGTTTTGCTTGTCCAATTGGAACTGGGCTTTTGTTGTGAATGATTGTGGTACGCATATTGTTGTGTTTGTGTTATACCCTCCTAGTCACTACCAAATTCTCCTCTCACAACCTAGCTAATCCAAACATAGTAGTTAAATCCTTTGTATTAAATAGTCTCACACCATACCTTATTTTTTTTCTTTAGTCTAGTTAAAAAGAAGCTCAATTTATGATGTTCACTGAGATCACTAACTCTGTTAGTTATAGTTTCAAATTCGGACTCATAATCCTCTATAGTGGACATCTATTTTGGTATGATCAATAGATCCATTGGATTTTCATACGAACTCTTGATTAGCATGCATTATTGTATAATTATATATATATTGAGCATGCTAATTATGAATTTACAGTTATTATTGGTGATTTATTAGTATGATTATCTCATTTCCATGCATTCTTGGTGTGTGTATATTTCAGATGATATAATATGGTGTTTTTGGCCCAAACAACACCAAGGTTGCATGTGAGGAGGAGCCAAGGTAAGCCAAAATAAAGAAAGTGCAAGAAGAGTCCAAAGACTCCCAAGACTTCTTCATCTTCCCAAGAGCCATCCCAAGGCATAAGATCGACTACCATGGGTGCCAAGGAGAAGAAAGTGGTTTGAAGTTCAAACTAGTTGAAGTGGTGTGCAGTTGAAGTTCCAGCTTAACACCCTCTCAGTTTTCCAGCCATAACTTTTTCGTCACAACTCGAAATGGTGCCATTCTTTTTGGGTTAGAAACAAGACTTGAAGGGCTACAACTTTCGTGTTTTAGCCAAAGCCCAAATCAATCATCTTGATGATTAAAATCGCACCGGAAGTCAGGGATAGAAAGTTGTCAAAGAAGAACTATTCACTGTAGTTGCAGACGGGCGCCCCACCTCAACCATAGGCGCCCCACAGGTGTCATGGGCGCCCCACTATTCATCAGATGAGCGCCCACCGAGAGCATGATTTGGGTAGAACTCAACATGGGCGCCCCACTTTGGCCATGGGCGCCCCACACCTACCCTTGGGCACCCATGATGTCTTTTCCAGCACATGTTCTGAATGAAATTTTGAGTTTTAATTTTACCTTTATGCCCTTGAATTATGTAATGATATAAAAGGGTAAATTTCTGATGTACTGAGAGTCGAAACCCTACGCACTTCTTCTCTTTTCTTAGTTTAGTTTAGATTAGGGTTAAGGTTTTGATTTCGCTTTGGATTGTTCAAGCTTTCTTTCATCTTTGTATTAAGATTAATCTGTAAGTTCTACTTGTTACTTCATTTGAATTAAAGTTTTACTATTCTCTATAGCTTTGTCTGTTATTCTTGCTTCATAGTACTTCGTAGTCTTCGTTTGTGATTGGATTGTTTTCGAACCCGCTTTAAACCTTTTCAATCTATTTCGTTTTTGGGTTTTGTTGCATGATAAAGATGTTTTTCTTTTTGAATTGCTTCATCCAAGTTTTAGCTATGCTAGGCTAGGGCTTTTCTTGGTTTTAACCTAAGATCGTAATGAAATCGAAGTTCTTGGACTCGGATAATGCAAAGTGAAATGGATTTATTTTCTTTTGAATGACAATGTAATAATTGTAATTCTAGGTTAAATTTCGAAAACGAAAACCTGTGATACACTTGATCTCTGTTTACACTAGCGTGAATTAGAGATCAATTCCATGACCCGGTGATTTCGAACACGACTTCAAAACCCTGGAATCACAGTTTATTTATGAAATAAGGTTTTCTAATGTTGAATCTTCCGGCCTAATCTTACATATGTAAAGATTAGGTTGAGTTAATTACATATTCGAGTTCAAGCCTTCGAGGACATTATAGGTTTAGGTTAAAGCCAAGTATTTTCATTCACCTAATTGTTAAGCACAATTCACATCATTTGTTAATTTTTCAAATTGATTCTATTCTTAGTGTTTTCATTTTGTTAGTTTAACTTGTGTTTTTAAATGTTCAAATCATCTTTTCAATTACTTTCAAATCATCTTTTCAATTACTTTCAAATCATCTGTTCAATTATCTATTCGAAAACTCCAAAAAGATTTTCATTGTTTTCTTTTTGAAAATTGTTGCAAAGGTTTGTCAAAATCAAGTTTTTCAACACTTAGGCACCCCCTTGCTTCCTGTGGAAGATGACCTAGGACTCACCTAGACTAAACTCAACCAACCTCTTATACTTGAGAGTGATCCACTACCAAATTAGAGAACGGTCAACTCTCCCCAAATTTGCTTTGTAAGACTTTAGTGAAATCATTCCAATTCACCATCTAGCCAAAATTCACCAAGAACCAAATTAATGCCTTACTTTCCATATGCATGGAAGTGATCATAAGTTTCTGAAATTCCTAGGCATCATAGTGAGTGAAAAAAAAAGTTTGCCTTATACACCCATTCACTTAGATTTTTCCCACTGAAACTGAGAAATTCCAATTTAATTAAATCTGGCATGAATTCACAAAAATGCTCGAGTACTACTTTATTTGGATTTAAGAAACTCACAGTTTGAGAATTATCTTCATCTACATCAACTTGGTTACACTCACTATTACTGGTAATTGCTATTAGATGGTTGGTCAAGTTTGCTGTCTTCTTATCTTGTTCTTCAATCATAGATTCAAAGAATTCTACATTTTCAATAGTTGATTCATCATCTGAGCTTGTTGTTTAACAGAGTCTAGAATCAAGGGTTAATCGGTTCATAAGTCAACATTGGCCTCTACCAATGTACTTGAAGGGTAGGGTTGACCGAAATACCTGAATCAAGCTAGAAATGTACAAAAATATATATGAGTTACCAAAACATGCCAGAGTATATAGAACACAGCTCAGAAAAACTGAAAAACCCCTCCAATTGTCATTTGGGCCTTATCGACTCAAAATGGATCTTACCAATGAAAATGAAGCTACCACCGCATCAAATTCAAATTGAGCCTCCAAACGAAGTTGGAAAGGCTCCAAATCTCATAGGGATATTAAGGATATAATTCTTGAGGTAGACTCCCTAACTGAGTTAGACTAGATCAAACATCCAGTGTACCTTAGGAACCGAGCCCTGAAAAGTCACCAACGACCCACAATTCACCAAAAACTTTTGAGGTCAATTTGACATCTCAGAGGTCACCACCTGCAAGAGATTAAAGCACTTAGGATGTTTTCTATTCCCAAAAAGTGGTCAGCAATGCAACCCTCGAGCTTGATAGATAAATAAACTAGCTTTAACATAACCAGACATTCAATCCTCAAAACCCGATCAAGGTTAAACCCTCAACTATTTTCAAACTTTTGAGTCTCTGACCCATTTTTCTTTTAAATTATTTCTTTCGATGGTAGCTTAACACAACCCAACATTAACAAAACAACCATGCCCTTGGTAATTTTTGATAACTTAAGAGACTAAGTCTTCAAACTCAAAATGATTAGAGGCCATCATTTTAGCTATGCTAAGTAGATTAAGATCATCCATTACCAAACACTTTGAGCCTGAGAAACAAATCACTTATTCCTTTCAATATACCCTATCTTAGATCATCCTCTACATTGAGGCAAAAAAGTAAGGCAGTTCAAATGCTAGGGGCATCCCTCGTTAGCACAATCATCATTTCGTTGAGACAATTCAAAGTCAACCCATAAGAAGCATCAACCCAACCTAACTCAAAAATGGTTTATTTGAACAAAATGATCAACTTTGAAATAAGGAGATGCCCTCATTTTTTCTACCCTTATATTAGGATAATTATACCACTCACAAGCCCATTGAGTCGGTTTATATTCTTTTGCTATAAACCCCCAAAAGTCATCCTCCACGCTAAGATAATGGAAGACAATAGAATAGAGCCAAATGTAAGGACAAGAGCTAGAATTAATACAAAAGAAGAAAGAAGTTCCAGAGTCTAAGAGACAAAATTAAGCAGAAACTGGAGTCAAGGAAAAAGAAACAATAAGAGCGCAAAAATTAGGAAAGACTTAAAAACCTCGAAAGGAAAGCAAACAATGGTCAAAATCTAGTTGTCAAGTACCAAGAACAGCGAAATATGCTGTAGAGACCCCAATTTTGCCCTCTTACCTAAACATTACGATATTTAATGCTTTTAGTTGAATAGTGCTCTACTAATTAACTTTCCTTAATCATAGGAGATGTCAAAGTGCTAGAATTCAACAAAAGGTAAACATTTAGCAAAATGATGATTATACCCCTCAAAGAAAAAAGAAGTCAAGCTGAAAGCTCGGATCAAGGTAGAAGGCCACCAGACCGTACAAATCTTTCCTTATCAATCAAATAATTCCAGTATCAACACAAGAGCTAAATTCCAAAGTCAATAGTCAATCAGTCCAAAACTCAAAAGTTGACCTCTACAAACACAATCGAAGGATGGTATCAACCGAAAATATCCAAATCAATTAAAAAACACACAAGGATATACAAAACATCATAGACATGTCATAAGACATAGAGATAACAGCCAAAATGCCGCTTCAATGGTCATTCAAGCTTCGCCAATTCAAAATGGCTCCTACCGATGACAAGGAAGCTATTGGTGCACCAGACACAATTTGAGCTCCCAGATGATGTTGGAATATCCTCAAATTTCACAAGAATGTCAAGCGTGCATTTCCTGAGGTAATGATATAGCTAGGTTTGGACAAATTAAGCCTTAGTAGGTCCCTTCAAAGCTTCAGCCAGAAAAATATTTATATTTTGTGAATTCATAAAAATGTCTTAGAGTCATGCCAATGGTAGGAGAAGCCATCTTGGTGGTGCCTCCATGGGTCAAGCAAAAGACATGGATGATCCCTTTCGTTTCTGCCTGTTTCAGAGCAGCAGTTTGTAAACAGACCTAATTTGATCTTGGCGAATTCAAATTAAACCAAATTTTGACCTAATTGGTTTAATTCTCTCCAAAAAGTTTCTAAGAGGTCTCCAGGGCTCTGGAAAACTGTCCAGAGCTTCCTAAAATGATCTGACCCTATCAAGGTAGAACCTAGACCTAGCAAAACATGGCTTGAGCCGAGGCTTGCAAGCCAAATGGCCACTTTTCCCCTTTTAGATGCCAAACCCCTTTTGCAATGAGGATTGAGGCAAGTTGTTCTGCCAGTAAGCATAGGTGTAGCCCTTTGCTTACGTGGTTTGGCAAGATTCTTCACCTACAACCCTAGGCAAGCATTTTTTCTTATATATATGGGCAGAAAAGGTTGCACAAATGATTTTTTCAAGGTTTTTTGCCCATGAAGTTAGTTGGAAATTTTTGCCCGTAAGCTAACGCAGATAAATCTTCCTGGACGGCTCGGGCAGAAGTATTGTTTAGGTCAGGAAAAAAACTGATTGCACTTGAAAAGTGCTATTACAAACTCCACTTTTATATGACTTTTGATGCATTTAAGTAGTTTATTTTGAAGTTTTATTATTATTTTCTTAATTGCAGGTAAAAGGGTAAAATAAGTGAGATTAGCAATGATGAAAGTGGCTGCCGAGGAGAGAAAAAGGGTCCGAAGTTCTAGATGGTTGAAGTGGTGTGCAGCTGAAGTTCCAGCTTGACACCCTGTCAGTATTTTGACCATATCTTCTCACTCACAACTCGGATTGACCTGATTCTTTTTGGGTTGGAAAGAAGACTCAAAGGGCTACAACTTTCGTGCTTTAGCCGAAGCCTGAATCGATCGTTTTTGAGGTCAAAATCGCAGTGGAAGTTGAGGACAGAAAGCTGTCAGAAGCAGCAAACGAGAAGCAGAACTTGAAGAACAAAGTTTCTGTGGTCCGGACCACCTGCCAAATGGTCCGGACCACAGTGTGTTATGCACGCGCGGCTTCACTCCGTCTTTTAGGGTTTTCTTTACAACTTCTTTATAACATCTGCTACATGGCCGACCCAAGGGAGGCCTAGTTTTAGTTCTACATACTTTAGGAACCTCTTTTTCATATTTTCAGATACTTTGAGAGTTTTCGAATAGTTTTTTAGAGAGTTTTCAATTACTTGTCTTGTTTATGGAGTTGTTCGATGTTTGGTTATTCTTCGCTGCACTGCTCTTTCATTACGTAGTTTCAGAGTTGCTTACCGTGTAAGTTGACTTTCGTTTCGTTAATTTAAAATATGATTTATTATTTTCTAGTGGTAGATCTAATGTTTATGCTTTCGTTTATTGCTTTCGTTTTGTTTAAAATCATGCTAGCGTAGAAACCCTAGTTCTTGATTCAACGAATCAAGAAATGGTAGTTTACTCTGATCTATGGGATGTACGTAGACCCTTCGCAGAGTTTGCGAAAGCTCATGCGTAGGGGTCTACAACTTTGAGACGTCTGCGTAGACCCTTCGCATGGTTTGCGAAAGCTCATGCGTAGGGATCTACACTTTTTAAAACCTAATTCAGTTCTTTCAAAAACTTTCGAAAACGAAAACCTTTGACTATATTATCTGTAATCACTGGTAAAGGTTTTCGATTAAAATTTTCTTAATAATTTTGAAGAACTGAAAATTCAGATTTTGAATCCTAATTTGAATTAGTTTATTTCAGAAACATTCGAAAATGAAAATCTTTGACTATATTCTCTGTAATCACTGGTAAAGGTTTTCGATTAAAATTTTCTTAATAATTTTGGATAAACTAGAAGAATTGGAATTGAATCCGAATTCGAATAGGATTGTTTGGAAACCCTTCGAAAACAGAAGTTTTTTACTATATTCTCTGTAATCACTGGTAAAAGCTTTTGATTAAAACTTTCTCAATAATTTTCAAACAAATCCTAATTTAGGTTTTAACGCAAGTATTGCAACCCATCCCATAGTGAAGACGTAAACTACCCGAAATTGATAGTTGGATCAAGGACTTCTTAAATTTATTTGCTTATTAATTGAATTGCCTTTGTTTGATTTACATTGCAGTTTTTAGATTAGTTTATTTTGCTGCGCATTTAAATTAGGAAAAATTCGTTTAGCTAATATTTTATTCCTTGAATCAACAATCAAGATTAAATTGCTGAAATTTTGTTAATAGGTTGTTAAGTTAGTTTAAGTTGAATTTTGAACTTGCAAAACCCTAGGAATTAGTTTTAATTACTTTTCAAACTTAGTTTACAATCAAATTTAGGATTTCCATTTTAACCTAGAAACTAAATATCATAGGCTCCTTGTGAATTCGACCTCGGACCCACCGAGTTAAAACTACACCGCACGCCCTTGCACTTGGGGGTTAATTTAGACGCAATTTCTAATAGCGGTCAAGTTTTTGGCGCCGTTGCCGAGGAGCCAAATTTTAGTTTTTAGGTTGTTTCTATTTTAAGTTAATTTTCTTTCTCTAAAAAAAAAAAAAAAAAAAAAAAAAACTTTTTTGATCCAAATTAGTATTCTGTGGTCCCGACCGTCTACACTCTGGTCCGGACCACAGTACCCTTTCTCTGATTCTTTTCCTAGCTTATGAGCAATTGGATTCGAGGGGAAGACGGTAGATTACAGCGTCCTGATCCCTTAGCTGTTCCTTTAGAATTAGAGTCCTCTTTAGGAGAAACTCAAACTCCTAGAATTCCTACTCCACCATTAGAAATGGCTGCTGAAGATCAAGCTGTTGCAGCGAAGACAATCCTTGAGAGATATCTTGCAGCAGAATAGGCATACTCCTGAATCCTGCATAGTTTGGCCTGTAAACCAAACTTTTCACTTTAAACCAGGGATGATCCAATTGTTACCTACTTTCCATGGGATGGATTCTGAGAATCCATATGACCACTTAACTCGCTTTAGGAACATTTGTGTCACTATAAAGGATCAAGGATGCCAAATAGAGCTGGTATTTCTTAAGTTATTCCCATTTTCATTGCAAGATAAGGCTGCTAGATGGTTTGAATTCCTACCATCTAATTCCATTCGCACCTGGGATGAAATGCAAGCCAAATTCTTAAAGAAATTTTTCCCACCTAATAGAACTGACGCAATTCAGCATCAGATTCTGAACTTCGCTTCACAACATGGTGAGACATTCTACCAAAGTTGGGAGAGGTTTAAAACTCTCTTACATTCCTGTCCTCACCATGGATTTGAAGTCTGGCGTCTAGCGAGCATTTTCTACGGAGCCCTGACACCACAATTGAAACAATTTGTGGAAACAATGTGCAATGGGCAGTTTTACGATAAAACCCCTGAAGACGCTTATGAATATCTTGAATTCTTAGCTGAAAATGCACAAACTTGGGATACCACGGGACCTCAGAATACTCAGAATATTAATGGTACTCCTATTCGAGGTTTGCATCACTTAAGTGAAACCGATGATCTTAAGGCAAAACTAGCAACTCTGACCCGAGAAATAGAGACCCTTAAGATTAAAAAGGACACACCTATAGTTAGAGAACCCATAGCAAATGTCTATTGCGTAGCTTGTGATAGCCAATCTCATAGAACGGATGATTGTCCTAGTATGCCCCTGTGTAGAGAAGTCGTGCAAAATCAGCTATCTAGTGAACTTCCTATCCATGCAATAAACCAATACCGACCTCCATATCGTGGACAGAATTTGGGAGGAAATCCCTATTCTGAAACATATAATCCGGGTGTGAGGAACCATCCAAATTTTAGTTGGAGAAATGATGGAGCAGCTCAAATGCCACAATCTTATCACTCTCCACCTCCTCCAAATCCTCAGGTTTCAGTCACTAATCCAGGATTGCCTCAGAATGTGGGACCTTCTCATACTCCATATATTCCCCCAAATAAGAGGTCCACAGAAGAAACACTTCAACAATACATGAACACACAATCCACACTTTGGGCTCAAAATAATAGAACTTTGGACGACATTAGGGGACAGTTGACTCTTTTAACCCAAACGTTGACTACACAACCTAAAGGTCAATTCCCTGCTCAACCACGTCCAAATCCAATTGCCCAAGTGAAAAATGTTGAAGGGTCTTCCAATATGCCTGGCAATATTGAGCAGGTACAAAACATCACGACGCTTAGGAGTGGTAAAACTATAGATAAAACCATTCACCCTAAGATGGTTGAGGTTAGGGAAGAGTTAGAACCTAAGCGGATGTCGGAAGATAATAGGAGGGAAGGAAAACAACCCATAGGCATGGAAGAAGAAAAATCTAAGAGGGAAGAGGAATCTAAGAAAGAGAAGAGTGAGGAAGAAAAAGGGGAGAATCAAAAGGAAAAAGAACCCATGATAATACCTAGGGAATATGTTCCTAAAGCACCCTTCCCTCAGAGATTTTTGAAAGCTAGGAAAGAAGCCCAAACAGCTGAATTGCTAGAGGTGTTCAAACAAGTAAAAATCAATATACCTCTTTTAGATGCAATTAAGCAATTCCCTTCTTATGCCAAATTCCTTAAAGAGTTATGCACTGTGAAGAGGGGTTTAAATGTTAAAGAAAAAGCATTTCTCACTGAGCAAGCAAGTGCCATAGTACAATGTCGTACTCCCCCTAAATATAAAGACCCAGGATGTCCTACAATATCTTGTTATATAGGGAAGTATTTATTAGTAGAGCACTGCTTGACTTAGGAGCGAGTGTGAATTTACTCCCTTACTCAGTGTACGAGCAATTGGGTTTAGGTGAGTTGAAGCCTACCCGTGTGACTTTGCAACTTGCAGATAGATCAATTAAAGTCCCACGAGGTATAATTGAAGATGTACTGGTACAAGTGGAAAATTTTTATTTTCCAGTGGATTTCATAATCCTAGATACTCAACCACTTACCAGTTTATCTACACCTGATCAAACACCAGTAATTCTAGGACGACCATTCTTAGCAACTTCGAATGCTTTGATTAATTGTAGGAATGGATCCATGAAAATGACTTTTGGTAACATTGAATTTGAAACGAATATCTTTCATGTTACCAAACAACCAAAAGAGGTGCCTGATATACAGGGGGTAGATGTAGTAGAATCTATAGTCCAGGATTACGTGGACCATGAATTTGTCAAGGATCCTTTAGAGAAAGCTATTCGCTTTAGTGAGGAGAATTTGAATTCCATGATATCAAACCAACAGGTAGTTTGCATTGATTTTTTAGGTGTTGAGGGGATACTAGAAAACACTCAACCACATTCCATGTTCACATATGCAAATAATCTTGGGCCTTATTTGTGGTTCAAAGATCACTACAAGGTCATACATTCTCCAGCGTTCTCTACACTAGGAGCATACTCATTCTTGGCACCTCCTAGACTCGAGAAGAATATTTTATTCCTAAAGCTATTTGGTAAGGCTTGGAAAAGATTAGGAGTTGGATAGTATATTTTTTGCATTAACCCTTGTATATTAGTAGATTAGATTTTATTTATTTATTTATTTTTGTTTTCTTTCTGCCTAGATTAAATTTTAATTTTCTTTTAGTTTACTTTTATTTGTTTATTCTAACATTTTATCTCGTAGAAGTTTTATTTTTTTCTTTTAGTACAATTTAATTCAAAGGAATAAACTGCTCAAGTTCTTTTCTTTTCTTCAAATAAGGAAGCTCTTGAGGTAATATCCTTCCTCTCCCTTTTATTTAGTTTTGCACTTCTAATTGGTACTTCACATATATAATTGTTCTTGTTGGGAGTGCTGTAGAATCTAAGTTGGGGGGATGTATTGGGGGATGCCTTAAGTGGCTTGAATAATGGGTGCATGCTTGGTTTAATTTGTGCTTTGTTCTTATTTGTGCCTTTGTTGTTATTGTTTCATGCTCATCATCATGCTCACTATTGCACACTACAGACCCACATATGCATCATGGTTCTCACATTGAGGACAATGTGAATTTTAAGTTGGGGGGTAGGGTTCGCATGATGACCTTTTGTGCCAAAATTGTAAAAATTTAAAATTTTTTGAGCATCTTTAAGCATAAATACATGAATTTAGCACATTTGTACCTACATGTCATCCTTTCTTTCTGGTTTGGTCGATTGTGGAATTAAGTGAGAAAGTGATGAATGAGTTTTGTTCAAGCTTTAATAGGAAACTTAGTTCAAGTTGATTGTATAATGACCTTGTGCATCTTTGACTATCAATAGAAGACGTTTATGTGCTTAGGAGTTGATTTTCTTTAACATTGGTTAATTGAGCATTCTTGGACTAGGTAGAGACTTATACCCCTTAATGGTGAGCTTTTGAGCCTATTATTCTTTTCTTGAGGGGTTGCACATAATCACAGCTCTTTTATTCTTCACTTTGGTTTCCAATGCACCAATTGCATCACACACACTTGCATTAGTTTCACTTGGCATATTATGAGTTGTTGCAAGCTTTGAACATGATGCTAGGCCATCTTTGCTATTGTTGGGCCTCTTTATCCTTTCTTGGTTATGAATTATCCTAGGAACCAACTTGAAGCCTTTTAAATAAAGTGTGTGACATATTTATATATATTTTTCTTGGTTCTCACCTCATATATTATCCCTTAGCCTTATTCACACACTTTTATCCTTACCCTTACATGTCTTGGGTTGTGAAAGCGCCTTAATGTCAATGATGTGAATGGGGGTTGGGAATGAAAATTTTTAAGAGCACATTGAGAGGAAATATTGGGTGGAGAATCTAGCTGATGTATTTTCATTATTTCAAAAAAAAAGAAAAAAAAAAGAAAAGAAAAAAAAAGAAAGAAAAAAATAGAAAAGGAAAAAAAAAAGAAGAGAAAAGAAAAAAAAAAGGTTTGCCATTTCTTTTTGTTCGTGTAATTCTGGGACGTGTGCATTGGATTGTGATTATTGAGAATGTCCCATGAGTCGTTTGTTAGTTTGTGACTAAGCTTCTTGTTATAGTTCTTGTTGGGTTTAGAAAGGAAATGGATAGTTCGGGACTTGTGCGCACTTAAGCATATTTATCGCAAGACATGTGCTTTGATTTCCATATCCTCCATTGTTAACCATTACCCCTGGCCAAGTTACAACCAAAACAAAGACCTAGTGGATTCTAAGCAAGCAACTCTTATATTATGCATGTAGTGGTCTTATGTAGGTTGTGTGGTGTGATCTATTACATATGCATTGGAACATGGTTATGAGCTGTCCACTTTGAATTTCATTTAGTTCACTCAATTATTTGTGGGGTTATGTGCAACTTAGGATCAGCATTATACGCTAATAGGTATGTGTGAACCCTTGATGAGTGAATTTCTTTCTATGAGTGGTACCTTGTGAGTATTTGAAGTCAAAACCTAGTTCCGTTTATGCTCTTGCAACCTTGTTGAATGAATGAAACAATTTTGCACACATGCTCTTTCTACTTTGATAGTCCATGCATTAATGCTTAGCACTTGGGAATTACACATGATATTTGGGTTTTGTGACTTGTTAGGCTTGAACTTGATTCATTGTTGATCTTAATCATTTTTTTAACACTTTGAGACCATACCATAGAATTTTGTGGGTAAATTCACTGCAAACCCTCACGAGACCTTACTCGTCCATTAGGGGGAACCTAGGGGTTTAAAGGGCTTGCTGCACGTAGCTAAGTGTAGCCGTGTTTCCAACGAAAAGAGAAATAGGATCGTAGTTGCATTTCATTTTAATAAAGGGCATTGCTAGGGACTAGCAACACTCAAGTTGGGGGGTGTGATTGCACTTGAAAAGTGCTATTACAAACTCCACTTTTATATGACTTTTGATGCATTTAAGTAGTTTATTTTGAAGTTTTATTATTATTTTCTTAATTGCAGGTAAAAGGATAAAATAAGTGAGATTAGCAATGATGAAAGTGGCTGCCGAGGAGAGAAAAAGGGTCCGAAGTTCTAGATGGTTGAAGTGGTGTGCAGCTGAAGTTCCAGCTTGACACCCTGTCAGTATTTTGACCATATCTTCTCACTCACAACTCGGATTGACCTGATTCTTTTTGGGTTGGAAAGAAGACTCAAAGGGCTACAACTTTCGTGCTTTAGCCGAAGCCTGAATCGATCGTTTTTGAGGTCAAAATCGCAGTGGAAGTTGAGGACAGAAAGCTGTCAGAAGCAGCAAACGAGAAGCAGAACTTGAAGAACAAAGTTTCTGTGGTCCGGACCACCTGCCAAACGGTCCGGACCACAGTGTGTTATGCACGCGCGGCTTCACTCCGTCTTTTAGGGTTTTCTTTACAACTTCTTTATAACATCTGCTACATGGCCGACCCAAGGGAGGCCTAGTTTTAGTTCTACATACTTTAGGAACCTCTTTTTCATATTTTCAGATACTTTGAGAGTTTTAGAATAGTTTTTTAGAGAGTTTTCAATTACTTGTCTTGTTTATGGAGTTGTTCGATGTTTGGTTATTCTTCGCTGCACTGCTCTTTCATTACGTAGTTTCAGAGTTGCTTACCGTGTAAGTTGACTTTCGTTTCGTTAATTTAATATATGATTTATTATTTTCTAGTGGTAGATCTAATGTTTATGCTTTCGTTTATTGCTTTCGTTTTGTTTAAAATCATGCTAGCGTAGAAACCCTAGTTCTTGATTCAACGAATCAAGAAAGGGTAGTTTACTCTGATCTATGGGATGTACGTAGACCCTTCGCAGAGTTTGCGAAAGCTCATGCGTAGGGGTCTACAACTTTGAGACGTCTGCGTAGACCCTTCGCATGGTTTGCGAAAGCTCATGCGTAGGGATCTACACTTTTTAAAACCTAATTCAGTTCTTTCAAAAACTTTCGAAAACGAAAACCTTTGACTATATTATCTGTAATCACTGGTAAAGGTTTTCGATTAAAATTTTCTTAATAATTTTGAAGAACTGAAAATTCAGATTTTGAATCCTAATTTGAATTAGTTTATTTCAGAAACATTCGAAAACGAAAATCTTTGACTATATTCTCTGTAATCACTGGTAAAGGTTTTCGATTAAAATTTTCTTAATAATTTTGGATAAACTAGAAGAATTGGAATTGAATCCGAATTCGAATAGGATTGTTTGGAAACCCTTCGAAAACAGAAGTTTTTGACTATATTCTCTGTAATCACTGGTAAAAGCTTTTGATTAAAACTTTCTCAATAATTTTCAAACAAATCCTAATTTAGGTTTTAACGCAAGTATTGCAACCCATCCCATAGTGAAGACGTAAACTACCCGGAATTGATAGTTGGATCAAGGACTTCTTAAATTTATTTGCTTATTAATTGAATTGCCTTTGTTTGATTTACATTGCAGTTTTTAGATTAGTTTATTTTGCTGCGCATTTAAATTAGGAAAAATTTGTTTAGCTAATATTTTATTCCTTGAATCAACAATCAAGATTAAATTGCTGAAATTTTGTTAATAGGTTGTTAAGTTAGTTTAAGTTGAATTTTGAACTTGCAAAACCCTAAGAATTAGTTTTAATTACTTTTCAAACTTAGTTTACAATCAAATTTAGGATTTCCATTTTAACCTAGAAACTAAATATCATAGGCTCCTTGTGAATTCGACCTCGGACCCACCGAGTTAAAACTACACCGCACGCCCTTGCACTTGGGGGTTAATTTAGACGCAATTTCTAATAGCGGTCAAAAACCTATAAATAGAGCCTCCCCTCCTCATTTTTCATTCAACACTCGGCACTTAGAGCTCTTAAGGTAAGCCTAATACTCTGGAGTTTTTCTCTCTAGAAAAAGCCTATGTTAGTAAACTTTTCTCTCTCTAGAAAATTTTTATTATTTTTAGTTCAATTTATTTACGTAATTAAGATAAAATAATTTTAATTATGTAAATAAAATTTTTTTGTCAATCAAAGGTATTCAAATCATAACTTAAGTTCGGGTTGAGCCCAATACATGATATTGACTGAATTTACTCGAGACAACTTGGCAAAATTCTAGACATCACAAATAGGACATGCATGACATACTATTATCATATAATGCCATGTTCACATGATACCATGACATGCCATACCATGAAATCATGATACATCACCATGCTACACCATGTTATACATTATCATCTTATACCATGGTAACATGCCATGTTGTCATGCTATACCATGCCATAACTATGCTATACTATGCCAGCATGTCATATTATCATGTTATTCCATGCTATCATGTTCAATCATCATCCCACATCATAATATAGCATGCCAGGACATTATATACCATGCTAGCACATGTCATATCATGCCATGCCCTACCACATTCTATGTCTTGACATTCTTACACATGCCTGCACATGTAAAGACAGATCTAAACCTACACTCACTTGAGTTGACATAGACTTAGGTATCAAACACTTACCTATCTAAAGCATTCATCTGACTGAGCGAGACTCTAGAGACAGAGAATGACTTAGGATTAGCTAAGCTAGTGACTTCTAAGTTATGACTTCCTATAGATATATCTGACATGTAACCTTCAACTATCATCTATGATAGAGGATAAATGTTAGGATATAAACTATCATCACATTCAACTTACCCATGACATACCTGATCATATCAATTGCATCATTCACATTAACTATGGCTCTTAGGCCATTTCACACAAACCTGATCATCACCACCAGGAACTCAGCTCTACTAAGCTCTCGATCAGAGCTGAGTTCCTTTCCTAAATGATAAATGCTCACTAACACACACAAAGTGCATCCTTAGAGCAAAGCTTCCTTTCCAAGTTAAGCACGAGATGCTAACTATCATTTATCATTTAGAGTGGAGCTCTCTTCCCAAAGTTATGCGCAAGGCACTAACTTCCATTTTAGTCCTAGAGCTAAACTCTCACAATACAAAGATAATTACTTATAATACATACCTAGAGGTAGGCTCATTCATTCCTTCATCCTATGTTAGGAGCAAAGCTCCTTCACACTAATCATATATACAGCACTAACCCTATCTATCACCCTCTCATGCATTTAGTCTACTTTGGCCGATGATGAGGCTCATGAATCTATAGCATTCTGATCAAACTTGCATTTATGCATACATATCAACACATCACATCTGTGCAAGGCACCGATTTAGAGATATGTTGATCTGATCTCTTCACATGGTATATAGGCAACTTGAGCAAATAGCTTGAGTTTGATCATCACAAGTCTTCATAGATCATCTGCGCAAGGCACTAATTTATAGCTACATTAACCTAATCCATTCACAGGATATGTAGGGAACTTGAGCACATAGCTTGAGTCCAGTCACCATAGTTTTCATAGACCATTTGTATGACACGCAACCAAGACTTGGCACTAGGCTTTTACATGCGTCTAGCATTATAACTACACATAGTTCAGCCTACTTTAGGTTTGAACTACGTTGACTTGATTTCTTCACTGGGTACATAGACAGCTCGAGCAGAGAGTTTAAGTCTAGTCACCTCGATCTTCATTGACCATATTTCAATACACACTTTATTTTCAGCACACATACTCATGCATAAGAACTATATAAATCCATGTACCTATTTAAATAGAGCTTCCTAGTTCAAATCTCATCTCCAATTGCAAACTTAGTCTTTAACATGCATTTAGAGTCAAACCATTATATAGAACCCCATATGATGCATCATTGCCACATACGTAGACATTAAACTTCACTTGCACACACGAGCTAAGCTCTGCCACCTTAAATCTCATATGTCATTTGCATTTAGGGTTGTATGCATTAATCATTATAAAAAAGACATTATTATTTTGTGAGACTGCAAATAGTGGAAAGCAACTCTAAATATCCCTAGGTATACAGGTGTAACGATTTCCATGTGTAGCTGAATACCCAAACCCATTTTCTCTTATTGCACAGACTAGTCGAGAGTCACTAAAAAAGGCCATTATTACATCTTTCAAAAACATAAACAACACATTTTAAATCATAATTAAAACTCGAGTTTTTTGACACACCTATTTTGAAAGTATCGAGTGACAACTCCTAGTCTTTGTAATTTAAGTCCAATTTCAAAACAAAACTTACTTTTTATCATTTAAGTGATTTTGGATGTACCATGTTACAATACAGACTCACAACCCATGCCTATCGACCTCGACGCACAAATCCAATCACAACACATGCTAGCTCATAAAATGAAGAATCAAATGATGTTGGGATTGTTCAAACCCAAACAAATAGAATTTAAGCCTAAAATATCCTTTGTTTCTTCAACCCTAGGCGATGACCAGATTACGGTCCAAATAAAGTCCTCTTGGATTGAAACTGATAGCTTCGTTCAAATATATCCATCAAAGGCACTCAGTGCTTTTCTTAAGACAAAAGGACGCATGCTTAAATACAAGACCTTACAGATGATCCTTGGTAAATTTTACCTAAGTAGAAATAGGGATTTGAGCCTATATGTCCTTTTATTTCTTTAACCCTAAGCCAAGGCCTACATTACAACCTAGATCAAAGTCCTATTCGATTGACAATGGTCATTTAGTCAAAAAGCTCTCACGAGCTAAGGACAACTCCCTCTTTTCCAAAACCATCCGAATTTCCAGTATTAGTCCAGACTAACCAAAATCTTGATCATTTAACACTCTACCCCTCAGTTCAAACTAGATAACACTTAAACTAGATAGAAAAACTACTATGATTGATAATAGTTTATTAATCCAAAAGCTCCTAAAGCAAAAGAAACCCTTGAAGGAATATAAATCATACTCAGTGACTAAGTCTCCTGATAAAACTATAGATATGGTTAATATCTCATTAGACACTTTAACAGTAATGTTATTTACTAAATAACAATTTTTAAAATTGCATAAACAGTCATTCTATCACACTATTGGGTCACACACCTTGTAAACACCCAGTCATTCAGTTTCAAACTAGATAACATGAGTACATCTTTACTAATACATACTAGATTCTAGCATTAAGACAACTCAACTTTTGAGAAACTATGCATATCATCTTAATCGCCTTCATAGCTACGCACAACGTCGTTCATAGAATGAAACCATACACAGTCACATCCACAGGTTTTAAACTCCCAAAAACATTTTCAAAATTAAACAACTAAGAAACATACACACAATTATGCACCTTTCACAAGCACTTAATAGTGATTATGACGATCAACACAATGAAACTGCATAAAACATGTAATGAACATACCAATTTAGGAGGCTAGCTCTCTTCTCATCAATGTTCGATGTGAGGCACAAGACTGCCAACAATCTACAAGCAAGGCCTCCTTCACAAAGTTGAGTGTAAGGCATAAACTCAACCATCAACCAAAGAACAAAGATCACAAAGTCGAGTGCAAGGCAAAGAATCATAAGTTCATCTAGACTAAATAGAGTTAGGCTTGGTAACAAAGCTCCTCTTTAGACCAGACCAGTTAGAGCGAGACTCATCCCATAACTAAATGTAAGGCACTGAATCCGTCTCGTATAAAGTGCACCCTAAGAGTGAGACTCCTTGTTGGAGTAAAACTCTTTCCCTTGAAATCATAAATAAGGCTTCTTGCCAAGCTAGACCAGATTAGATAGAGCTAGAAGTAAGGCTCCTTACAAAACTAAACTAGACCAAACTAGATAGAGAATGTTTTCTAAGAAAATAAAGCTCTTCTTTGGATTTAGTGCCAAGCACTCAATCTTTCTTGCACGAAAGTGTACCTTAGGAGAAAGTGTACTCACCAGACCAAACTAGACCAGTTCAGTCTCGGAGGTTATACTTTCTTTCTGAAGTTTTGTGTCCACCATAGACTCAGAGTTAACCTCAGAGTTTATACTCCTCTTTTGTGGTCTTGTGTCTACGATAAGACTCAAAGTCAATATTATAGCTTATATTCCTCTTCTAAAGTCTTGTATCCACCACAAGACTTACTGTTAACGTTAGAGTTTTTACTCCCTTTCTAAAGTCTTGTGTCTGTCATAAGACTTAGAGTCAATTTCAAAGTTTACAGTCCCTTTCTAAAGTCTTGTGTCGACGGTAAGATAGAGCTAACCTCGAAGCTTTTACTCTCATTCGAAAGTTTTGTGTCTACCACAGACTCAGAGTTAACCTAGGAGTTTTACTCTTCTTTTTTAAGTCTTGTGTCAATTATAGACTCTAAAGACTAGTTTGGCAGCAACACTTCCTTTTTAAAATCTAGTGCAAAGCATAAGATCCAATACCAATCCAGGAGCGAGGTTTAATCCATTGTGAGGCACGGGATCAAACATCAATCTAGGAGCGAGGCTTATTTCTTCTAGTCTAACATGAGGCAGAAGATCAATCACTCATCCAGGACCAGGGCTTCCTTTCTCAAAAGTAGTGTAGGTGATAGATGTATACCCGAGGATGAAGCTCTTTTCTTTAAGTCCAATACAAATCATGTGATCATCAACTAGTATAAGAGTCAAACTCCCATCTTGATGTCAAATACAAAGTATAAGTTGCAAAGAATCAGCCCTGAAGTGAAGCTTCTTTCAAAAGATAGTTGCGAGGCACAAACGCTTCGTCTAACTCAATGAATGCAAATTCTTTAGCAGTTCATGTGTGAGGCACTAATTCAAGCTGCTAAGGTTAATTCTTTTTTTTTTCTTTGATTCACTATATAAGGGGTCAAAATAGTTATCTTCTTTTCATTTTCTACCTTAGTCAAGGTAAGGCAGAAAAAGAAATATAGCGGTAGACACCCCAATTTTTCCCCTACACTTAAAAAGCACAAATATTGAAATTTTTAGTTGAATAGTGTTCTACTGATTAAAATCTATTAATCATAAGAGAAGATAAGGTGCCAAATATCAACAAAGAGTAAAACATTCTTCAAAATAACTATTATTTCTCTAGAAAAATAGAGCAGTTAAGCTAAAGACTCATATCAAGAAAGAACGCCACCAAATTGCACTAATATGTCCAAGACACTAAACTAATGACTCTTGTCTCAACAAAATAGCCAGTCTAGAATCATATATAATTTGGTTCAAAATAGCTAGTCTCAGGGAACCTAAGTGAATTGAATGCTAAGGTTTTTCTAAGTTGAACTTTTCACTGATTTTTAATAAAATGGGAAAATTAAATGGATGGGGTTGAAGATGAGATGAATTTGACTATTCAACTATTAAATTTAAAAAACTACGAATATAAAACTAAAAATCTAAAATCCTAAATTAGTTCTACTCTACCCTAATCAAAAATAAAATTCAAAATTAAATCCTAATGAAAGTAATGAAAATAGTAAATAAAATTCAAAATATATCAAGGTATTAAAACTCTTGATCTAACCTATAAATTCGGGTGGATCTCTTACCCCTGCAATGGATATAATGTCAATACTCAGTTTAAAATTTACATTGACAAAATTTAAATCGAAAAATATTTTTGTAAAACCTTAATTTCAAAGTATAATTTTAAGATCATGTTTACGATTAGAAACTTTGGAAGCATTTTTTTTTTTAAATATCATTGGTCTAAACCATTTTCTTTTATTCTAAAATATTTTGAAAGTTTTAATTGTTCTTATCAGTGATTTCAAGGACATGTGATTAAGAACATGTGTTTTCAAGGATTTTGAAAATAAATGAAAGAAGGATTTAGAAACCCTAGCATGTAAGTTTTATGTTGCATGCTAAGTTTTGATAACATCCATACAAGGAACAAGATTTCACTCATCATTGACGTGTTAAATCAAGATTAAAGATTTATGCTACCGTAGCAATTAAATAAGGATAAATCTTGAATCCAAAGTTGAATGTATAAAAACTAAAGACAAATCGCTTTAAAAGCCCTAAGAACTCTAAAAAGGGAAAAAAAACTAAACAAGTAAAACAACTCCCTGAGTTTGTACATAGCGAGGTATTTATACAATGCAGATAAACCCTAAAAATAAGTGATGGTAGAGTCATAGTGTTTGGATAGCAAGGCTGGTTTTTCTTCAAATTTTTAGCTAAGTGTCAGATCGTTGCGCCCACTTCCTACTAGCATCCGGACAATGTCTGGATGCTAGGTCCCCTCTTGGTACTCTTGCCTCTTTTCACAATTTTTGTCCACATTTTCCTTCTATGATTCCTTCCAGTACTTATTTTAGTGTTTTTTTTTTTTTTGGTCAAAATCTGCACAAAATGACATTTTTATGATTAAACTAAACTACATGTATTACGATGAGAACTACAGTTAAGAACAATGGAAATTAGGGTTTACATTACACTTTTCACATCCCCAACATGCACATTAATAGTCCCTAGCAATGAAATTATTAGGTAATAAAATCCTATATTCTTTTTGAGTTGGAAGCACGACTATACTTAACTCTATGCAGCAAGTATTTTAAATCCCTAGGTTCCCCCTAGTGGACAAGTGAAGTCTTATGAGAGTTTATAGTGAATCTATTCACAAAATTCCCAACCAGTTCTAAGTTTAGTATCAATGGACAAAAGAAATCCTGGTTTAGTCTCAATAGTAAACAAGCCATATTACTCAAAAATTGCATAAACTCTTTTCAACATACACCAAATTTAGCCATTCTTCAGTCATTCAAA
The DNA here is from genome assembly GCA_019916065.1 of Vitellaria paradoxa. Lineage (NCBI taxonomy): Eukaryota > Viridiplantae > Streptophyta > Magnoliopsida > Ericales > Sapotaceae > Vitellaria > Vitellaria paradoxa. The sequence goes on from CM034239.1 coordinate 27,740,607, forward strand.
TTTAAGTGTGCCAATTCATATCACCCATTTGAATTAATTACCAAGTATAACTATAGGCTACGGTTTTGACTTCTAGTCTCACTGGGTTATTCATCCAAGAAATAAATTTACTCTAAAAGATAGCACTCTTGTAGTTCATGCCAGAATTCAAAGACAAAATTTGTGTACTAAACCCAATCTAGGCGTGAACAAAGATATAAAGTATATGCGAGTGATCATAGCTCTGTGGAAGGATGTATTAATGCATAACTCATTGCTACTTTATTCAACCACCCAATTTAGAGCAATGCTCTTACAAATGTCTTTCACTAAAGTCTGCTAAGTCCTTCATTAGGTTGTAGCTTGGCCATAAGGTGTTGGGTAACAAATGGATAGGAAATTCAAAGTGCATGTTAAGGCCTTAAATGGACGGTGCATTCTCTATAATTCCCCCCTCCCCCCCAACTTCTCCTTCTCCACATTCTTGCATGCCCACTTGGGGACCAACACGTGAAGCTTTGTTAGAAATATGTTTTTTGAAGCAAAGTATGGAATTAATAATGACAAAATGCAATATCCCATTTACTTTTTATTTCTTTTGTGTTCCCACATTCTCTCCTAATTTGCAAGTTCCTTCTTTATTTACCTTGCCATAAATGTTGCACCAATATCCCATGGCATGCAAGGGTTGGTTTATCTAAATAACTAAGGTCAAATAGTTGTTTGATGTGGCCAAATGAAAGAAATTTATTTTATTTAGTTTTTTTCTTCAAAGGCTTCAACTTGGCTTCTAAGGTAATGTAGTCAAGAAAGGGTATAGGCTCCAGATGCTCAAACAAGGCCAAATGGCTTCTTTTAGAGTCATTGATCCAAATGTGAATGTCAGACAGAGTGTCTTATATTTTTAATACCAATGAAAAATAGTGTTATGAAGCTATTTGAGAAATAGTGAGGTGAAAGAAAGTTGCAAGATTTTTTATATAGACTTCAGGAATAAAAGATATGGCTCTAAAGCTTACAGAATGTGAGGCCTTTAGGTCTCCACCTATGTCTTGCTACACTCAGATAATCAATTCTTGTGGGCTTTAGTCCTTAACACTCTCTTATTTTAACAACACCAAATTTGAAAGTTTTTGATATGCTTGAAAAGTTTTATACTCAGCTTGAATTTTATTCCATGTTTAAGATTGAAACCAAACCGTTTATGCTTTCTACTAATCAACACCAACCTAAAACTAATTGAGAATATGCAAGCATGGTCCATTCTATGCTAAGTCTTCTAAGTTCAAATTTGCCTTAAAAAATTTGTCCATTCAATAGATTCATCATGCGACTCCACCCTTAACTTAAAATACACATTGTCCTCAATGTGTCAAAAGTAGTCTACGTGGGTCTGTAGTGTGCATGGAAACATGATGATAGGCGTAACATGAGATTTAACCAAGCATGAAAATGGATCAAGCATGCATTTCCTAACTTTACCCTCCAACTTAGCATATAACACAATCACACAAAAGATAGCAACATTCAGAATTGGGTGAATTAGTAACTATAAAGAGGGTGAGTAGGGTAAATATTACTTGAAAATACAAATAAATGATACTGTACTATAGAGAGGAAGAGGAAAAACTCAATTAGGGGACAACAAGTCCCCCTCATCGTCGGAATCAAAAGTGGGAGCATCCTAAATTAGTTCCACTCTACCCAAATCAAAAATAAAATTCAAATTTAAATCCTATTGAAAGTGATGAAAAAAGTAAAAAAAATCAAAATATATCAACGTATTAAAACTCGATCCACCACAAATCCAAATGGATCTCTTGTCCTAGCAATGGATATGATGTCAACACTCAGTCTAAAATTCACCTTGAGGAAAATTAAACTAGAAAATATTTTCTTGAAACCTTAATTCTGAAGCACAATTTTAAGACAACATTTAGGATAAGAAAATTAGAAAGTATTTTTTTTAATATATCTTTGGCTTAAATTCTTTTTCTTTTATTCCAAAATATTTTGAAAGTTTAATCACGTGATCTTACCAAGAATTTCAAGGAAAAAATGATCAAGAACATGTTTTTCGAAAGTTTTGAAAATAAAACCCTAGCATGCAAGGTTTACATTGCATGCTAGGTTGTGACCACATCCATGCAAGAAACAAGATTCAACCCATTATTGATGGGTTGAATCAAGATTAAAGGTTTAAGCTACCACAACAATTAAATAAAGACTTAAGTTAAAAGTAAAAAAAGATAAAACAAACAGCATTGAAGTAAGATAAAACTGGAGCTTTTATCGAATGCTTAAAGAACAATTTTGAATCCAAAGTTGAATGTAGAAAACTAAAGACAAATCTCTCTAAAATCCCTAAGAACTCTGAAAAGGGGAAAAAAACTAAAAAAAGAATAAAATGGCTTCCTGAGTTTGTATATAAGTAGTTTATTTATACTATTAAGGGCAAAATTATAAATTAGCAAATCCATGGTCAAAGATAGTGTTTTGTAATATCTAGACTTAATATAGGCTAAGACACTACAGTTTTGAGTCAAGTAGAAGTGTAAAGACCTCAGGTAAGACTGTTTGCATAATACTGGAAGTCCTAAAGAAGCCAAACAAGGTTCAGAATTGATTTACGTAGGAAGATCGCAGGAAGGCCGTAGTTTAGCGCAGGAAAATACAGAGTAGCTTGACTTGGACAATTAGCCGTGCAAGAACCCTACTCTAAGCCGCAGGAAGGCCACTGGAAGCCCGTGGGTGTGCCTTCCCTATGAGGTACACTGTTTTAGCTAGTTTCAGCCTATTTTGAACTCTAGCTGCCTCAATTCGTCTATATATATCCTCTAAGCGTCTTTAGGGTTAGAGATACACACATAGAAAGAATATGCAACAGTTTGTGAGCCAAAAAAGTTAGAACATTCTCTCAATTGCTTAGCCAAGCTTTCTAGCATTTGTGTGATTCGAAGGATTTCAAATCTTGAAAGAGCTGAGGATTCAGCACTTAAGGTTGGCGAGGATTAGGTGTTATGCCTTCGAGGAGTCGAAGGGCTTTCACTAAAGAAGTTAGTGAATCAAGGAGTCGAGCAAACATCAACAAAGTATAGAGTCGATGAGTCGATTTATCGAGTGGTTGAGTTTGTAACCAACGTTTGATTTTAGTGAAAGTTTTGTTCGAGGTTTCCCTTTGTGGGTTTTTTCGTTTTGTTTATCTCGCCTTCTGTTATTCTATGCGTGTGGTTAATTGATTGGGATCTTTACCAGCAAATTCCAGATTTTCAATTGGTATCAAAGCGGGTTCATTTTTTAGAACAAAATGTGATCCTGTTATTTGCTGATGGATCCTCCTAGAGAAGGTGGTTCGAGTACTAGACCTTCGTGGTTTGACGGCACCAACTACGCCCATTGGAAGGTTCACATGAGATGGCACTTGATCTCGTTGAATGTCAATGTTTGGCTATCCATTGAAAAAGATTGGGTAAAACTAACTCATTCTGTTGATAACGTAGTGGTAAAAAAGCCTATGGATATAGGGAGCAGGGCAGAGCAGGAAAAAGAAGAATGGAACTACAAAGCCCTGAGTTCTATTTTCTGTGCAGTCTTTGCCGATGAGTTTAGAAGAATTTCAAGCTGTGAGATTGCTAAGGAGGCATAGAAAATTCTTGAATTGACTCATGAAGGAAATTCCACAGTTAAGAAGTCCAAGCTCTAGAAAATAACCTCAGAATTTGCAAACTTCAAGATGTCTGAAGACGAACCTTTTGATAGCTTTTATGCAAAGCTCAGCGACATCGTCAATACAAGCTTCAATCATGGAGAACCAATTCCCAATTGAAAGATTGTAAGTAAAATTCTCTGATCCCTACCTATGTCCTTTCAAGCTAAAGTTATATCCATTGAAGAAGCTAGGAATGTCGATTCGATACGGGTAGAAGATTTAGTTGGCTCTCTGCAGACTTATGAAGCCAACATGATTAAACCAAAATCCAGAGGAGTTGCTGTAAAAACTGTTAAGGAAGATATGTCCTCCTCAAGTAATGATGAGTCAATCCCCTCTCCTGAAAAAGTTGCTATTTATACCAAGAAAATTGAAAAATTCTTCAAAAAGAAGGATAGCAAGCAAGGAAAGACGAAGAAGAATAAGAAAATTAAAGTAGAAAAATCTTCAAAGAAGAAGAAGAATGAGAACAAGTCTAAGGGCGTAAAGTGCTATGAGTGCCAGGGTTATGGTCACATAGCTCAAGACTGTGGAAACAAGAAAAGTAAGAAGAAGGTTCTCAATGCAACCCTTGATGATTCAGATGATCAGTCGAGTAACTCTTTTTCTTCAGAAGATTTCTCAGAGAATTATACTGCTTTCATGGTTACAGCTAGCCCCCTCAAATTCAGTAGAATCATCATCTTCTAAAAGTAAGAAAGAAGAATCCTCTAAAAGTGAAGTTAAAGAAGATTCAGATGAGGAAGTAGAAGTTGAAGAGGTGTATGAACAGCTACACCAAGACTGTCTTAAACTCCACAAGTAAAACGAAAAATTAACTGTGAAAAATAAAGTGTTGAAAAGGGAGAGAGATAGTCTGAAGATTACCCTGGAAGAACTATAAAAGAGATTTGAAACTCTTGAAGCAAGCAAGAAAACTCAAGATGAATTGATAATGGCCTTCAAGAACAAATTGGACTAAAGAAAGAATGAATTGAAGGATGCCCAAGGAAAGCTGCAAACCATGCAACTTAAGATGAATACTACATCTTCCCAACTTGATGACATACTTGGGATGCAAAGGAGCCCAAGTGACAAAAGAGGACTTGGCTACACTGGCACACAAGTGGACAATCTTATAGCTAAAGTTGCCCCAAGTGAGCAAAAAAAACCTATGCTGATTCTGTTTCAATCCTCAAAGAAAATTGCTCCAAAAATAGTCAAAACTCCTCAACTCAAGAAAGGAAATCAGTCAAAAGCTTATTTTTAGAAACCCAAAGGTACGCCTCCTAACTTGAAATGCAAGTTTATCCTTATATGTTTTCGTTGTGGTATACTTGGTCATATAAAACCACATTGTCACAAATTGTATCGGCTGCCCCTATCCTATGTTGACACTAAGAATTTCTTGAGACCTAATTTTCAAGTTTCAAATAGGTTTAATGCATTAAGGTTTCAAAAGTCATATCTTGATTCTAGACATTACATTACTTGGCTAGTGAGGAAAAACATAAAGAAAAACTTTCCAAAACCCAACAATCCTAAGACTCAAAATATTTTTCCAAAAATAAAAATTGTTTGGGTTAGGAAGAGTGATCTATACGTCACCTACACCCCTAAGAGTGTTGAAGGAGTGAACCTTGACATATAGAGGCAAATTGTTTCATGAACTAGGCTATGCGTCATTGTCATATTCTTACCTAGCTCTATGAAATCATGTAGATTAGATACTTTTTTTTTTGGTGCGATGTTATTCTTTATGATATTATTGCAGGTTCTATTACCTCATACACAATTCAAAATCACAGAATTAAAATTGTTGATCTACATAGTGGTCATAGATTTGAACTGCTTGATGAACCTGAATCCTATGTTTTGTTGTTTCTTGTCATAGTAGTGGTGTGCCGAATTGTAATTGCACAAAGTTTAGTACATTATGAGAAATTTTTTTCCACTACTCAATTGATTTAATAAATTCTCCTTTTTGGACTATTGGTTGCTCTTAAGTTTAAAAAAAAAATTACTTGGAAAGGGCTACCAATGGGATAGAGCGAAGCTAGCTGTTGACGTGTGGGTTATCAAAATAACCACCCTCTGGGTTTGACGATACAGGAAGAATGATACCTACCCATAAGTGTGTGAAAGGCGCTAAGTAAAAATAAAAAAAAAAAATTGGCGGATGAAAATTAAAAAATTGAAATATGGGTGTTTAGTTGAAAACAATGAATTGAGGAGTATTTAGTCGAAGAGCTAACACTGCATAATTTACTTAAATCAATTCAAAGTCCAAAGGAGTAATTTTTAAAATTCATGCAAGTATGCAGAAAGTATTAATCATGTTGCACTTAAACTTCATATCACACACCGCACAGGCATTTGACCATTGATATGACATGTGTGAACAACTTATGACATAAATAGTAGGGTGATTCTTGGAATTCTTATTTGTTACTATTTATGCATGGTCAAAATTTTTAAATTGTGTTTCAATTTGTATTTGGGAAAATAGAACTTGGAATGATTTGATCAAGATTACCCATTGTACCTTAATTTTTGTCAATTCATGTCAAAAACAGGGAGAACAGTTTATGAGGAGAATTTTCGAAAATAACTTATGGGAAGAATTTTTGAAAAGAAATTAGTTAACTAAAGTGGAGAATGCTTTGAAAAGAATTTTGTTTATGAATGGGGAGAAAAATCTTTTTTTTGGTTACTATTTGTGTCGATTAATTTAGGGGGAGAATATTTTGTTTCAACTTTTTGTTAATATTTCATTTAATTTTTATTTATTCCACAAGATGCTTTGATTGTTTTTGTTTAAGTGTGCAGCAAACAGTTTCTATAATTAGAACATATTGATCAAGGAATAGGTTACTAAGGCTTCTTTTTAAAATTAGGATAAATTCGTTTGTAATTTTGCATATTGAGTTTTGACATGGAATTGCCAAAGGGGGAGATTGTTAAGGTCAAAATTGTAAATTGGCAAATCCATGGTCAAAGATAGTGTTTTGTAATATCTAGACTTAGTGTAGGCTAAGACACTACAGTCTTGTGTCAAGTAGAAGTGTAAAAGCCTGAGGTAAGACTGTTTGCATAATACTGGATGTCCTTAAGAAGCCAAATAAGGTTCGGAATTGATTTATGGAGGAAGACCGTAGAAAGGCCGTAGTTTGATGTAGGAAAATACATAGTGGCTTGACTTGGAGAATTATCCGTGCAGAAACCTCGCTATGAGTCATTGGAAGGCCGTGAGAAGGCCGCTGGAAGCCCGTGGTTGCGCCCTTCCCGTAAGGTACACTATTTCAACCAATTTCAACCTATTTCGAACCCTAGCCACCTCAGTTTGTCTATATATATCCTCTGGGTGTCTTCAGGGTTAGAGACACACACATAGAGAGAATATACCACAATTTGTGAGCCAAAAAAGTCAGAACGTTCTCTCAATTGCTTAGCCAAGCTTTCTAGCACCCGTGTGATTCGAAGGATTTCGAATCTTGGAAGAGTTGAGGATTCAGTACTTGAGGTTGGCGAGGATTCGGTGTTGTGCCTTCGAGGAGTCAAAGGGCTTTCACTAAAGAAGATGGTGAATCGAGGAGCTGAGCAAACATCAACGGAGTATAAAGTCGAGGAGTCGATCTATCGAGTGGTTGAGTTTGTAACCAATGTTTGATTTTAGTGAAATTTTTATTTGAGGTTTCTCTTTGTGGGTTTGTTCGTTTTGTTTATCTCGCCTTCTGTTATTCTGTGTGTGTGGTTGATTGATTGAGATCTTTACGAGCAAATTCCAGATTTTCATATATAGCACAAAGGAACCCTAAAAATAAGTGAAGGTGTAGTTGTGGCATCTGAACAATACTATTGCATCTAGACATTAAGCTTGGTTTTTCTCTAAAATTTTGGCCAAGTGTTAGATCATTTTGCCTAGTGCCACTGTCCGAACGCGAGGTCCTTTCTTAGTGCTTTTGCCTATTTTTTTTCGTTTTTGTCCACCTTTTCGTTCTATGATTGCTTCCAACATTTATTTCAGCATTTTTTGTCAAATTTTGGACAAAAGGACAAATGTTTATGATCAAACTGGACAAATGTTTATGAATAAACTAAACTACATGTATTATAATGAGAATTGCAATTATGAGTAATGGAAATTAGGATTTACGATTACACTTTTGAAGTGATCACTAAGGAGTGTGTGTAATAACCTGAGTTTTTGTATTACATTAATTGTTAGTAATGGATGTGATTATGATGTAATTGCTAGGTTTATTGTTAGAGGTTGGCAAACCATAGTGACACCAATGAAATTTATCAAGCTTGTATACTTTAGACATAGGCAAAGATGTCTTAGTACATAGGCTTGTAATGAGTTTGGAAAGTAGCTAGAAAAATGCAAAAGTACAAAACTAAGCATGTATCCTTTGTTAGGAACCTCGATGGGATCACTAGTTGACTCGCTGGGTAAAATAGAACACACATCAGGTGCTAAGGACCTTCGTTGGCTAGCTCGCTGGAGCCACTTGTTAGGTTGTTGGCTATTCCAGAATACATGTCAAGGCATTTATCATCTCATTGGAACTTTCACTGGCTTTGCTAGATCCTTCATTAGGTAAAACAGAATGGCATTTATAGTCATTATCAACTTACTGGGAGCTAGCTGGCATACTCGCCCCAGTGAGCCACTAGTTCTGTTTTAGAATCTAGTCATTTCTGGCCATTTTCTATTGTTTCCAAAGCTGCCCCTTATATAGAGCCCTTCTCTTAAGATTTTTTATTATATAGGACAAAGTAGTCAAGTCTCCTAAATTGATTCAAGAGTTCTCTCCTCTACACCTAGCCAAAAACCCTACATATTTGTGGTTTGTGATCTTCAAGGGATTGAAGATTGGGCTTTCACTAGTGAGGGTGTATCGTGGACTCCAGCAAAGCTTCAACATAAGGGATTTAGAATTTTGTAGTTATAATCTTTGTAATCTGACTTGTATAACAAAAGAAGATTATTTGTTCCTTTCAGGACTTATAGTTTTTCCCCGTTTGGGTTTCTATGTCAAATCTCTGTTATGTGGTCGTGCAATTGATTTTCAAATAATACCCTTCACATAGTTTATCAACTAGTACAAAAGTGGGTTTGCCTATTCTTCTAAAGTTGTGATCTTTTAAAGTTAATATCAATGGATCCACCATATGAAGAAGGCTCAGGTATTTGTCTCCCATGGTTAGATGGTTCCAACTACTCATACTTGAAGGCTCGCATGATTGCACACTTGATGTCAATGAACTACAAGATCTAGTTTGCTATTTAAAAAGGTTAAAGCCCACCTACTATCAAAGTCAATGGCAAGAAAGAAGAAAAGGACATCGATCTTTGGGCTAAAGAAGATTTTAAGGGTGCTTAATGTAATTTCTTGTTGCCAAAAGCCAAAGAGGCTTGGACAATTCTACAACTAACACATGAAGGAAATCCTATCGTAAAAAAGATCAAAATTGCGATGACTCACCATTGAGTTTGAAGGTTTGAGGATGAGTGAGTCAAAATTTTTTGATTACTACTATGGATGGCTAATTGATATTATGAACTCTTGTTTCAATCTTAGTAAGCCTATTCCAAATCCCAGAATTATTACAAAAAAATTTTGATCCCTTCCCTCATCTTATGAATCAAAAGTACAAACCAGAGAAAAGATGAGATTAAAAGATTTAGTTGGCCCTCTTCAAACCTTTAAAGCCAATGTTGTTGTCCCAAATAGCAACACTAGAGGGGGGTGAATAGGGTTGCTTAAAAATTTTACAAATAAAAATTTCAACCCTAAAACAAATATGTCAAGATGAATATGAAATGCACCAAAAAAAAATTATTCAATATTTGTGAATGAAGAGTGAGTGCTAGTATTTGCAATAAATATAAAGAGAAGGGAAGAGAAGCAAACAAAATCGATTTATAGTGGTTCGGCTTCAATGTTGCCTACGTCCACTCCCCCAAGGCCTTCCTTGAGATTTCTCCACTATTCTTTGAAGAGCTTATTACATACTAGCTTCCCAAGGTGCTAGAAACCTTTTCCAAGTGATTTTATCCCCAAATCACTCACACAAGTCTCTCTCAAAGAAAGTCTCTTGTTTTGTTCCTAACACTTGAACCAAAACCAACAAGAGCTCACCCAACTCTCACAAATTAAAAGGGCTTTAAATTTCCCTTTCTTACAACAATAATGATGAGTTTAAAACTCAATCAAATCAAAAAGAAACTCTCACAAGTTGAATATGAAAGATGAAGCACAAATGTGAGAAGAAATCACTCTATGTTTGCAAAGTTATAGAATTTCTTGTATCTCTTTGTAAGCACTTCTTTCTTGCCTTGTTCCTCTTCTTGAATCTGATTTTGAGGCTCTATTTATAGATGAAAATCTGCAAATGGCCGTTACTAAGTGAAAAGACACTTTTGCCCTTGAAAGAAATTGAATTTCCTTGCTTCCAATGCTGTCTTTCAGATTCAGATTTTCTGAGATATATTTGTGACCGTTTTTCACCCTCAGAATGTTCAAATATGACATTGCCTCAGAGTAAAGACTTTGTAGATATATAAGTCAGCTATTACATGTCAAATTTTGAGCTTCATCCAACTAGTCAGATATGGCTTCTGAACCGAGACCAGCTTCTGATAGCTTTTTCTGACATTCTGAATCTGTGTTTCCCGTTTAAGCTTCCGTTTCACTAGGATACTTTTAGAATTAGAAGAAACTTAAACTACAAAAGTTGTAGCTTTTTGAGTCTTCTTTTCACACACCGAAAATCAGAATTTTTAAAGCTGTAGAGTATGAGTTATGTCTCCAAAACTAAGACTAGCTCTAGAATCCTGAATTAAAAACATTTCTGTAATGCCTAATGTTCCAACTCATGTTTTGATACCTTAACGTCAGATTCACAAAAATATCCCTTCGGTAAAGTTGTAGATATGGAAGTCTAGTTTACTATATTAAAATTTTATGAAAATTTAACCGTTGGATCTTAAGATATTATCTATATACTAACACGTGTCTGATTTCTCTGTTTATCCGAGTTAACATCTAGTTCAAATATTCATCTTACTTTGATTTCTATTACTCCAAACTTTGAAATTCATTTATTCCATCATCCAAATTATGTGAAAATATCTAAAAAATAAAATCAATCTCTTCCAACTCTATTATCTTGAATCTATCAAATGAATTGTAACATTTCTTACAATGTCTATTTCAAAATTTATTGTGAAAATTTAATTCAATGTTTGTTATCATCAAAATCAATTATAAAACTAACTTTATAAACCTTGGGCCAACAAATGTCATTAAACCTAGAAAGTCTAAAGGGATGGCTCTCAAGACAATCAAAGAAAAAGTTAAAAGCCCAGTAGACAGCAACAACTCTAACATGGAGAATGAAAAGATTGACTTTCTTGCCGAGAAACTGAAGACTCTCATTCAAATGCGACAAACAAGAATGTCAAGTGGTTCTTAGAAAAACTCTTTCAACAAATCTAAGTAGAAAGGTAAATCCTCCAACTCTAGTAAAGATGGCGAGAGTAAACAAAGAGGCTAAAGAGTAAAAGAATTTAGTGCTTTAACTTTCACAGTTATGGCCACATCTCCCGAGACTGTCCTAATTGGAAAAAAAATTAGAAATCTAAGAAGAGTTTTAACATTACTTGGGGTAATACTGACGAGGAGTCAACTAAATCTGAATTTGACTCAAGCAACTTTAACACCTTCATAAACTTTCTAGATGAAAAGAACTTACAAAGTATTACTGAATTCTACATAGATGTCAGTAAGTGAAATCCTTCTCGCAATATTCAACTAATATTGGTGAGTCTTCAAATATTGAGTCCTATCTTCTTCTTTGTTAGATAGTGATGATTTTAATGAAGAAAATGTACAAGAAACTAATGCTCAATTAATTGAAGCTAACCAGAAATTGATTAAAGAAAATTCCAAGTTAAAATTTGCAGGTTGAGCTTTAAAGAAAGAAAAGGAGACCTTTATAAACAAGTGTGATAGTCTGACCATTTAACATTATGTAGTAGAAGATTCATTACGTAAGCTTGACATGGAGTTCAAGACTCTTAAAGACATAATCGAAGTACTTAGAGACCAATTGAAGGCTAAAGACAAGGAGTGTCTTCAGGTATGAAGAAAGCTGTAAGAATTACAAAATAAATTGACCAAACCCTCAAAGAAGCTTCACGAAATCCTAGATTCTCAGCAAAGGGCTACAGATAGGCATGGTCTTATACTTTTGGGAGCAAGCGATTTGAAAGAACCAGAAACAAATAATGCTCCAAAGGCGTTCATAAAGACTTCTACCCAATTGTCTAACCTTTCTCCTTAAGCCTCCATTCCTATATCCCCACAAAAGAAAAAAAATCATAAGAGTCAAGGTCTGACTCAATCGGTAAGAGGTAAGTCTCGAGGTATGTTTACTAAATCACTTTTTGTGCTAATTTGCCGCCGTTATGGGAAGTGTGGTTATATTCGCCCCAATTGCTTTAGGTTGCATGGGTTGCCTAGAAATATCTTGATGAAAATAGAAGTTTTTCTTCAAAATTGTCAAATAAGTTTCAAATCCTTCAGGACTACCCTTCTTCTTTTAATTCTAGGTTTTTTCCCTAGGTCAATGAGACAAGTTTCAAAGCAAAAGAAAAAATTTTTAAATTGTCAAGAAAACCACCGCACCTAATAAAAAGGCATCTCAATCTAAGAAACCACAAATAAAAACTTTTGTAGTATGTGTCACGCCCTGGATTTTCATAACCGAATGCCCAGGGGTGACTTGGGATTTATTTGTTAGGTATAAAAATAAGATGATAATAACACGCTGTCACACCCCAGAATTTTTCTCCAAATTGGGGTTGACCTGCAAAAATTTAAGATATTCAAAATCCCTTGTTTATCCCAAACAATATTTATAAGTCATTGGACTGAACCATTTGATGGGATTTCAACTACAGGGCACAAAATAAAGATGGAGAAAAATATTACAGAGCCATCTAAGTGTCCCAACCACGCGATTAACATTACATACCAAATAAAAGCAAATTAGGTCTATGCTTAATAATTACAATCATCCAACAATTATTACAGACCAAAAATAAAGTCCTCTAGCTCTGTGCAGGAAAGAAGAAAAAAATAGATAACTCTTCTGATTGAATATTTAAGAGAAATTAATCTCTTTCCAGCTCATCTTCTGTATCCCTGTGCTTAATATCCTGAAAAAAATATTCTCACAAGGGGTGAGCTACTAAAGCCTAGTAATCAGAATCTCCTAGGTGCCTATATGCAGTGGTTGTAATACTACACTGTATTAAGTGAATGTGTTTAAGTGGCATACTATTTATGCAACAATTAATTCAATAGATCTCAACTGAATAATGTAAATTATACTTACAACGGTTCGATGAAATCGTCACCGTAACTACTATTTTACTTAAATGTAAAATAATTAAATACTGATGTGTATACCACAATGAAGTCTGTATCGCAGTGGTAGGGATCTCAGATTTAGATCTTCAAGGTCTCGGGATCAAACCCCGTAGCGATACAGGTTTCATACATATATATATATATATATATATTTTTATAAAATATTAATCGAGATGAATTAAATATAATTAAATAATTCCAACACATCATTCATACATAACAAGAGAGGTTGCTGGTCACAGTAAAATTTTGTAAAGGAGTTTAATCTAAATCCTCCTAAGATAATCATACTCTTATCCTCCTCTACCCCCAGCCTTGGGAACCAGTGACTTTACGGGCTTAGCATCCAATGCATACCGACGGTGTCACCTACCAAAAACCTAGCCGTCGCGACCGGCTACCTGACTGGCCAGGTCAGAAGGGAGCATCTCCCAAATAAAATGCATGTTCCCATCTTCATCTAAAAGGCCATTTCTACCCACCCATCACCCTATTGCCAAAAACAGCTTTAGCACAAAGTGCCTTAATTTCTTCTCACCCTTTTACATTCCAAGGGTACCTTGTATGGAAATCAGACATTTTTAATAATAACCGGCAATGTTCCCGGGCGATGAATCAAAAGTGAGATTATTTAGTCACATGCAATATATTTTTAAGCACTTTATCTATATCCATACTTTAATAGTAATTCTCAATAAATCAAAGATTTAACATAGTCATCAATATCATTATCACAAAGGTAGGCACTTATGTAAATTAACAATTAGCAAGTAAAAAAAAATTTAGAATACAAATTAGTATTTTAGTTAATTGTTTTGACAAGTTTACCGTACCAAATTTGATAAGAATAAAATTATTTCTAATGGTATATTAATTAAGCCGAGGTTGGTAGCTTAGTGGGTGGGCGACCCTAATTACGATTTAAAGTCGCAAGTTCGAACCTCATTGGCTACAAATCTCAGTTTTTGCTCCTTTTACCTTTTATTTTATTATTTTATGGAATATAAAGATAATAAATAGCTCTTAGACTTATATTTAATTTTTAGCAAAATTGATAAGTTTTATTTTATTCAAAAAATAATTTAAATAAATTTCCAATCATCATCTTATTTATAACCAAACCCTTATCATAGGTTTTTTGCTTCAAGATATCCACAAATGTCCACAGAATTATCCCAATGTTTAGAAAGGTATTAAATGAGTTTCATTAAATTCACTTAATCATAAAAATATAATTATATAACTTGCTAGGTTGACAAAACAATGCCAAAAATAAATCAAATTCATTTAAGAAAGACTAAATGAGAAAAGAACAAGTCCATTGTTTCTTTTGGGCATTTTATCAAATACTAGCATTTTAGTTTGAATAAGTCATCCAACTATCCATGATGAAACTGATTATCTAAGTCAATTATCATCAATATTAGAGTGTCAAATAATACATAATATCTAGTTTAAAATAATTTCATATCAATAGAAATTATTAACATGACAATAACTAACAGAAGGAAATTGGAAATTTAAATAAATCTTTAAACATAATATTCCAAACAAATCCAAACAAGCATCAATTAAAGCTAAGCAGAATAGCAGCTTGAAAGAAAATTCATATAAAATAGAGCAAGACTCCAATATCTATAAACTTTATATCTGTAGAAACTAGACTTCAAGACCTACAACTTTCATGTTTTACACTTTTTAAAATTTTAAGGTCTAAAGGTACAAAAACAGTTTTGAATTCAGTTTGTTCATAAAATACAGTTTTACACGTGCTTAGTATTTTGGGCATAACTTTTGACTCACAAATCGGATTGATGCAATTCTTTTTGGGTTGAAAAGAAAACTGAAAGGGCTACAACTTTTATGTTTTAGCCAAAGCCAAATTCCACCGTTTTAGGGGTTAGAAGCACATAAGAAGTTACAAATAGAGAGCTGTCAGCATACTGAGTTACTTCAGTCAAAATTTTGGCTTCCATACCCCCAATATACGGGTATTTATTTTTATCACAATCAAGTTTCATACTTCAAACCAGAAAATGCATCAAATATATTTTAGGAGATTCATCATCCTACCTCAATGAAGATATTAATGACCAAGTCTGAGAAGGAAAAATGTGTTAGCTTTGAACACCACCCAAACTGGAAAATTCCAAGCCTTTCTTCTTCCTCCAAGAAACACCAAATCTTCAGCCTCACTAATTAATAATTTATTATGATTTCTCTCCTATTTTTTCTCTTTGAAGACACACAATTTATAGGGAGTGTAGAGAAAATTATTGGTGGAGAAAAAATTCAACTAAGGTAAGATCATGCCTATACAATTGGTAGCATGATCCAAGAATCATGCTTACTTTTTGACTATCTAACCATATCATTTAAGAAAAGCATTGGGGAAGATGTATGGAGGTGGCATGATCCAGGAATCAAGCTAACTTTTTGACAAATTTAAACAATCATGCTAGCTTTTTGACAATTTAACCAAATGCTTTAAATCATGCTAGCTTTCAAACAAAATGCTTTAAATCTTGTTTGCTAAATAATTTAAAAAAGATGCTTTAAGGTCATCAATGTGGGTCTTCTCTTTGTCCAATTAGTCAAATAATTTGAAAGATGGTGAGAGTGTATGGAAGATGGAAATGAAGTTGTCGGGAAATAATTTAGAGCAACTATTCATGAGTCAATTCATTGAGTGATAAAGTGAGTTGAAATGAGTTGAGGTGAGTCAAAGAAAAGGGTTGACCCATGGGTTAATGGTTTTGGTTTGAACCAAATAGTAATTGGGCTAAGAAGTGTTTGGATAAAAATTTTAAAAATTCTACATTAAACTCCCACATAGGGTGAAATTTAATCCGAAAAATTTTTCAACTAATTTTTATCATTCCAAAAATTTTCAAATGCTCAATTTTCTATATTTTTACTATAATAAATATCACTACCACACTTAAATAATTTAATTAAGGAAAAAAATTCAGGTTATTACAGTATGGGTTAGAAAATCTAATTGAAAATGTTTTGTTGTACATACTACTCTAAAGGCTTTAAACTCAAATTTGTGGTATCATGATAGAGTACGTTCCAAACACATGAGTAGAAACAAATCACCATTTTCAAATCTAGAGGCATTTGTGGGTGGAGTTATCACTTTTGGAGACGGAAGGACATCTATTGTAAGGGTAGAGGTGAGATAACTACTCCTAGATTTGAGTGTTTAAAAAATGTGCTTTACATTAAAAGAGGAAAGGCAAATTTGATAAGCATTAGTCAGTTGTGTGATGCCAAGCATATGGTTTATTTTTCAAAAAATGAATGTAAAATTTCTAAAAGAGAACCAATTATGCATGGCATCCACAACACTGATAATTGCTATGCGGTTTCTAACTCTAATGGTATTGTGTGTAATTCAATAACTTTTAGTGATATTGAATTATGGCACCAACAACTTGGTCAGATTAATTTTAAAGATCATTCAAAATTGCTACGACTAATGCCATTATGGATTTTCCTTGGTAAATAATGATCATAAGGGTGTGTGTGGTCTTTGTCAACTTGAAAAAAAAAAATTAGAAGTTCTTATAAAAGGGGTTACAAGTCTAAGGACCAGCATGCAGTCAAAGCATTGGTGGCAAGTCTTATATTCTTATGATGGTTAATGATTTCACGAGATTGACATAGGTTGATTTTTTTGTTGAAAAATCTGATGCTTTTGAATCCATTAAAACTTCAAGATTGCAACATAAAAACCAAAGGAAAGTTGGTTGTATCACCAAAATTCGGACAAATCATGATAGAGTTTGAGAACTCAAAATATGCAAACTTTTTTTGTTAATGAATAGGAAATTAAACATGAATTCTCAACTGCTAAGACTCAGTAGTAAAACGGTGTGGTAGAAAAAAAAATTGAGTTCTTTAATAGATGGCTTGTACTATGCTTCATGAAAAGAATCTACCTAAGAAATTTTGGGCGGAGGCAGTTACTACCAAACATTACATAGCTAATAGGATGTATCTTAGACTCGACACAACTCAGACACCTTATGAGCGATGAACTGATAAGAAGCTTATGATTAAATATTTGAGTTTTTGGAAGTAAATGTTACATCCTTAAGAATAGAAAGCAATTAGGTAAGTTTGACTTCCAAAGTGATGAAGGAATATTCCTAGGCTATTCTACTTCCAGTTGTGCTTGTCGTGTTTTAATAAGTCTTCATATTCCATTACCGAGTCGATTAATGTTATTGTTGATGACTCTAACTTAGATTCTCCACTAGTGCAAGAAAAGAATGTAGAACAAAAGTGCATTAGTCCGCTCGACAACAATCTATTGATTCTCTTTAATGATGCAAGAGAAGATAAAGTTCAACATAAGGATAACGAACACTCAATTAAAAACCCACAAGCTATCCCAGTTGAATCAAAAGATACTTTATAGCCTTCATCAAGAGTCAAGTTAAATCATCCAACATCAGAAGTGCTAGGAGATGTTAAAAGTTAGTATAAAGAGGAGACGTCAAATGCAAAATGAGGTAAACTATATGAGTTATGTCTCTTCTACTAAACCTAAAAATGTCAAAGATGTACTATGTGATGAACATTGGTGCTTACTCGTCCAAATATTAATCAATATTAGCTCGACCCTAAGTGCAAGGTGTCTATTGAAGCACAATAACCAGTAAGTACTAGATCAAGTCCATAGAGAGCCTTAAGCAAAAATCAATGAACAAACTAATTTGGAAGACTTGCAAGTAAAAATCAATCTCACAAAGATTGTTAGAAGTTATGTTTGGAGTTGAAAATGGTGGATTTGTTTGAATTTTTTGTTAAACAATTTAGTGAAAGTCTTGGATCCAAAACAAGTTTATAGTGATTTATACAAGATTCCAAGCATTTAAATTACTCAATCTACAGCTAAAAAGGGTCAATCGAAAGATATTTCTATATAAAAACCGTGTTGGAACAATTCAAATTTGATTTGAATAGAAAATTAAGTATAAAGTCTTATTGAGACTTCAAATCAAACATTTAACATACATAATCTATATGTAGATCATACATATGAAATCTAAAATTAGTAATCATCATACAATTTCATTAAAAGTACATGACAACTCTAACTAGAATTCCATAAACAAGACCCATGGACCATGCAATTTCAGAATGTAATTGAAATCTCAACTCAAAATCAAGAAAAATTCAAATCAAATGTAAATTAAACCTTGAACACATGAAAAATGTAACGTTAAACCCATTACTTTGAAATATATTTATATATAAATCAACTATAAAACTTGCCTTGAATCTAAGAAATAGATCTACTCACACATAGTTGAAGTGAAATCACTTGAAAATTAAAGAAATTTGTTCATAATTAATATTCTGGAACAAAATTTAATTGAAATGGAAGATTGATCTACTTTCTCTTTCTAAAATTCTCTCTCTACAATCTAAATCTATATAAACTGAAATATACGTATGAACCGGCTCCCTAAAACAACCTCCCTCTTACATATTTATAATGGAGATCAAAAGTACCAATTTATCCTTCTATATTGTAACAGAATTACAAAAGTTTTTGAAATGCAGGTTGGTTCGAACATGTGTTTAAGCAAGGCTTTGGTTTGAACAACGGTTTGAATCACTTTCTAAGACTTAGTCAATTTTCTTCATTTGGACATTGGCACACCTGCTGTTGTTAGAACACTTGTTCGAACAAAGCACAGGTCAAACCTGAGTTTGAACATCTTTTCCTTAAATTTTTTCCTCACTTGAACTTTGTTTCATTTTCTGTTGATCGAACACATGTTAGAACATGTGCTTGTTCAAACCATGTTCGAACAAAAAATCTTCACACTTAGAATTTTTTTTTTCTGCATCAAGGATGTTTCTACCCTTCTGTTGTTAGAAAACTTGTTTGAACCATATGTTGTTCGAACATGTGTTTGAACAAAATTTTCTTAGAATTTATTTCTTCTTCTTTCCTTGTATTGCCTTCTATTGTTCTAACACAGGTTTGAACAAGGAATGGTTCGAACATATGTTTGAACCTAATTTTGACACCTAACGAATTTTCTCTTCTTTTCTCCTCTGCACCTTCTGTGGTTAGAACTAGTGTTCAAGCAAAGGTTAGAACTAGTGTTGGAGAACCTTGCTGAATCAATTTTTTTCTGGTCTAAATTTTGTCATTTTCTACTCATAAAACTGCAATCACATAAAACATCCATTAGAACAAGAATATTCACATTTCCATTCATTTAATGTATTAATTCACATAACAATTCTCCAATTAAGGCTTATGATTGTACTTTTTATAGTATAATCACACTCCCCCCAACTTGAGTTTTGCTAGGCCCTAACAAATTAGCTCAACAAGAAGTCACTTTCCAATAAGCAATCTAATTCAAAGTTGTACATAAGCTTTCTAATGTGAACTCTTTTGAATTTCAAGCTTAATTGCTCAAAACAAATAAAAATTAACGTGAACACTTCATAAGTGCAACACTCTATTCATTGCAAGATTTTGAAATATATGCTTATAATCCTTCATTAAAACATAAATTCAACTCAATGATGCATATACTTTTTCTCAAGTCACGACTTTAATCCCCATAAGATATACTCTCTTTAGAAAAATGAGAATTAAGTATACACACTTGGAAGATCCTTTAATAAAGAGTAAATGTAAAGCAAATTCTAGTAAGAATCTTCCTTGAATCAAATGTAAAACAAATTCTGTTCGGTCTTTATTTAGGTTCTAACAAGGCTAGGGGTTGGATGTGGGGCCAAAGAAATGATGAGATAGTCAAAGAAGTGCTTTAGTTACATAAGGTTTAACCCCATTTCTTTTCAATCTCGCTCAATCTCTTCTTTCTCTCCTTTTTCCCTATTTACCCGTTCTAACTTCACTCTTATATGAATTTAACCACATAAATCAATGCTTCTAAATTCTCATACTCATGAATTAATGCCTTGACGAATTTTTATCATTAACAATCAATATGTAAAAATTCTGTATTTTTTTCAATGTAAATGCAATGACATAGCATTCTTTAATGCAATTTTTTGTATCACTCACATTTCCATCTCTTACTTCTTATCACTCTCCATATCCTTGAAATTCTCATTTTTTCAACTTCCCAATTCCCACTCTTCTAAGCTTATGCAATTCCAAGACACTTGGGTTGGCGTTTAATATCCTTCTAAGGTTGTGGTGTTATTCAAGGCTCCAAAAGAAATATGCACTTATGCATTCAAGGCTCAACATGGTTCTTAGGGGCAATTAATAAGAAAGACAAGTCAATAAGGCTCAAAAGATCCAAAGACAGCTTACCTCACTTCCGAGGTCTCATTTGAGTTTCCATATTCACTCCAATGTTCATAGTTCAAGCTGATGTGTTTCCCTTGTCATGAATCCAAAACAAATGTTTAGAGCTACTAAAAGAACATAGATATGAAAAACATGTAGAATTTATTTCATCCACTCAACAAAAGAAGTTAGTAAGCTCAAATCTCACAATGGTAGTCTCCCCTATTAGAGATTAAGTACATGCAATTCTTGAGCTGAGTTTATGTCTCAATAATTCATACTCACACAATTCCTTGACCTATAAATCAAATTCAAGCAATTTCATGAGTATCACCATTATGAATTTCATATTAACTTTCGATGTTTTAAGAAAAGCACAAGAAATTCTCAATCGTAAACATTAATCAATCATGTACACACCTTGAACCAAGTTTTAAACTGAAAAGTTACTCTATCTCATTCATTTAACAAATTCAAGTTCATACAATATTTCCAATTCAAACATTCACAAAAACCAACTTCATTACTATTCCAAATTGTAGCAAAACAGTCATTTCAAGTGAGAACTTCCCAATAAAACAAAACAGAAGACAACTAATAAACTAAAACCAGACTCGATCTTGGTGACAACACAAAATAGTGCCTAAGAACTCTATGTGTCTAGAGGAGGTTCATCAGATTGAAATGAACAAGTTCTAGCAGTAGTCAATGGTATTAGTATCTTTGATTTGGCTTTATTTCCA
The DNA here is from genome assembly GCA_019916065.1 of Vitellaria paradoxa. Taxonomy (NCBI): domain Eukaryota; kingdom Viridiplantae; phylum Streptophyta; class Magnoliopsida; order Ericales; family Sapotaceae; genus Vitellaria; species Vitellaria paradoxa. The sequence goes on from CM034239.1 coordinate 27,761,763, forward strand.
AACATATAGGCTTGAAATTTGGGAAGTAGATAGAAAAATGCAAAAGTACGGAACTAAGCATGTATCCTTCACTAGAAACCATGCTAGGATCACTGGGTAAAACAAAACACACATCAAGTGTAGAGGAGCTTTGCTGGCACCACTGGCTAGGTCACTAGCTATTCCCAAATGCTTGTCAAGACAGTTATCATCTTGCTAGAACTTTTGCTGGCTTTGCTGGATCCTTTGTTGGCGAAAATAGAATGGTCTTTATGGCAATTGCTAGCTCGGTGGGAGCTAGTTGGCACGTTTGCACCAGCAAGTGACTTGTTCCATTTTACAAACTTGTCAATTTTGGGCTACTTTTTGAGGTTTTCAAAGTTGCGCTACATATAAGAGCCTTCTCCTAAGGTTTCTGATTACAGGGAACAAAGTACTCAATTCTCCTAAATTGTTTCAAGTGTTCTCTTTTCTACACTCAACCAAAACCTCTGCATATTCGTGGTTCGTAATCTTCATGGGATTGAAGATTGGTCTTTCGCTAGTAAGGCTATATTATGGACTTGAGCAAAGTTTTAACACAACGGATCAAGTATTTGATTGAGAACTTTATAGTTAAAATTTTTGTAACCTGACTTATATAGTGAAAGAAGATTGTCTGGTCCTTCATTTAGGACTTGTGATTTTTTCTAGTTTGGGTTTCCATGTTAAATCCCTGTGTTCATTTAATTTTATGTTCTGTGATTGTGCAATTGATCATGAGATACTATGCTTCATGTATTTTTCCAGTAATGATATGTTAATGTGGGTGATATGATGTATTAGTGGACTTAATTACTTGATGATTAGGTTTGGGTTCAGTTCCAACACTTAGAGTTCTTGGAAGAGAAAATAGGGCCCTGGTGAAAAAGTTCTCTTTCCCAAGTGCATGGCTGAGGGTGAGTACACAAGCATGAGACCTTGGGTACCCAGACTGACACAAGGTAACTTAGACAGTTGATTATGAGATTAAGTGTTGTCCCACCTTAGGTCTAACCCTTAGGTTTGATGCCCTACCCTTTCCTTTTTGCTGCCTTCCTTCACCTAAAGGATCAAGACTATATATACACACACTTATATTCATAATATATGTTTAGCCGGGAAAAAGCAAAAAATTGAGAGCGAATGTGAAGTCCGATAGGTCCTTGAATCTTAACTAAATCAAATTACTCGTATAATTCTTCAATTAAAGTTGTTTTGAACAAGTTAGTGTGATTGTTTTGGTATTGGGATCAATAGATTGATTGTACAAAGTTTTTGGCATTTTTGAAGTTTCTGACAACTTATTGTTCTTCGTTTTTCTTTCTTTTGATTGCTTAAGGTAAGGTGACTGTGCTCTACTTATGATGCTAAAAATTAACTCCCAAGTATAAGAATGTACAATTGTAGTTAAAAACCCATTGAGTATGGGGTATAATCGACAAGGATTTTCTAAATTTTATAAAAATATAAATTTTAAAATTAATTAAAAAGTTATAGTATGAAAATTAAGATTAACTAAGTATTACTGCAATTAAAGGAAAATTATGAATTTAATTAAAATATTAAAGGGAAGTTCCAAGTTCAGAATCCATATTAGAATTAATATTTATTTTAGGGAATGTCGATTATCTTAGTTGCATTGATAACCTTAAAGAATCAAAACAACTGGAAGATTTTCAACTTAGAACTTTTTTAATAAATTAAAATATTTGACTTTATAGACTTAAGTTCCTTTTAGAAACACCAGAAATTTTCAAGAATATGGTTGAAACTAAAAATTTTCTAATATTCAAATGTCTTGATTTTTAGCAAATTAAGTTCTCCATTAAATTTATTAGAAATTTTCAAGGAAATATGATCAAATCTAATGGATTTCAAATGTTTAAAACTTTAACTAATTTATTGAAATTGCATAACCCTAATTAAATGTATAATCCTAATCATTCATCTTAATAGAAATATAATAGATCTAGTATAACATTATGAAAATTAAAGCATGAAACATAAACATAAAACATGACATTCACAAGAAAATTAATGGAATTAAAATAACAAATAGAAAATATACTTCATTAGTATGGAGAAATCAAATTGAGTTTGAAACAAATTGAAAATCAAAATGTTACTGCTACTTGAGGAACAAATGAAGAATTGAACTTCTATCCACAGTAATACGAAGTAGAAATTAAAATCTAAAACCTAACTAAAAAACTAGAAAAATAAATCCCTAAAACTAAAACTACAAAGAGGGTGAAATTCTCTGTGAATTGCGTTCTCCTTTTGTATCAATTGAAGTGGTATTTATAGGCGTTCCAATGTGGCTTGCAAGAAGAAAGATAAAGAGTTCTGATGGTTTCATGGGTCTAATTTATCGAACTGATATATATATATATATATATATCATTTGGTTAATCTTGATTTGTAGTAACCGTACTCATCGTTTCACTGTTTGATTTAAGAGGGATAGGCTTGATTGATCAGTGATTATCTGAATTAGGATCAACTGAAGAGGAATCATGACATGTTATGAGGTGTCGTGATGCCAACTAAAGGGTCAGGATGCCAAGCTTCACAAAGGGGTGTCATGATATGTTGCAAGGTGTCATGACGCCAAGCGCTGGCTTAGTTTTTTTTTTTTTTTTTTTTCCCCTTTGTTTGGTTATTGCTCTAAGTTTATTCCTACAAAACAAGGTTTAAGTAAATTAAAATATAATATAATAGATATATATATATATTATTTTTTTGTTTTATTTATTTACATTATTTATTTTACTAATAAATTTATTAAAATATTTTTACTTACTAAATTATTTAAATTTTAAACCAAAATTACTATTTTAACCTTATCTTCTATTCAACTTTATTTTTGTACTACTTAAGTGATTACAGTTTAGGAGTGTGATCATAGGGATTCAATGCATTTTATTTACATATAGGGTATGTTGAATATATTCTGATGTTGTTTACGTGGTTATTTTGAAATCTAAGTTCACTTGGTATGATATATTACATTTATATATGAATATACATATGTATGCATAGGATTTTGAAGAAGATAACAAATGTTTAATCCAAATTATGTTCTAAACCTTATAAAATTTTAAATTGATTATTCCGATGAGTTTGTATGTAGTTTGTGACGTTAATTGAAATAAAAAGATTATAAGAATTAGTTGTAAATCGTGAATTTGGAAATTTAAAATTGAAAGCTGATGTTTAGAAAAATAAAGCTCCATTTGCATGGCTTTTGGAGTTGATCTGGGCACACGAGTCCCTATGCCTAGGCACAAGAACCTCCCTGAGTGATCAGCTAGGGAGCTTTGTATGCACGAGTCTATAACTCAGCTCCCCATGTGCACTGACCAGGACCCCCAGCGCTGGGTCCCCTGCTTTGTTCCCAAAATGTCATCTTTCAACTTGGTTTTGAGAATAAACCCTTCTTAAAAGTTTTTCTTATTAATTTTTATTAAAAAAATGAGTTTTAGAAATATAATAAATAGTGATAAGATGACCAACATGTTTGTGATTAAGATTTGAATCAGGATTCAGAATTAAAATAGTATGAGAAGTAAGACTAATATTTATGATGATATCATTTAGCATGATTGCTTGTGATAGAAATAATGAAATGTTACGATGATATTACTGGTTATGATTAGTTATGTTATTGATAATGTAAAGTTTTATGTTGGCAAATTCAAACAAATCTTGAATTAAATATTGCATATATATATTTGTTTCCTAATTTGAAAAGAAAAAGATAATTCAAAATTTAAAGAATATGTATATTACTAAAAGGATAACAAGCCAAGTTAAAGTTGGAAACAAAACTAATTCTACACAGATCATGACTTAATAATGCAGTTCTATAAAAATCCAGTGTGTATCATAGCCTACACGTAGGGAGTGCGCAGCTGCACCCCATGGGCACTAGAAGCCCACAAGGAGCTCGAGATAGCGAGCCAACTTTTATTCAAGCCCAGATCCATTCTAGTAAGGTCTACATGATACCCGATGGATGCGCGAGGGATCGAGCAAGGCACACTAGCACGACACTTCGAGGGCGATGGTTTGAGCTATATATTTCCTGAATGATTCTCATTCTTATTCAGTCTATTCAGGCTATATCCTTGTACTGTATATATATGTACCCAGTCTTAATGAACATATGAATCACGAGAACATATTATATAGTCTTAGAGAGAGAGATTTTTACTTTGGGGGCTTAACGATTTTTTTTTTACTCTATCTATTTACTTTCTGTCTGACTTAGAAAGTCCACTTAGTCTAGGTTCATCGTGTAATCAAGTAAGAGTGGCAAAAGGATTCGTTCGTGTTATTCATAGAAGTTCAAGTACAGTCTCGTAACCTATTATATAGTGGAATTGTTTTTTAAGATTTTTCTTTGTGAAAGGTTTCCTTATTAATTCTCTGGCATTACTATCTCTATTGTGTGTGTGATTGGTTGATTAATCTGATTCAAAAATTTCAATTGACATCAGAGCAGGTCACTCTACACTCTTGAGTGAGATCTTAATGTGAATCCATGGATCCACCACGTGAAGGAGGCTCTAGTTCTAGACCAACCTGTTTTGACCGCACAAACTACTCATACTATAAGGTTCTTATGAAATCCCATCTTCTAAGGCTGAATAATAATGTTTGGACTGCTGTGGTCCAAGGATGGGAAGACCAACATGTGTGTTCAAAATGAAATTTCAAGGCTTTGAGCAACATCTTCACAGCCATTAGTCCCAATGAGTTCTATGGAATCTTAAGCTGCATCATTATGAGAAAAGTCTATATCATATTACAAAACACATATGAAGGTAATCTTCAAGTAAAATTCCAAACTTTAAAAACTTACTTCTGAATTTGAAGGTTTGAAGATGACCGATAATGAGAAGTTTGACGAGTTTTATATGTGTTTGAGCCAGGTTGTGGATTCATGCCATAATCTTGGAGAGCCTATTCCAGAATCTAAAGTGGCACGCAAAATTCTACGCTCTCTTCCCCATACTCTTGATGCTAAATTTACTGCCATTAAAGAAGTCAGGAAAGCAGATTCAATGAAGATTTAGAGACCTTATGGGATCCTTGCAAACTTTCGAGACGAATACACTTAAACCACAAAAGGCCTCAAAATAAATTGCTCTTATGACCGTGAAAGAAGAAGAGGAAGATGAATCAGACTCAGAGGACGCGGGTTTTAAGGAGTTGGTGACCGCTCTCTAATTTGGTAGTGGCTCACTCTCAAGTATAAGAGGTCGGTTGAGTTTAGTCTAGGTGAGTCCTAGGTCATCTTCCACAGGGAGCAAGGGTATGACTAAATTTTGGAAAACTTGGTTTTGAAAGCACTTGCAAAAATTTTAAGAAGCAAATAAAACAATCTTTTTGGAGTTTTCGAATAGAGATTTGTAACAATAATTTGAGAATTTCCAACACGAATTAAACGAAAGATGAACACACTACAAAAGAAAATCAATTTATAAACTTAAACAAACTATGTGAATTAAAACACTTAGCTTTAACCTAGTCCTGTAACATCCTCGAAGGGCTAAATTCGGATATATAGTTAACTCAACCTAATCCTTACACCTGTAATATTAGGTCGGAAGATTTGGCATTGAAAACCCTTTTCATAAAGAACTCACAATTCTAGGATTTTGAAATCAAGTTCGAAATTACCGGGACATGGAATTGACCTTCAATTTACACGAGCGTAATCGAAGTTCAACTGTATCACGGGCAATTCGTTTTCGAAAATTAATCTAGAATTATGTGCCTTACGTTTTTATTCGAAAGATAAACACAGTTTAGTTTGAACTATCCAAATTCAACTCATTCAATTCGATTACACTCCTAGGTTAAAACCAAGAAAACCCTAGCCTAGCATTACTAAAACATGAACAAAGCATTTCGAAAAGAAAAACATCTTCATCATACAACAGAATATGAAAACGAAATAGATTAAAAAGGTTTAAGACAATTTCGAAAGCAAATTAATCCAAACTAAGTCTAAGAAATACTACGAAGTGAACATAGAAGACAAAGCACGAAGAACATGAAATTCTGATTAAAACAAATTAACAAATAGAACTTACACGTAAATCTTATTGCGAAGATGAAATTAAGCTTGAACAATCCAATCCAAAGCGAAATCGAAATCATAACCCTAATCTAAACTAAACTAAGAAAAAAGAGAAGAAGTGCGTAGGGTTTCGAACTCCTGTACATCAGAAATTTGCCCTTTTATATCATTACATAACTCAAGGGTAAAAATGTAATTTCATAATTCAAAATTTAACTTAAAAGTGTGCTGGACAAGTCATCATGGGTGCCCAAGGTACAAGTGTTTGATGAAGTCCTCAAAGAGTTAGCCCAAAACACAGCAGTCAGAACTCCCTCTCTGTGGGCGCCCATCTGATGAAAAGTGGGGCGCCCAAGGGTGTAGGTGGGGCGCCCATCTGCAACTACAGTGAACAGTTCTTCTTTGACAGCTTTCTGTCCCTGACTTCCGATGCAATTTTGACATTGAAGATGACAGATTCAGGCTTCGGCTAAACCAGAAAAGTTGTAGGGCTTCGAGTCTTCTTTCCAACGCAAAAAGAATGGAACCATTTCGAGTTGTGACGAAAAAGTTATGGCTGGAAAACTGAGAGGGTGTTGAGCTGGAACTTCAACCGCACACCACTTCAACTATTTTGAACTTCAAACCACTTCCTTCTCCTTGGCACCCATGGTAGTCGATCTTATGCCTTGGGATGGCTCCTCCTCACATGCAACCTTGGTGTTGTTTGGGCCAAAAACACCATATTATATCACCTGAAATATATACACACCAATAATGCATGGAAATGAGATAATCACGCTAACACATCGCCAATAATAACTGTAAATTCATAATTTTCCTGCTCAATATATATATAATTGTACAATAATGCATGCTAATCACACCCCCCAACCTAAACATTGCTAGTCCCTAGCAATGAGTGCAATCAATCCATGAGGTATAAGAACAAATGCAAGGGCACCCACAACATGTAAGCTCTTATTCAAATCAAAATAAGACAAAATAAAAACTAACTAAGGTGATGTCCGTTTTCGTGGGAGACACACGACCACACTTAGCGCATGAGGCAAGCCCTTTAAACCCCTAGGTTCCCCCTAGTGGACGAGTAAGGTCTCGTGAGGGTTTGCAGTGATGCTACCCACAAACATCTATGGTATGGTCTCAAGGTGTCAAAGAGTGATTAAGGTCAGTAACAAATCAAGTTCAAGCTTAACAAGTCACAAAACTTAAATATTATGTGTAATTCCCAAGTGCTAAGCATGAATGCATGCACTATCAAAGTTGGAAAAGCATGTGTGCAAAACAGTGTCATTTATTCAACAAGGTCTCGAGAGCATAATCAGAACTAGGCTTTGACTTCAAAAACTCACAAGGTAGATCACTCATAGAAAGAAACTCACTCATTAAGGGTTCACTCATACCTATGAGCATAAAATGCTCTCCTAGTTGCACACAACCACACGAATAAGTGAGTGAATTGAATTGAAGTTCCGTATGGATAGCTCATACCAAAAATAAGTTCCAATGCCATGCAATAGATTACACCACACAACCTACACAAGACCACTACATGCACACACAAGAGTTGCTCGCTTAGAATCCACTAGGTCTTTGATCTGATTGTAACTTGGCCAGGGGTATTGGTTAACAATGGAAGATATAGAAATCAAAACACATGTCTTGGGATAAAGATGTTTAAGTACGTACAAGTCCCAAACTACCCATTTCCTTTCTGTACCCTAACTAACAACATGAAGCTTATTCACAAACTTACAAACTACTTTTGGGACACTCTTAGCAACCGCATTACAAAACATAAATCCCACAATTGAATAAATAAAAGGAATGAGAAAATATATTTTTTTTTTGTTCTTCTTTTTTTTTTTTTTTGCATCCCTTTGTTTTTTTTTTTTTTTTTTGAAATGATGAAGAATGAACTATACAATGTAAAAATTCTCATCCTAGCACTCACCCTCATTTGGCTCTCAAAAGCTTACATTCCCAACTTAGACTTTGAGGCACTTTCATAGCCCAAGACATGTGAAGGTTAGGCTTAAAGTGTGTGAATGGGGTGCAGGGGACATTATGTGTGAGGCGAATCAAAAAGAGAATACTTTATATCACACACTTCAGTTTGAGGCTTCAAGTGGGTTCCTAGGACAATTTCATATCAAGAAAGGATAAAAAGGCTCAAATTAACAAAGAGGGCCTAGCATCATGTTCTAAGCTCACAAACAACTCATATGTGCCAAGTGACTACTCATGCAAGTGTGTGATGCAACTGGGGCATTGAAAACCAAAATAGAGAACAATTGAGCTGAAATAATGTGCAACCCCTCTTGAAAAGAAAAATAGCTCTAAAGCTCACCACTAGAAAGGGTATAAGTCTCTACCTAGTCTAAGGATGCTCAATTGACCAATGTTACATAAAATTCACTCTTAAGCACATAAGTTCTTCCGTGATAGCCAAAAGTGCATAAGGTCATGACACACTCAACTTAAATTAAGTTTCCTATCAAAGCTTGAACAAGACTCACTTATCACTCTCTCACTCAAATTCACAATCAACCAAACCAAAAAGGGCCAACATGCAAGTACAAATGTGCTAACTCATGAATGTAAGCTCAAAGATGCTCAAAATTTGAAAAATTTGACAATTTTAGCATAAAGGGTCATCATGCGAACTCTACCCCCCCAACCTAAACTAAACATTGTCCTCAATGTGAAAACTATGAAGCATATGTGGGTCCGTAGTGTGCAAAGTGAGCATGAAGATGATGAGCATAAAAAGCAATCAATATGTAACACATAAGCCAAGCATGCACCCAAAACAAGAATCCCCAGAAGGAATAAAGAACACCCCCCAACCTAGTTTCTACAGTACTTCCAACAACAACCAACAACATATAGCCAAGTGTTATGCTCAAAATGTAGAAACAGAAGGTAAAAAGGGTGGATATTACCTCAAGAGCTTCCTTATTGGAAGAAAAGAAAAAGCTATACAAGAGAAAAGGTTAGAAAGAAAAGAAAATAAAGGGAAAATAAGACAAGAGAAAGAGTTAGTACACAAGGAAAAAAAAAATAAGAGAAGAAAATCAAACCAAAAAAACATAAGAAAATAAGAAAAATAAAACTCTAATCTACTATGTACAAAGGCAACAAAGAAGAAGGGTTATCCAACACCCTCTCTATCCCATGCGTCCACAAATGGTTTAAGAAATAAAATGTTCTTTTTGGGCCAATGAAGCACCAAAGATGGACGCTCCTTGGATGTAAAACACATCAAGGGATGTAAGGCCGAGTGAGGTTCTTGAAACCTCGGATGTGGCCATAATGCATACATGGATATGGTGGGTTCAATTAGCCTCTCGATACCCAGAAAATCAACGTACTCACCCCCAATGTCTCCTACCTCCCCCCAGTGATGATCGGTCATGGTGTAATCACTCACAATCCCCGGAGCAACACTCGTGGGTGGGGTTATGCCAAGAGGTGAGAGGTGTGCACCACTCTCAACCTTGGGTGTATAAGTGAGTGCAAAAGGATCTATCGACTCAATGATATGCTCCTCGGGCAATGTAACTTGCAATTGCTCAAAGGGAGTCAAAAGACTCTCAATAGGGCCCGGGGTGGTCTGGGTGGGCAGAGCATTAAACTCAGTGGTAGGAAAGGACTGCATGTCTCCCTGACTCTCAAAAGGTAGTAAAGAAATCTCCTGAATGGGAGAGTCCACAAGGAAATGAGAAAGACACTCATCCCAAACATCATCCCTAGTGTGGTTAGGGCAATTTTCCCACTCAGAGCTTATGGTCTCAAATTGTGCATCATAAGGTTTACTAGGCCAATAATCTTGGGGCTCCTCAGACTGGCCCTCAGTGAGTGGAACAAGGTTGGGACATGCAAAATCCGAGTAGTCAGGCTCCACGCATACACTACTTCCACGGGATGGATCATGAGAATCAAGTGAAGTAGGAGCATACGGGAAAAGGTCAGTATGGCTAGCAAGTGTGTAAGGTTCAAAACTAGGTTCAAGTCTTTCCAGTGGCCTAGTGTGTTCAGAGAAAAATTCAAGGAATGACCATGCCTCACCTGGTGTGAGGTCAAGAAATTCCTTCCCCAAGACTGTATCGAACGCCTGGTGCAACTCATGAGATAGAGCATTATATAATATGGCTATGAGGTCCCCTAACTCTAATCCATGACTTGGGAAAGTGTCCAAAAGTATATTAAATCTCTCCCAGCATTTATAAAATACTTCACCCTTTTGTTGATAAAAATTTCTAATTTGAAAGCCATGGGTGAAGGTTTGATGAATAGGGAGGAAATGCTCAATAAAAGCTTGAACACATTGATCCCAAGTGGTCCATTCACCAAAATCATAGCACCAGTCACCAGCCACACTTTGTAAAGACAAAGGGAAAAACAAGAACCTAAGTCTCTTACTCATTCGAACATCATCACATAAGCCACACACAGCCTCAAACCTATCAAGATGAAGACACGGGTCTTCTTCCTCGTGCCCGAAAAATTGGGGTAATTGGTGATAGGTCTCTAATGTATAGTCATATCCAAATTGGTTACTTAGAGACTCAATATAGGCTTGGGCATCAAAGGGACCATGATTGAAATCACCAAAATCCATGTCTATGATAAGAAAACAAAAATGAAAACAAAATGAGAGAAAAGAAAAAACTACACTAAAATACAACCTAAGTTAACTAACATGCAAGCTAAGTTATATGATATGCAAATGAATATGTTACAAGGCAAAAGAAAAAAAAAACTACTAATAAAGAGGTGGAGAAAAGAAAAATTCACCCAATTTCTCAAATGAACTCCCCTTTAACTCCCAAGTCTAGCACTTAGTTGCCCTCCCCGGCAACGGCGCCAAAAACTTGACCGCTCTCTAATTTGGTAGTGGCTCACTCTCAAGTATAAGAGGTCGGTTGAGTTTAGTCTAGGTGAGTCCTAGGTCATCTTCCACAGGGAGCAAGGGTATGACTAAATTTTGGAAAACTTGGTTTTGAAAGCACTTGCAAAAATTTTAAGAAGCAAATAAAACAATCTTTTTGGAGTTTTCGAATAGAGATTTGTAACAATAATTTGAGAATTTCCAACACGAATTAAACGAAAGATGAACACACTACAAAAGAAAATCAATTTATAAACTTAAACAAACTATGTGAATTAAAACACTTAGCTTTAACCTAGTCCTGTAACATCCTCGAAGGGCTAAATTCGGATATATAGTTAACTCAACCTAATCCTTACACCTGTAATATTAGGTCGGAAGATTTGGCATTGAAAACCCTTTTCATAAAGAACTCACAATTCTAGGATTTTGAAATCAAGTTCGAAATTACCGGGACATGGAATTGACCTTCAATTTACACGAGCGTAATCGAAGTTCAACTGTATCACGGGCAATTCGTTTTCGAAAATTAATCTAGAATTATGTGCCTTACGTTTTTATTCGAAAGATAAACACAGTTTAGTTTGAACTATCCAAATTCAACTCATTCAATTCGATTACACTCCTAGGTTAAAACCAAGAAAACCCTAGCCTAGCATTACTAAAACATGAACAAAGCATTTCGAAAAGAAAAACATCTTCATCATACAACAGAATATGAAAACGAAATAGATTAAAAAGGTTTAAGACAATTTCGAAAGCAAATTAATCCAAACTAAGTCTAAGAAATACTACGAAGTGAACATAGAAGACAAAGCACGAAGAACATGAAATTCTGATTAAAACAAATTAACAAATAGAACTTACACGTAAATCTTATTGCGAAGATGAAATTAAGCTTGAACAATCCAATCCAAAGCGAAATCGAAATCATAACCCTAATCTAAACTAAACTAAGAAAAAAGAGAAGAAGTGCGTAGGGTTTCGAACTCCTGTACATCAGAAATTTGCCCTTTTATATCATTACATAACTCAAGGGTAAAAGTGTAATTTCATAATTCAAAATTTAACTTAAAAGTGTGCTGGACAAGTCATCATGGGTGCCCAAGGTACAAGTGTTTGATGAAGTCCTCAAAGAGTTAGCCAAAACACAGCAGTCAGAACTCCCTCTCTGTGGGCGCCCATCTGATGAAAAGTGGGGCGCCCAAGGGTGTAGGTGGGGCGCCCATCTGCAACTACAGTGAACAGTTCTTCTTTGACAGCTTTCTGTCCCTGACTTCCGATGCAATTTTGACATTGAAGATGACAGATTCAGGCTTCGGCTAAACCAGAAAAGTTGTAGGGCTTCGAGTCTTCTTTCCAACGCAAAAAGAATGGAACCATTTCGAGTTGTGACGAAAAAGTTATGGCTGGAAAACTGAGAGGGTGTTGAGCTGGAACTTCAACCGCACACCACTTCAACTATTTTGAACTTCAAACCACTTCCTTCTCCTTGGCACCCATGGTAGTCGATCTTATGCCTTGGGATGGCTCCTCCTCACATGCAACCTTGGTGTTGTTTGGGCCAAAAACACCATATTATATCACCTGAAATATATACACACCAATAATGCATGGAAATGAGATAATCACGCTAACACATCGCCAATAATAACTGTAAATTCATAATTTTCCTGCTCAATATATATAATTGTACAATAATGCATGCTAATCAGTTGGCTTTGATGACAAAGACATTTATAAGATACTTCAAAAAGGTCAAGAAGCTAAAGTTTAACAAAGCCAACATGTCAGAGTCAATACCTCAAGAAAAAGATAACAAACTTAAGAAGGGTGAAAAAGATAATGATAAGAAAAAATCAAAGCAGATCCAGTGCTTTGAATGTCACGGATATGGTTGTTTTACATAAGAATGCATAAATAAGAAGAATGAGAAGAAACAAGTCAAGGTGATGAATACTATCCTAGACGATGACTCTGACCCAGACGAGTCCACCGTCTCAGCCTCTTCAGAAAATAAAGGTAATTTTAATTTTTTTAGCCTCTCACACTTCTTCTACAGAGACAGTGTCTGGATCCCTAAGTGACTCTTAACTGTCAAACCATGAGAATGACAATTTTGAAAATGAATTTAATGGTGACATTCAAGAAGCCCACAATCAACTCCATAAGGAATGTTGTGGGCTGAAGAAACATAAAAAAAATCTATAATCAATAGAACAATATGCTGAGGAATATGAGAGATGCTTTGAAGATTGAGAATGAAAAACTCTTAGGTAAGTTAACTTCTTTAGAATCTGATAAAAATTCTCAATCTCAAAGTACAGAAAAGATAAAAGTGAAGATTGACGACAAATAAAAAATTAGAAGAGAAAGACAAAAAGCTTGAAGAAAAAGAAAAAATTAATGGGGAACTTCAAGCAATGATAAAAGAAATAAAGAATGATAGTAAGACTCTTGAGAAGATGAACACCAACCCAAACGTAATTGATAAGATTTGGAGCAAACAAAGGCCACATGTAGATAAATCTAGCTTAGGATACACTGGAGAAAAGATCATAACAGTGACATCTCCATCTTCTCCAGATGCTCCAAAGACTTTCCTAAAGCATACTGCAACCCCACCAAAGAGGAGCGCTCCAATGTTTATCCCTCAATAATTTTCTTCCCTTAAGGTGAAAGGTACACATTTTACTAGACCTTAACCCTTTGTACCTATGTGTCACCATTATGAGATCAAAAGTCATATTCGCTTTAATTGTCATAAACTCTATGAACTTTCTTTGAATTACGTGAAAATGTTTTCTAAAATTCAAGATCTTAGAGTTCCGATAACAAATAGGTTTCAAGTTTTTATTGATTTTTCTAAAAAATCTTTTAAAAATCCACGTCAGTTTCAAAAGCCAAAAATTTTGAATTTTTCAAAACCAAAGTTTGAAAGATTTTCAAAAGCAAAAAATTCAAATTTTTAAAAAATGCAAAGACATGAGAAAAGCATTGTCAAGACCATCTTTCCCAAACTAGGGCTGTTTGGATTAGAAAGTGTGATTTGAATGTCACACACCTTGAAAGATGTTAAAGATGTGAGCTTTGATAAGTAGAAGCATATTTTTTTTTTTATAGACTAGGCTTTGCATCATTGTTATATTTTATCCTAGTTCTATGAGATCATGTAGATTAGTTTTTTTTCTTTTTTTTGCATTATTTGTTTCAATTTTATTTGATTTAAAAAAATGGTTTTTGGAGTGAGGGAAGTAATTTTTTTAAAATTGTTCGGATATTTACGCTCATTTTTAATTGGACTTGATAAAAATTAAGAAATATAGAAGTTAACAATTTATTAATCAGATATTTTATAAATTTTATCTTCTTACATGTACATCAAACATTCAGTCAACCAATTGTGTTGGACTACAATTCTTATTCCCAAGTGAATTAAAAATATGTGTTTTGATGAAGCTTGCCATAATTTTGATGTACTTTTTTTAAACACTTGACTGATTTTATATATATCTTTCCACCTTCTTGTCTATGGATCTTGAATTAATATTTGATGCATTTAAAAAATGATGATGAGCAGTTAAAAGAAATAATAAACCCTATTTTAGAAAGGGCTACCAATAGACTAGAGTGCGGTCACCCTATTGACATGTTGGTTACCAAAGTAACCACCAACTATAAAAAGATGATCTGGAGGAAATTGCTACCTACCCATAAGTGTGTGAAAACTGCCAAGACCTTAAAATGGATATTCATGAAGAAAAGAAATATTGGATAGTTGAAATTTAATTGATAAAATCTCAAGAAAAATCTAAAAAAAAAAATAAAATAAAATAGTTGATTGCTATTCATTTGTTTGAGGGGGAGAATATATGCTTGATTTGTCATAAATTCAAATGAGCATAAATATTTGTTTGATTTTATAACTTAATTCATCTCATTGCACAAATCTTGAAAATTTATTTGGGAAGATGGATTGTTGTTCAATTAAACTTAAATTAATTGAATGATTGGTTTACATGTTTAAATATAGAAGAATTAAAATTTCTTCGATAAATTATTGTGAAATTTTTCTATTTTTTCATAATTGTTATCATGTATTTTTTAGCACAAAATAGCTTATAAAAGACTTTTTTTTTCTAAAGAATCTCCAATGATAGAGGAGTTGGTGGTGGAATGTTTATTATTAATGTGTACTGTGTTTATATTTGTTTACTTATTTTTTTAATTCCAGTAACAAAAAGATGAAGTAAAAATAGATATTTGGATATTAAATTATGACTTTAGATGAACATTAGTTTTTATCGTGTTGCCATTTGGTATTTTTAATGGTTTGTTCAAGTGTTGCAGATTAGTTTTGAAATTTAATTTTAGTTATGAAATTACCAGGGGGGAGATTTTACATTGGTAAATCCAAACAAATCTTGAATTAAATATTACAATTACATTTGTTTCCTAGTTTGAAAAGAAAAAAGATAATTCAAAATTTAGAAAATCTGCATATTGCCAAAAGGATAATCTGCAATCCTAGTCAAAGTTCAAAATAAGACTACTTTTACACAAATCGGGACTTAATTAGGTAGTTCTGTAAAAATTCAATGTGCATCGCACTTTACATACAGGGAGTGCACGGCTGCACCCTATGGGTGCTAGGAGCCCGTAGGGAGTTAGAGACAATGAGCTAGCTTTTATTTCAGCCCAGATCCATTCTAGTAAGATCTACAGGATGCACAAGGGATCGAGCAAAGCGTGCTAACATGATGCATAGAGCATAATAGTTTGAGTTATATATTTCTTGGACAATTCTGTTTCTTATTTAGTCTATTTGGGGTTACATCCTTGTACCTTCATATATATGTATCCAGTCTTAATAAGCATATGAACCACAGGGATATATTATAAAGTCTTAAAGATAGAGATTTTTACTTTGAGAGCTTAATGATCTTTCTCTTATTTTTCTTTTACTCTCTGTCTATTTACTTTTTGTGTGACTCAGAAAGTCCACTTGGCCTGGGTTCATCGTGTAATCGAGTAAGAGTGATAAAAAGATTCGTGCAAGTAATTCATAGTGAGTTCGAGTAGATTCTTAAAACTTAATTATATAGTAGAATTATTTTTTAAGGTTTTTTCTTGTGAAAGGGTTTTCTTATTAATTCTCTAGCATTACTATGTCTACTGTGTGTGAGATTGCTTGATTGATTTGATTCAGAAATTTCAAATAATATTAATGAACAGAAATAATATGATGTGATTATGCTAAGATGAAATTTAGAGTTGTACTAATGAAACGATTTGATAAAGATTATGGAATGATATAATGAGTTAAGAATGATGATTGTGATTCGGGTTATGCAAATACTGACAAATAAGATGGTATGTGAATAACCTTAGAGATTGAAAGTCTCAAAATCTACGCAGGGTTTGGTTATCGTGCCAGTAGGTTAGTAGCCTACATGAGGATGCTATCATTAGTATATCATAACCATTGGATATTGATCCATAAATGATGATAATGACTTGGTGTATCATGGCTTTTCAGCCCAGACTCATAAACAATGACAACTCAATTCATTGTTTCTCTTGGGTGTTGGCCCATAAAAGACAACATTGGTTTGGACTGTGCTCACTAATTATAGGTCAATCTTGTAGAGTATTCATCCCATGTGTGGTGCCATGATGATAAATGGTAAATGGATAATAAAAAAATAATAAAATAATGGCCTATGATATTGATATGGGTGTATGAGAATGATATGTAATTATTCAAATGTTGATAAAGCAATATGATGATGTTATGATGTTTACATATTTCTATTATTATTGTTGCATGATAGTACCTTACTAGTGTATGCAACACATATCGTGCATAGGTACAAGTGGATTAGCACTCACATCATTCTAAACTGCGTTAGAAGTACAAACCCCAAGGCTTTAGTGGGCCACACCATGTCCAAAATTATGTATTCTTTTATTTCTCTAAGGAGTTAGAACTAATTGTATTATTTGGAGATGTCTTACATAAATTCAATATAGTTGTAAAGGCTATCAAGCTTGAATATTATATTGGTTATTATGTTGGAGCACTGTTACTTGGTTATGATCGATGCTTTATTATTATCTTTTATATATTATAGATATCTACTCCACAGTAGTTGTATGGCTCTGATCAGAGTTATAATTGATTTGTGTGTGTCGCGTGTGATTCATTTAGATCACTCCTTGGTTCACGAGATTCAAGGCGTGATAGTGTGCAAAGGATCCTATCCCACGTGCACATGACCTAAGCCTAACTCAGTATTTCACTTTTTTTTTTTCAATTCTAATGCATCATTATAGATATTTTCAGTACTTATTTAGAATAATTAACTAAAATAGTTATATGAAAAGCCAAAAACTTCAATGTTGAATTGTATAATTAATGATGATCATCATTGAGATAATGCCACAGGAACCATTTTTTATCAGGAGGTATGATGATTGATGTGAGTTTGGCATATAGAACTTAGATTCATGTCTTGATGGCAAGATGGCTTTGGTATAAGTGTGTTTAGTTGCATGAGTCGGGATTGTGAGATCTCGTTGGTGTGGTGTTGTATTGGGTATTGATTTTGGATCGAGAGATACTAGTAAATAGCAGATATAAGTACCCATAAGTTAAAAGCTCTTAAATCGATGTAGAGTTCTGGGTTTTTTTATTTGATTTTTTTCTAGTACTAATAACCTACAAATCAATGTAGATGCAAATGCAACAGGGCATAGCGATTTATTTGGTTGAGGCCAAGGAAGTAGATGTGCCTACAATGGTACATGTTCATTGTGATGGCAATGAACACAGACACCGAGAGATGATGTGATGATAATTGGGTTCCGTTACCGCAGACCAATTATGTAGAGTACTAGCCCATGTGTAGTGTGCATCTGTGAGTGTGTATATAAGTGTGTAGAAGAATTGTAGTGATGAGTTGTGATGATGAGTTGCGATTATCGTTTGAGATGTTGATAATGTTAATATTTAAGATAATAATGATAATTAATGATGTGATATATGGTTTAACAAGGTTATTGATATTGATATTTACTAAAAAAAGAAAGGTTATTGATATTGAGATAGTATTGTGCTATTCGTATATACTGTTATAATTAATTGAGAGAAGCTTGACACGATAGTGGAATGATAGGATATGTTGTTTGTTTCGTACGGAGCACAAATGGATTTTATGCTCACTTTCTTACAAATTTTATTGCAAGTTCAAAGATGAGTGCTTGCGATGCTTATTGACTAGGTGACTTAGTTTTTCTGGTCTTTTTTGTCATTTCTTTTGTTTATGCTCATATTCTTTTGGTACATTTGATATGTTTTGGACCTCTTGAAGAAGCGAATTGTGTATATTTTAGTTATGGTTATTTAATAGGGTTGTATCTGTTGGTTTTAAAAGAGAATACACATTGGAAGCGTGCACATAGCGGGCAAGGCCACATTACAAAACTTCTCTTTTTAATTTTATAAAACAATTTTATAAACAAACCAATCACAAGGTTCATTCGTCTAATGGTTAATAACAAAACAATAATAAAAATTAGAACCATTCATAAGGATTAGTATACAACCTTTGAAGTGTTTATGGTTCCAGCCTCCACCTTTGAACCTTAATCTTCCTTGCCTAATCTCCTCACCATGAACAGGACATGTAGGCATTGGAAGAACTCACGAACACACTCAATATGAAAGCACTAAAATTGTGAGGCTATTGAGGAGTTTTTTTCTTTTAGATAGAGTATTCTCCTTATTATATTCTAGGCCAAATAAAAGAGCGTAAATTACACTTAGACCCCCTAAACATTAGCGTAATTACACATGGACCCCCTTGATATTTCAAAATTACATTAACCTCCTTTATTTTGAAATGTTTGTAACACTTAGACCCTTCCGTTAACTTTGCTACTAACTCCGTTAAAAATTTATTGAAAAGACAAATATACCCTCATATATTTGCACATATATATGCAGAAAAAAAAACAGAAGAAAATCTAAACACTTTATTTGTTCCCACACTGGCAGCCTTCCCTGATTCAAGCTCCTGCCGCCAACCCCACTGGCAACTAGGGTAGCCCCCGCCAGCGACTAAACTTTTTTTTCAAATCCACCACTTCTCCTTTACCTTGCCAATTTAAGCCACGGGCCACACACACATATATAAGAAGAACAATAGACTATACATACATATATATATATATATATATAGAGAGAGAAAGATAAACACAGCCAATCGCAAGATAATTAAAGACCAATAGTGTTGTTCATTGTAGAACACCCGAACACCCACCACGACTAAGTATCAAATGTAAGTAATCAAAGGTAAACCTAATTCTGCGAATTCACTTTAATTTCAATTTCTCAACCCAGAAAGCACACATCTTTTTATAGACTGCTTGTCATCACGAAGAATTTCCTTTTTTTTTTTTTTTAAGAAATCAACATATATAGGTATATGTATAGGTTGGACTAAGAAGAGAGAGAAAAATGGGAGACTTAATTCACTCCCTATTTGACCCAACTGCCATAAATAAACATCGAATAAGTGACCCAAAACAATTTGGAAATTGGAGTTGGAAAGTTTAACTTTTACCATAAGAAAGGGATTTGATTTGCCATTTTCAATTAAATCAGTATTCACTAATACTGTTGCCAATGGCAAGAATATAGATATATGTATATCTCTTACCATAGATATAGATGTATGCAAATCACTATTTTTGGTACTATAGTCTTATGCTGGAGTCGGAGACTTCTTTGACGGAGAATCAGCCAGTGGTGTCACCGAGGACGAGGCAAGAGCAAGATCTGACGGTGGAGGTGTCGGAGGCAAACCAAATCTTACTGATTGTGAAGGAAAAGTTAGACTAGTTCTGGAATTTTGGTTGTAAGAGTTACCAAGTTCACTGAGTTGGACCGATTCAGACCCCTGCAAGTGGAAGAACGTAGGTTGCTCGAACGATAGCTAGGTCGTCTAAATCCAAACCGAACATCAAAGCATGTAAGAGTATCTCCTTTCGAGCTTCGTCCAACTCACGGCCTTGCAGAGGCTCAACTACAACCCCTTCTTGGCGTGGCAGATACTGACAATCTTTGAAATGCCTCGAACCTCCAAGTCTTCTCAGTCAACTTAACCAACATCACTAGAAAACTCCTTGATTTTTTCAATGACACCTTCCTGGAGTTAAGGAACCTCCACTTGGTGTTCAATAATCTCGAGGGTGGTCTTCCGATTGGCTCGATTACAGTGTCCTAATTGGGTTTTGATAGAGCAAGCTTAAATAGTCAAATTCTGTTGATCTCTGGAGCTTCGAAACTTCATTTAGGGATATTTTTGGGACTTTATCACCACTACAATGCCACCAAAGCTCCGCCCCTGACAGAGAGGGGTATCTGTGATGTCCACAACAGAGTCAAAGATGATGAGCTCGATCCAGACACGGGTCTTCTTCTGCGTAGCAACGACGGTGGAGATTTTAGGGGGGGAGAAAGAGAGAAAGAACAGTTGAGGGTAAAATTGGTATATTAAAAAAAATTTGGCTGATTTGATCATCTTAACAGAAATTTTAACAGCATAATAACGGAAAAGGGTATTTGTTATAAACATTTCAAAATAAGGGAGGTTAATGTAATTTTGAAATATCGAGGGGGTCCATGTGTAATTACGCTAATGTTTAGGGGGTCTAAGTGTAATTTAACCAATAAAGGAAATAAAACATTTCACCTTTTAATGAATTAATGAAAACAAAAACGTTTCTTCTTTTAATGAAAATAAAAACATTCGACTTTTTAATGAAAACAAAAATGTTTCAATTTCTAAGGAGTTTTCATTTTTATTGGCTTGCTAAAAAAGGCCCCTTATTTATGTTAGAATCCCTCAAAAAAAGGGCCTAGAAAATAAATACCCATTATCTCCTCTTAATTCCTTTTCAAAATTCAAAAATAAGAGATATTTTGGGAGATATTAAATATCGTAATATCATACAATACCTTAATTAATAAACCTTTTAATTAATTAAAATAATCCATAAAATATCTTTTATTTAAAATATATTTTAAATATAATTAAATCAATATTTAATCAAAATTAAAATATCTACTAAGAGCGTTTGGTCACACTCTTAGTCATGTACCTAGACACAGTTACATGTAACCTTGTCTTGGAAAGTGCTAACCCAAGACTATTTAATCTTTAATTTAATCCAAATTAAGTAATAATTAATCCAAATTTGATTATTACATTCGTTGTTGTTCTATATTGTTTGTAAAATGATAGAAGACAACAAAGGGACTGATGGACCTACAATTTTAAGCTCCAATAATTCCGACAATTAACTATAAACTCTTTTATTAATTGATGAAATTATTAGCTCTAGAATAACTCCATTATACACCTAGAATTGCACTCTTTAAATTGTAGAATTGATTCCTCAAAGAAGCATTCGTTGATAAAGTCATTGCATTTGAGTCGATCCTCTATAAACAATTCATAATTAGAGCTAGGTCAAAGTCCGTTAACCTCTCTAATTATATATTTATCCTTAACTACCATTAGTTCTCAGTGAACTACCAAATCCATGATCTAATCATGAATTGAGCACTCTATTCATTTAATGATCTGAACTAACTGTCCTAAGAGAATCGTAAGATATGGTTTCCATAACATTGTAAAGCTATTTACACAAGAATGTTCTCAAGATACACGGATTATGAGTTGTAACTGGGTGCAAGATTTTTCCGAGTAAGTCAAAGAATATCTCATAATAAATAGGAGTTTACTAGAACACGATGAATTAAGATCATTACATATATGACCATCAGTTGGCAAAATTAAACATTCTACATATAACGAAAATTATTAGAACATTTAATTTTGTCTGGTCCTATTCTATATAATCATATTATATATAAGTGCCTTCATTCTAATGTCGCCACATATTATAGTCCGAATAAGATCGTGCCATTCTTAATGGGAATGAATTGCACTAGCAACTAAATATTTAAAGATCCCAAACTTTAAACATTAGTCACGGACTCGTTTTGATTAACACTCTTTAAACTTAATCCTTACACATACAATAGTTATATATCAAGTTTAAAGTTACATCTGTAATGAAGCAATCTTTATGAATTTTAAAAAGTAAATCGAACTACATACATGAAATGAATAACAACTTTATTTATTTTGATTTCAGCAATATAGTTCAATTACATTTGCTTGTAGGGCATACAAAAATCCCAACAGTATCAAGTCGAGTTGAGCCCAATATGTTTGCTTTTGGAATATTAGGCCCGACTAAGACTAAGGCTCCATTTGGGAAACCTTATTACTTCTTAACTTCTAACTACTTAGTTTTTTGACTATTTTTTTTTTTTTTTTTGAAAAGACAAATTAATGAAAAGTTAAAAAGCTAACTACTAAAAGGCAAATTTTTTTCCTTTCACAAACATAAAGAAAAAAAAAAAAAAACAAAAAAGTCCTAACTTTTTAATAAATAGCTATCAGCTAGCTGCAAAAGAATTGATTTTTTTCTTCCCAAACTAAGACTAAGACATATATATGTCGTAATTTATCTTTATTTATTTATTTTATGCTCCTAGTTATGTATGGCTCTGATTGAGACAAGATTATATGGCTATATTGTATGCATGTTTTTTATTTAGTTCACGTCCTAAGATCATAAGATTTGGGCACATGACAGAGGCCTTTAAGTGCTTTTGAATCCAATGTCTTTCTCACTTGAACCTAAAATCTATTCTTTTAATATCAGTGAGTAATGTTACGATCTTTGAATACTTCTATAGTTTTCAGGTTCGATGTCATTCTTAATTTGAAAAAAATTTCTTAAGTACTCTAACAATAATTCGTTTCCCCTTAGCCCTATAATATGAACTCAATTTAAAAAATGACCATTTTACACCTGAGACCATTTTTAGGTAGGGTGATCATTGCTTAATCTATTGTATTCTCTTTTTAAGTTTCTATCATAAAAATTAATTCATCCTCATATTCTTCTTTTGATTCAGATTCCATTTCATAAATCGGAACATAGTTCAAATTCAAAATAAAAGGAAACTAAAACTAAAGAAAAAAATTCCCAAAAATAGGAAAACAGAAGATGAAATACATCCAAAATATTAAGTAAGGGCCCTTTCATAAAATTGTCAGTTTTTAGTTTTCGTGTTCAATTTTTACGTTTAGTTTTTAGTTTTTGTTTTCAATTTTTTATTTTTAGTTTTCATTTTTATAATAGAAAAAGAAAACAAAAACATAAAAACACGTTTGGTAACAATAATTAATTATTTTTATTATATTATTTGTTAAAAATAAGTTAATATAATAAAATAAAATATATTAAAATAATTTAATTATATAATTTATTAAAAATAATGAAAAAAATATTTTTTCAATTAATTTAATAAATTTAATTTAATTATAACTAATTTATTTTATTTAATTAATAATTAGTCATTAAGTTATATTTAAATATAATTTAATTAATAATTAAAATTAAAATTTATTAAATTAATTGTTAATTTCATATATTAAATTAATTGTTGATAAAATTAATTATTAACTAAATTACATTTAATATATTAATTCAAACAAAATAAAATATATTAAATATAAGTTAATTATGGAAGAAAATTAAAATTGAAAATAAAAACCTAAGAAGACACTTTTTTTATGTTTTCATATATTCTAAAAGTATTGAAAACAGTTTTCGTTTTCTTTGAAAACCGAAAACAAATTTACGAAACGAGTTTCCATGTTCTGTTTTCAAAAAATGAAAATAGAAACAAAAAACTAAAAATAAAATAGTTAGGGGCCGTTTAGTAACGCTATCGTTTTTCTGTTTACGTTTATATGTTTATATTTTCTATTTTTTGTTTTCTGTTATCGTTTTCGTTTTCTGAAATGAAAACTAAAACTGCGTTTGGAAATATAATTTTGTTTACAATTATTAATTTTTTATTTTCATAAAATATTTAATTTTATAAGTTTTTTAAAAGTTAATTGAATTTAATAAATATATTTTATATTAATTTAATTATATTATTTATTAAAAATAATTGAATAAAATATAAATATTATATCATTTAATCCAGTAAATATAAAATTATTAATTATAATATAATTATATTATTTACTAAAAATAATTGAATAAAATATATTTCAAAATAATTTAAATAATTTAATTATGGTATTTATTAAAAATAATTTAATAAAATATAATTCATGTTAAATAAACTAATTAAATTAAATTGATTGTTAAATTAAATTAAATTAAATTAATTATGATATTTATTAAAAATAATTTAATAAAATATATTTAATATTATTTAAATTAATTATTTTAAATTAATTATTAAATTAAATTAAATAATTTAATTATAATATTTTTATTAAAAATAATTTAATAAATATATTTATATTAATTAAATTATTTATTAAATTAAATTAATATATTTTATTTTATTATTTATTAAAAATAATTTAATAATATATATTTCTTATTAATTAAATTAACTAATTTAATTTAATTATATTATTTATTAAAAATAATTTTAGTTTAATAAAATATTTGAATAAAATAATCTCTTTTAATATGATGTAACAAAAATAGATAAAGTATTAGAATTGACAAAATATTTGCAACAGAAAAAGAAAATAGGGTGAAATCACATTTTTTTCTGTTTATGTTTTTCTATTTAGGTTTTCATTTTTTGGAAACAAAAAAAATATAAACAGATTTAATAAACATATTTCTATTACCAGTTTACAAAATTTTGAAAAAATAAACAGAAAAAGAGAATGCAAAAACGTTACTAAATAGAGACTTAGCAAACGGGTCCTAACATATTTCTTATTAGTTAAACAAATCTTGGGCTGATTCAAACTCAAGCTGATCCAAATATTATTTTATTTTTCTAAAAATGATTAATATATCTTTTTATTTTTCTGATTTATTATGCTTTGTTCAAAAGAATTTAAAAAAAAAATTGAAGCTATAAACAAACAGTTGAGTTTAGGTTTTTAGTTATAACCTATCCAGATATAATCTATCTTCTTAAATGAATTTTAATGGGTTTAATATTTTTAACCCACAATTCATCTTATCGGATTCAAACGCCTTCATTTTACCACCCTTAAATTCAAAAACTGAGCAAGCCAGCCATTGCGAAAACCGTACATATAATAAAATCACACATCAAACAACGAATTTGTCCTAGTCAACTAAAGTCATCATGTTACCAACGTACATCTGTTTCGAGGACGCCTAATTCTTCGTTAATATCACTATGGAATTGAATATTCTCTAGCACAATAACTCGCGCGATCTCAATTTAATTTCCTATATCAACCTTTGTTCAATGCTTCTAATTATCATGTCCCCCGATTTTCTTCCTTTCTTTTCCTTTCGGATAAATAAAAGAACTTCATTAGACACAAGAAAGACATAATAATGCTAATTCTTGCTCATGATGCATTATTACTAATTTTTACAAAATAAGGCCGCTTAGTACTGTATAAAGTTTTCCTTAACGGTCGAAAGTTTGAACCTTTTCAAGGTCATTGGTAAATTTACTCAATCAGTAATTGTAGAGTCCTAGGAATTAATTGAAGTGTACACAAATTGGTTCAAATACTTTTGGATACCAAAAAAAAAAAAAAAGAAAAAAATCTTTGCAGGCAAAATTAACATATATCCCAACTTTTTAGTCGTTAAAGTATTTGTAAAAATTGGCAAAATTTTGAGAAAATTAGTTACAATTAAAGAAATATAGTAAAAATTAGTAAAAGTTAATTTTGTATTTAGAAAAGAAAGTTAGAAAAAATTGGTAAAAATTATTTTTTTTTTGTAAATTTTAATAAATCAAACACCCCTTAATTAACCGTGTATCTTTTGGTATTTAACAGTTTAGAAATTTTATGTTTGTTGATTTTTAGAACGCAACGGCTTTAATTCCTTGAAAACTTGCTTATGGTTAATGTATATATAATTTAGTATTTATTAATTCTACACGAAAATATATTTTAATTAAGAAATACTAAAATCCATTGCCACACCGATAAGGATCCGCACAAATTATTAGCAACGTTAGAGGTTCCCTTCAATATAACTTAATGGATAATATTACATAATTAGAATATTTAATTAAAAACACTGCCCAAAGTTATGCGAAATGGATTATGAGTTAATTATTTTAATTAATTATTAATTAAAGTAAAATTTAATTATAAAAATATTATTGTCACCTTATTTTTATATAATTTTTCATCAAAAATTTTATTAGATTAAAATTTTGTTAAATAAAAATTTTATTAATCCACTTTAGGCTAGTCCGTTAGTTTGTAAACTAGGTGTATGTTTAAACTAATTTGATTCTCTTCAAGCTACTAGAAATTTGTTTGGTCATTTATTTTATCACTCTAAAAATTAATTGATGTGCTTTTAAATTGGTCTTAACACAGTGGATTATCAAATATATATATATATATATATGTATGTGTGTGTGTAGTACACTTTTTAGATGGGGCGTGGATGATGAAGGGTTGTAGTGAATTGATGCAAAATACAGGAGAAGCTTGGCAAGGCCTCAGCCACATGCCACGTTCAAGGGCCCCATGTATTGAATATATGTATAGATGCACATTATTACAGTTACTTCCATATAAGGCTTTGCCACCTGCAACCAGAAAGGCAATTATAAAGCAATACCAGGGGGCCATTTACATTTTTAAATTCTTTTAAGTAAGGTTATGTTTAGTTGTATCAAAAAGTCATCAAAACTCATCCACTTTAATTAATTTTTTTATTTTTTTCCAGTCAAATTTCTCTATATATTACCTTTATATCACATTTTTTTACTTTATTATATTTTTTGACCAATTTTTTGTCAATCAAATACCTCTTAAATTTTGTTACGTGTTATTTTTATATTATATTAAAACCAATTTTTTATTTTTTTAATCTTTTTAAAACTTCAAATGCCAGGTCTAAAATTTATCACAAAATATAATTAGAGTAATGTGATTTCTTTTTATGAATTTATTTTATTAAAATGATGAAATTGGAAAATTTTATTTTAATTAAAACACTTTCTGACAAATTTGTTTGTTTCAATAATTTTTTTTCCCGAAAAATAAATTGTACTTGGTTCCTCAGTTTTTATTGCACAGACAGAACTCACGTATCATGTCACTACTACAATAATTGATAAAGATCACACTAAGAAATTCATAAAGATCACGATTTTAGAAAAAGCATGATAAAGATTTGTGAGTTAAACTTTTTATCTCAGTCTAATTAAAAAACTGAGATAAAAAATTATTTTTAATACTTTTTATCTCATTTTTGTTAAAACCGTGATTGTATTTAAAACGAGATAAAAGATCAGTAGAAACCATCTCAACAAAAAACTGAGATAAAAAATTAGTAAAAACTATCTCTAGAAAAAACTGAGATAAAAGATCAGTAAAAACATCTCTAGAAAAAACTGAGATCAAAAAGTGAGTAAAATTATATCTTAAAAAAAGTGAGATAGTTAAAAGAATGAGAGATACTATTGTAATTTTTTTCTTTATATCTCTCTAAAATAATTTTGTTTATCATCTTATATGATTTAAATTAGATTTTGTAAACTTTATTGTAACATTTATTTATTAATTTTAATTAATTGAATATGATCTAAAAATTATAATCATAGATCAATAAACAAAAAATTTTTTAAATTAATGTTAAAACTAAATTTACCAAATCAAATTTAAATAACGCTAAATATATAATTATTATTTTTTTCAGTAAATATATGGAAGTAGTTTTCATAATTTGTACAACTTATAACGAGGTGAATATTAAATATTTAATATCTAATAAATATTGAGTGTATCTTTAATATTATTTATATTTATTAATTTTAATTAATTGAATATGATACAAAAACTATAATCATAGATCAATAAACAAAAAAATTTTAAATTAATGTTAAAACTAAATTTACCAAATCAAATTTAAATAACACTAAATATATAATTATTATTTTTTCAATAAATATATGGAAGTAGTCTTCATAATTTGTATAACTTATAACAAGTTGAATATTAAATATTTAGTATCTAATAAATATTTAGTGTATCTTTAATATTATTTATATTAAAAGTGACATTATTTTATATTTTGTTGGAAGTGATAAAAATAATAAAAATTTTCATTTTTTTTTGTTTTTTTAGAACTAATTTTTGAATATAATCATTGAAAATATTTTTTGTATTACAAATCAATTTTTAAAATAGTTTTCAAAAAATTTTTTTTGAACAATAATTTTCTAGAACTAAAACTAAACGCGGCCTAATTATTTTTAAAAATATAATACAGAATGAAAAAAAATATGTTATAAATAGTGAGTTATGATTAAATATATGTAATAGACAAAGAGTAAAGAAAAATAAGAAAAAGATTTGAAATTATTTTTAATTAAATATAATAGATATTCATAAATTATTTATTAAGTATTCGCATTGTTTTATATATTATATACGATTTCAAGTTGTTGCAAAAGGTTAAAATAATTAAATAAAAGTAAATTTTTTATCATTTTTCCCGATCAATTGATCAGGAAAAATGTAACTTTTAACTATTAATTGGTTGACAAAAGTCATAATAAATTATTGTAAAAAACTTAAAATAATATAATTTTATTACTTTTAGTAACTCCTAAAGTGATAAAAATTTGTTTATATATATTAGTATGCAAAATGTATATATAAATGATAGGTTGGACTAGCGGTCAACTACACTAACTTCCAAAGGAATGACATGGGTTCGATTCTCAGCAGCAACAAAAAAATATGAAATATATAAGGTTGTTATAATGATGAGGTGGCAAATGGTGCTATGATGGTATGATAGTACGTTGCCATGTGGATTTTTATTATTTTTAAAATTAATCCATTTTTTCAGCGTGATTATTTGTTTATATTCGATCACAATTTTTCAAAAAAAGTGAGATCAAAATATATAAAAGATCACACGAGATTTTTTTTCATCTCAGTTTTTACCATAAAGATCACGCTTTTAGTGTGTGATTATTGTAAGTTTTCGATCACGGTTGTAAACTGTGATAAAAAAGAGGTGACTTACAATCTCACCTGAATCAATCACGCTTTTGTGATTGAAATAAAAAATGAAACATCACGCTTAAAAGTTGTGATGTTTATGCATTTTTGTAATAGTGTCTCGATATCCAAACTAGCTTTTCTGCAACTCAACGGTAACCTTGGTACCAATTTCCCCTATATAATTTCCTCCCATGTCTCCCAGCCCTTCAGTTTCCACCTCTCCTTTCTCTCATCCAATCCTAATCTCTCTCTCTCTCTCTCTCTTACCTGTTTCCTCCTCTGTCGCTTTCACGCTTTCATTTGCCTTCTCTCTCTTAGTCTGTGCTAAGACTTTCCGTGAAGCTTCGTTTTTCTCTCACTTTCTCTCTCCTTCTGCGGGCTCGCGCGTGTGTATATATACATATATCAAACTCCGTCTAATTCGTTGTTCGCACCGTGACATGCACGTATATACCTAGGCACAAATCTATGGATCCTCGTCAGGTATCTTTGCTGCTGTTAATCTTGCTTTTTAGTTGCTTGATGGGATGGTCGCAGGCTTATCAGTACAACGTGGGTGGCAGACAAGGGTGGGTGGTTAACCCTTCCGAGGACTATAATCGCTGGTCCGGCAGAATGAGGTTTCAAGTCAATGACACCCTCCGTGAGTATTTTTCACACATCTACGTCTGACACACAATAAAGTAGACCCTAATTTTCACCAAACACGAACACTTGAAAATAGTATCTTCGGTATTGCTTGAACTTTGGACCTTCGAGAACTTGAAATTGATTAATTGGTTTAATATTAACTAATTTTCTGGCAGTTTTCAAGTATAACAAAGGAGCGGACTCCGTGTTGGTGGTGAGCAAAGACGATTATGACAAGTGCAATACCCAGAATCCGATAACGAAGATGGAGGACGGTAATTCGGTGTTCAAGTTTGATCGATCCGGCCCATTCTACTTCATCAGCGGAAACAAAGATAACTGTAACAAAGGTGAGAAGCTTACTGTCGTCGTTATGGCCGTCAGGAATAAACCCACGCCCAGCCCACCCCCCTCTCCGCCGCCACCTTCTGTAGCTCCGGCCCCATCTCCTTTGCCTAAACCTCCGGCGACTACTCCCACTCCGCCACCTGCCCCGGGAACGACACCGGCGAGCCCCTCTCCGGCAGTCTCACCTGCACCTCCTCCAGGAACTGGACCGGTTGCACCGTCCACACCCACAACTCCAACTCCAACCGCAACTCCGTCCACTTCTCCGCCTGGTAGTTCTCCGGCTAACATTAACTCGACGGCGCCGCCGCCGCCGCCTCGTTCATCTGCACCGTCTTTCATGACTCCTTCGGTTGCTTTCATATCATCGATTACACTTGTGCTTGGTGCGTTCCTGGGTTAGTTTGGTTTTTGTAGGTGTATTTTCCCATGTTTGTTCGAGGGTGAATTCATTTGGTTATTTCCTTTGTCTGTCCTTTTGTGATTACCATTTTCTTACACGGTGAGATTTGTCATTTTCACTCGATTTATTATTTTTAATTTGATGGAACTGAAGAGACTAAAATATTTTTTCTGTTAAATTATTAAATTTCAGTATTAATTAGTGATTTATTGCTTTGTAAGCAGTTACCATGTGTTCGTAATAAATTTGATATGCCTTTCTTTTTTTCTATTCTTTTTATTTTTCCTGTTCCCCCCCCTAAAATTCACTCTAAACACACATTTTAATATTTTGTTACCGAAGACCTAAGAATAAAATTGAGTCATGCCTTTGAAGGATCCTTGGAGGGTAATTGGTAAGTGTTGCAAACGAAAAGGACGGGACCATCGCAAGGGAATGGTTCAAAAATAAAAATATAAAACAAATTAAATGTTATTATGGGTGCGTTTGGAGTGACAAAAACTGAAATAAATTGAAATAAAGTGAAATAATTTGTGAGTTTGTAATTCGTGCAGCGAGATAAAAAATAAATTACTTTTTGAGATTTTTAGAAATTTTTAACGTTTTTTAGCATAAATTTTATTATTTTTTATTATTCTAAACACTTTCTAAATGAAAATATATATATATATATATTTTAATCTTGACTTACAAACTAGAGGTGTGTTTGGAATGATAAAAAGTAAGATAAAATGAAATAAAGTGAGATAAGTTGTAGGTTCGTAATTCGTACAGTGAGATAAAAAGTGAATAAATTTTAGAGATTTTGAGAGATTTTTTTTTTTTTTTTTTTGTTTCTTAGCACAACTAGCAGCACTTAGATAACAAATTAGATAATAGATATTTGAGTTAAAATGTTATATATTATTAGAATCAAAAAAATTTAAGCTAAAATTCTAACCAACCCCAACACCATTGCACAAGAATAGTTCCACTCTTGATTGCAACTAATGCAAAATATGCAATAAGCAAGAGGTCCCAAAAATGTATTTTTTCGAAAAAAAAAATTTGTTTCGGGCCAAAAAAGATATACTAAATAGTAGAATTAAGATAATATTGTAGCTGTGTCGAGGTGTACTAAGATGATATGATGCGATGTAGAGAGCCTTATGAAACAACCCTTTGATGATGGCATTATTCATAAGATGCCTGTGGAATATATGGTATCGTTGAATAATAGTAAAAAACTAACAGCAAAAGTATTACTGACCCAAGCCAGGGGTTTCCGGTTGAGTGAGAAAGCGAGACGAAGATATTATTGTTTACAACGTTTATATATATATATATATATTAGAATTAATTCACTTCTTTGGATGTACAGTCTTACACTTCAATGTGTCGGCACATTTATAACGAGCCACGTCCCCATTTGGGACTTTCCGCAGGCTTCAGTTGAAAATTCCATATATCCTCCCGGGTTTTTTTTATTTTGTATTTTTTTTTTTTTAACGAATGGAAAGAGCACAAAATAAGGGGAAATGAATAGAAAAGAAACAACAGGGTAGACTTTTTGTAGTTTTCATCAATTATAGAGCACATGGATGGAATGAATGCATAATACGAAAGGAAAATCACCAATTCCATTGAACATCAAAGTACATTAAGATGTGTAGGGCGGATTAAAAAATATTGAAAATTTTTAAAAATTTTATAAAATGTCTAATAATTATTTATTTTTTATCTGATTATACGAATTATGAATATATAAATTATTTTAAATAATGAGCGTAACTTACTACTACTACTCTAAGGAACTAATTAACTTATATTGATAGCTTATAGTTAGAATTCAATTATAACCCTAATTATTTATTCTAAAAACA
This sequence comes from Vitellaria paradoxa, assembly GCA_019916065.1. NCBI lineage: Eukaryota > Viridiplantae > Streptophyta > Magnoliopsida > Ericales > Sapotaceae > Vitellaria > Vitellaria paradoxa. The sequence goes on from CM034239.1 coordinate 27,794,149, forward strand.
TATCTATAAAGTCAAAAAAAGTGATTAAGTAAATTGATGAGGCCGAAAAGATTTATAATTGAATTTATGTCACATGTCGAGCTTATTTTATTTTATTATTATTATTATTATTTTCAGTATATGAGGTATATTCATGTGCGTTTTTAGTATATACGCTCACATAGTTTTGCATATATGATAAAAGGTAATAACATTAGAACTAACATGAAGCAAGACAGAGGACATGCAAAATTGTTTAAGGGGCACTCAAATCATCAGACTTGTTCTTAGGTTGTATTTGTTATGGTGGGTTTATTCAATAGAAAGAAAGAGGAAATGAGATTTAAAAATATTTGAAGAATTGAAGGGTAAGATTAGATAGTTCGAGAGATGAAAGGAAAAAAAGTATATTTTAAATATTTTTTTTTTCTTTTGTTTTTTTAATATAATCACCTATAAATATGTACTTTAAAAAAAATTCCTTGTGTGGGAGAGGATTAGACATGCCTCTAAATTAAAATTATATCTAACCTTATATTTTTCCTTGTTTTTTTCTTTTACTAAATTCTTGGTTCAAATATATTTTCAAAAAATATACTGAAAAAAAATTAAGGTCACGTTTGGAGATAAAAAAATAATACAAATCTTTACAAATACGAATTACGATATAATAAAATTTAAATTCTCTACTCACTGTATAAAATACGAGACATTAACTTTTACAATTTTATATAACTTCAAACACACCCTAAAATGATGTGACGGTGATAAAATTATAATTGGAATAAATTTTAATAAAGTAATTATTCTTAAATGATTGTTTCACAAACTTTTTAAATTCTGATTAAAATTTTCAGAGTAGATATGATGGTAGCAGCGTGCGATAGAAAGTAACGTAACAACACGAGGAAGGAAGAAATGAGCCCACGAGTGCCGCATGGACCAATTGCTTTATGTCGTCTTTAATTAAGATGGGGTCAATTCTAATAAAGGAAGTTCCCCTTCGGTCTGTGTGAACATGGATGTGAACAGGAACCGACAGCTTTTCTCAGCCACTTGTTGACAAATTATAGGTATTTTTTTCGTGTGTCCGAAGGATAGATTTAAGGTGTGTTTGGAATCTTAAAAAAATTAAAAAAAATTAATGAGTGGGATTAATGTGATGTAAAAATGATAAGTGGTAAAATGTGATTGGAGAAATTTAAAATTTTTAAAACTTTTTAAAATTTTTTAATTTTTTTTATGACTCCGAATGATCCTTATAGATAAACTTTAGCCGACGAAAGCAGCAGCCCTCTACCTCGCCATCGCACGTCTGTTTGTTTGTATACGTGTTGCCTCCACGTGTACCACACCACCAATGCACTTTTGACATTTTCCGGGATGGTGGCTGTCAAACCTCAATTACACTGTCGGCAAATGGCTCTATCCGTTTGGTCGTTTGAATCACGACAGCAGAAAAGTTGTTGGATTCATTATTTTAAATTTTTGATAATTGTCGGTTAAATTCTTTTTCTTTTCTTTTTTTTTTTTTAATTTTTGTAATGAGTACAAAAGTCATGTTTAGAATTAAAAAAAATATAAAATTTTATAAATACGAATTACGAGATCGTAAAATTTAAATTTTTTTTTAACTATACAAAATACAAAATATTAATTTTTATAATTTTATACAATTCTAAATATAATTTAGTCTTCTTTACCCTGTCATTTTTTTATTCAAAAATTCCGTTAAAAACAGTCCAATAAAATTGGCACTTCAACGCAATTCAAGCAAATGGCACTTGAAGGCAGTTTAAACAAGTGGAGGTCTAGAAACGGAGTTTGAAAGGAACTCAAGCGGACTTTCCTGAGAAATTTAAGAAAATTTTCAAATCAAGATCGAAATCGAACTTTGAAAAAAAAAAAAGAAAATTAAGAAGAAATTAAAAAAATAAGAAAAATGACAATAAATTTGACAAGAAGAACATGCTGTTGAATGGTATTCATTATTTTGAGCATTACGATACTAGTCACATAGCACGGACATGCTTAACTAGGAAGAACAAGTGGAGCAAACTTTTAATTAAAGGCCACTTGGGATAACGATAGAGATTGAGGAGGAATCTTCAAACTCCAAGTTAGAAAAAGAATAAGAAAATTTCAAAGCATTCATAGTCTCAATCAAAACTACTTCTAGCTCAAGCTCAGGTAACAAGACTGAATAAAGTTGCATGAGGATTCATTTGACTCTGTTAGGGACGAGCCAGACTTGAAAAGATCTATAACGAGCTTTCCAAGCAATACATAAAGCTTCAAAACCAAAAGAATAAATAGTCCGTACAAGCTGAAGTAGGAGATAATTAGCATTGTGATTGGTTTGGCGGATGGAAAAGGAGAAGGATGGAAGATCCACTTCCATTCTTATAAATTATCTATGAGGATGGAAAGTGGTTTTTCCCATAGTTGTTTAGTTGAACATATGAAATGATAGAAATTAGGAAAACTAACTTCTTTCCATTGTTTGATAACATGGAAAGAAAAGAAAAGAAAAGAAAATAAATCAACCTTTCTATTTTTCCTATTATATAATATTTATTTAATATATATTTCATTTACTTATTTAGGTTATACCATATTCCGTATATTCTATTATCTTATATAAATGATTCGTAAGTCTATATATTTTTATATACTTTACATATCAATGCAAGATAAGTATTATTCTCTCTCCAAAATTTCTATTTCTCTTATTATTCTAACATGGTATCAAAGTTATGGTAAAATAATTCTTCTCTGACGGCTGCTACATCACTATCGCCGCTAGGAATAACCATTCTCGATTCTGTGCCGATTTTAATTCCTTTGATCTGTGATTTTAGTATACTGTTGGATTCCTCTTCTCTTTTCACCCACAACTTTAACCCACAACCTAGATTTCTCAAAACTTGAGTCACGCGTCTCCACCCACAACCCTGACTCCTCATGCGTTTCCACACGCCTCTAACTTTTCACAAGCTTCCACGCGCCTCCAATTTTTCAATGCGCTTCCACAGACATCCAACTTTTCAACACACTTCCACGTGCTTCTTTCAATGCGCTTTCACGTGCCTCTAACTTTTTAACCCGCACCTACTCTTTCACTCACGTCTTCAACCTGCGCTTGTTCCTTCACCCGCAGCTTCAACCCAAGTGTTTGATTACTATCTATAGAGCGTAACCCTTTAGATCAACCCCCGTGTAAACACTGTAAACAACTTGATCACTCCTTACTACTGTGTCCCAATCATACATGTATTCACTGCCACAAATAGTATCTTGGACACGTACATAATCAATGTCCCAAGAAGTCACCTAACTTCACACCAATAGGTCTCATGGCCGCAACTAGCAACATTCTAAACCTATGGCGCTTACTCAGTCTACTATTGCCTCTACTGTACCTAAGTCTAATAAACCATCATAAGCCATCATCTTCATCCAACCTAAACATAATTGATATTACTGATATCATTCGTCAGCTCAACTTTATTTCTAGTAATCCTTCTACTTCCATGTCTGCCATTGCAAGTATTTCTCCCTGGCTTTTTGACATTGCTTGCTCCAATCATATTACACCAAATCCTAAATTTTTCACTACTACATTATCTATCTCACATGTACCTGCTATTCAAACTACTAATGGTTCTTATATGCATGCTCAGCATATTAGTCATATCTCTACTTCACAGCTTTCACTCCCTTAAACCTATTATTTACCTAACCTGTCTCTTAACCTTATTTTTGTTAGCCAATTGTGTGATCTTGGACTTATTGTTATCTTTTCTTCTTCTGGTTGTCTTGTACAAGATCCACAGTTGAAACGAATCCTTGGGATAGCCCGTAAGCATGGTTGCTTGTTTGAGCTAGTTCATATCCACCCTTCGCCCACTACTTAACATTCTGCTGCGACTACCTCTATTGTTTGTCCCTATCATTTATGGCATTCTCGTTTGGGTCATCCTTTAACTAGTCATTTACAATTTTTAATTTCTAGTTGTCAGTTAGGTCAGGTTCATAATGAACCTCTTGATTGTGTGTCATGTCAAATTGCAAAATACCTACTTTATTATTTAATAAAAGTGATAGTTTTTCTTCATCCGTTTTTGATCTCGTTCATTCAGATATTTGGGGACCTTCTTTTACTACTACTATGGGAGGGGCTTGCTATTTTGTTTTATTTATAGATGATTACACTCGTTTCACTTGGATTTATCTAATAGACAATTGATCCCACTTCCCCAAATTTATATTGAGTTTGTTATCATGGTTAAAACACAATTCTCTCGTACTCTTAAAATTTTTGCTCTGACAATGCTATGAAATATTAGAAATCTAATTTTCTTGCGTATCTTCGACAACAAGGCACTTCCCTCATCGCTCTTGTCCTCACACTTCCCCACAAAATAGTTGAGCCAAACGCAAACATCGCTAGATTCTTAACACTATTCGTGCTCTTCTCATTTCTTCGTCTTATCTTGAAAAATTTTGGGGAAAAGCTACTCTTATTGATGTTTGTACTCTCAATCAAGTCCCCACTGTCCTCCTTCACAACCAAACTCCCTATAAATGGCCAAACTCCCTATAAATGGTTGTATAGGTCTACCCATCCATATGAACTCCTTTGCATCTTTCTATGTGTTTGTTTTGTTTTGCTTCCTTCTCATGAACGTACCAAATTACAACCCTGAGCTCGTATGTGTTGCTTCTTGGGTTATAAAATTGAACATAAGGGCTATCGTTGTTGAGATCACATATCTAATCATCTTCATGTCTCTCATCATGTAGTCTCCTCTAAATGTTCTTATCTGTATTTTCCTTTCCACCTTCTTTTACTGACACTCCATCATTTTTCACTAATCTCTTTAGCGATCTTTTTTTCTAAAGACACACCATCATCTCCTTTGAAGCACCACTAGTTTCTACAATGCCTACTACGAGCATGCCATCCTCTTCTTTTAAAGCACCACCAATTCCTGCAATGCCTACTCTGAACATACTTTTTTCTTCTTTATAAATCCACTAGTTCTTGTAATGCCTGCTCTACCTCTCTTGACCCTCCAACTCTGCTTGCTAATCCTGTACCTTCAGACACTACATCTTTACTACTTGAGCCTTTTAATACTGATCTTACGCTTCTTGACTACTCTACCCAGGTAAGAAAACTTCCATCTTACCTTCGTGATTTTCATTGTTTTTCTACCATTCTCTTTCAACATAAGCCTTACTCTTCTCGAGAGGCTAGTTCCGATCCTCTTCGGCAGTAAGCAATGTCTGAAGAATTATAGGCCCTTAAGAAAACTTACACCTAGGATTTGGTTGATCTTCCTCCTAGTAAGACAACTATTGGATGTAAATGGGTTTACAAGATTAAGACTTGCTCTGATGGGTCCATTAAGCATTACAAAGCTCGTCTAGTGGCCAAAGGCTATATTCAAGAGTATAGGATTGATTATGAAGAGACTTTTGCCCTTGTTGCTCGCCTCACCTCTATTCGAAGTTTGCTTACTGTTACCTCCACTCGTCAGTGGCCCTTATCTTAGATGAATGTTAAAAATTCATTTCTCAATAGCGACTCAGTCAAAAAATTTTATATGCAACAACCTCCTAGCTCCTCTTGTCCTCTACATCAGGCTTATAAACTTCATTGATTGTACTATGAAAGGTACAATCATAAACCTTAATTTATGGACTGTTGGGTAGATTTATATCCTAAAAAGATGAGAAAGTACTTTTAAATGCATTCATGAGGATTTCTTGTGATTTATAGGTGTTTGGGACTAAAATGGATAAAGTTGGACCAAAATGGAATAAAATCAAGAAAGTGGTTCGAACACATGTTCGAACCACATGTTGTTCAAACCAATGTTCTAACCACAAAAAGCACACCAGAAGAAGCAACAACAAAAATTGGCTAAGTGTGGAGAAAGTGGTTCGAACCTTTGTTCGAACCACAGGTTGTTTGAACCTTGGTTAGAACAACAGAGCTAATGCAGACCAACAAGTGCAGAAATTCTCTAAGGCAAAGTTGTTTGAACTTTTGTTCGAACCACATGTGGTTTGAACCTTGGTTCGATCAATAGAAGGATGACAAGTATCAAAAGCTTAAAATTTTCTAAGTATGGGATTTTTGGTTCGAACCTTGGTTCAAACCAACCCTTATTCAAACATTGGTTCGATCAACAGAAGCTGTGCAAGGTCCAATGGGAGAAAAATTAACTAAGTCCTAGAACTTGGTTCGAACCCTTGTTCGAACCATCAGCTTGTTTAAACCAACCTGCAATACGATGATTATGCAATTCAGCTTTTCAGAAAGGGGCATTTATGTACTTTCTTATGTTATATTCCATATATACGAGTGAGGTCATTTGTAACCAAGATATACGTACATTACCTTCAGTTGAGTTTTCCTTTTGTAGAAAGAGAATTTTAGAGAGAGAAAGTGGATCCATCTTCAATTCTTTGAAGTTTTGTAGCAGATTTTCAATTTATGAATGGAATCAATTCATTTTCTACTATTTTCTCTTTTCATTATGTGTGAGTAGATTTCTCTCTTGGATTCAAGGCAAGTCTCGTAGTTGATTTGCAAAAATTCCAAGGAAATGGGCTTAATGTTTAAATCTCATGTGTTAATGGATCAATCTATGTTTGATTTGAATTTATTATTGATTTTAAGTTGAAATTTTAGTTGAACTCCAATTTTGCATGGTTTATGGTTGTTACCTATGGATTTCTACTTAGAATTATTATACACTTCTCTTAATTTTGTATGGTGATTGCTATTCTTAGAATTTATATGTGAGATCTATAGGCTATGCATATAAGGTGTTTGATTTGAATTCTCAAACATATTTTTGTTAATTTCTTATTTAAATCAGATTTAGATTGTTCCAAAGTGGTTGAATATAAGAATATCTTTCGATCTACCCTTTTTAGGTGTAGATTAAGTAATTGATTCCTTGGAATTTACTGTCAATCACTACGAGTTTGCCTTGGATCCAAGGTTTTCTTTAAACTATTTTCTAAAAAATTTATCCAAACAACCATTGCTGAAACTAATTTCATTTTCTATCATTCATTGTGGGGTTAAAATTTGCCCAAAACTTTTTCTAAGAATTGTCTATTCATTGATTTTTGTTAAGGCTCTCTGTGGACACGATCCGATTCTCACCGATTATTGTGCTTCAATAGACACCCTGTACTTGGGGTCGAGCCAATATTAATACATTGGAATCGAGCAAGCATTCATCGTGCTCTCTATGGATGACCGCTGTTAGAAAGTGCGTCTAAATTAACCCCCAAGTGCAAGGGTGTGCGGTGTAGTTTTAACTCGGTGAGTCCGAGGTTGAATTCACAAGGAGCCTATGATATTTAGTTTCTAGGTTAAAATGGAAATCCTAAATTTGAATGTAAACTAAGTTTGAAAGTTAATTAAAACTAATTCCTAGGGTTTTGTAAGTTCAAAATGTAAACTAAAACAAATTAACAACTTATTACCAAAATTCCAGCAATTTAAAATTGATTTTTGATTTCAAGGAATAAAATATTAGCTAAACGAATTTTTCCTAATTTAAATGTGCTTCAAAATAATCTAATATAAAAACTATAATATAAATACTTCAATTAAATCAAACAAAGGCAATTCAATTAATAAGCAAATAAATTTGAGAAGTCCTTGATCCAACTATCAATTCCGGGTAGTTTACGTCTTCACTATGGGATGAGTTATAATACTTGCGTTAAAACCTAAATTAGGATTTATTCGAAAATTATTGAGAAAGTTTTAATCAAAAGCTTTTACCAGTGATTACAGAGAATATAGTCAAAAACTTCTGTTTTCGAAGGGTTTTCAAACAATCCTATTCGAATTCGGATTCAAATCCAATTCTTCTAGTTTATCCAAAATTATTAAGAAAGTTTTAATCGAAAACCTTTACCAGTGATTACAGAGAATATAGTCAAAGATTTTCGTTTTCGAATGTTTCTGAAATAAACTAATTCAAATTAGGATTCAAAATCTGAATTTTCAGTTCTTCAAAATTATTGAAAAAATTTTAATCGAAAACCCTTACCAGTGATTACAGAGAATATAGTCAAAGGTTTTCGTTTTCGAAAGTTTTTGAAAGAACTGAATTAGGTTTTAAAAATTGTAGATCCCTTCGCATGAGCTTTCGCAAACCATGCAAAGGGTCTACGTACATCCTATAGATCAGAGTAAACTACCCTTTCTTGATTCGTTGAATCAAGAACTAGGGTTTCTACGCTAGCATGATTTTAAACAAAACGAAAGTAATAAACAAAAGCATAAACATTAGATCTACCACTAGAAAATAATAAATCATATATTAAATTAATGAAACGAAAGTCAACTTACACGGCAAGCAACTCTGAAACTACGTAATGAAAGAGCAGTGCAGCGAAGAATAACCAAATATCGAACAACTCCATAAACAAGACAAGTAATTGAAAACTCTCCAAAAAGAACTATTCTAAAACTCTCAAAGTATCTGAAAATATGAAAAAGAGGTTCCTAAAGTATGTAGAACTAAAACTAGGGCTCCCCTTGGGTCGGCCATGTAGCAGATGTTATAAAGAAGTTGTAAAGAAAACCCTAAAAGACGGAGTGAAGCCGCGCGCGCATAACACACTGTGGTCCGGACCGTTTGGCAGGTGGTCCGGACCACAGAAACTTTGTTCTTCAAGTTCTGCTTCTCGTTTGCTGCTTCTGATAGCTTTCTGTCCTCAACTTCCACTGCGATTTTGACCTCGCAAACGATCGATTCAGGCTTCGGCTAAAGCACGAAAGTTGTAGCCCTTTGAGTCTTCTTTCCAACCCAAAAAGAATCAGGATCAATCCGAGTTGTGAGTGAAAAGTTATGGTCTAAATACTGACAAGGTGTCGAGCTGGAACTTCAGCTGCACACCACTTCAACTATCTTGAACTTTGGACCATTTTTTTCCTCCTCGGAAGCCACTTTCAACACTGATAATCTCACGTATTTTCCCCTTTTACCTGCAATTAAGAGAATAAACACTATAAATAATAAAATAACGATAAAACTTTGAAATTAGCTACTTAAATGCATCAATGAGTATCAAAATGTGGAGTTTGTAATTACACTTTTCAAGTGTAATCACACCCCCCAACTTGAACGTTGCTAGTCTCTAGCAATGCCCTTTATTAAAATGAAATGCAACTACCATCCTATTTCTCTTTTCAGTTGGAAACACGGCTACACTTAGCTACGTGCAGCAAGCCCTTTAAACCCCTAGGTTCCCCCTAATGGACGAGTAAGGTCTCGTGAGGGTTTGCAGTGAATTTACCCACAAAATTCTATGGTATGGTCTCAAAGTGTTAAAAAAAATGATTAAGATCAACAATGAATCAAGTTCAAGCCTAACAAGTCACAAAACCCAAATATCATGTGTAATTCCCAAGTGCTAAGCATTAATGCATGGACTATCAAAGTAGAAAGAGCATGTGTGCAAAATTGTTTCATTCATTCAACAAGGTTGCAAGAGCATAAATGGAGCTAGGTTTTGACTTCAAATGCTCACAAGGTACCACTCATAAAAAAGGAATTCACTCATCAAGGGTTCACACACACCTATTAGCATATGATGCTGACCTAGTTGCACATAACCCCACAAATAAGTGAGTGAACTGAAATGAAATTCAAAGTGGACAGCTCATAACTATGTTCCAATGCATATGTAAGAGATCACACCACACAACCTACATAAGACCACTACATGCAAAATATAAGAGTTGCTTGCTTAGAATCCACTAGGTCTTTGTTTTGGTTGTAACTTGGCCAGGGGTAATGGTTAACAATGGAGGATATGGAAATCAAAGCACATGTCTTGGGATAAAGATGCTCAAGTGCGCACAAGTCCCAAACTACCCAATTCCTTTCCAAACCCAACAAAAACTACAACAAGAAGCTTATTCACAAACTAATAAACGACTCATGGGACATTCTCAATAATCACAATCCAATGCACACGTCCCAGAATTACACGAACAAAAAGAAATGGCAATCCTTTTTTTTTTCTTCTTTTTTTTTTCTTTTTCTTTTTTTTCTTTCTTTTTTTTTTCTTTTCTTTTTTTTCTTTTTTTTTCTTTCTTTTTTTTTGAAATAATGAAAATACATCAGCTAGATTCTCCACCCAATATTTCCTCTCAATATGCTCTTAAAAATTTTCATTCCCAACCCCCATTCACATCATTGACATTAAGGCGCTTTCACAACCCAAGACATGTAAGGGTAAGGCTAAAAGTGTGTGAATAAGGCTAAGGGATAATATATGAGGTGAGAACTAAGAAAAATATATATAAATATGTCACACACTTTATTTAAAAGGCTTCAAGTTGGTTCCTAGGATAATTCATAACCAAGAAAAGATAAAGAGGCCCAACAATAGCAAAGATGGCCTAGCATCATGTTCAAAGCTTGCAACAACTCATAATATGCCAAGTGAAACTAATGCAAGTGTGTGTGATGCAATTGGTGCATTGGAAACCAAAGTGAAGAATAAAAGAGCTGTGATTATGTGCAACCCCTCAAGAAAAGAATAATAGGCTCAAAAGCTCACCATTAAGGGGTATAAGTCTCTACCTCGTCCAAGAATGCTCAATTAACCAATGTTAAAGAAAATCAACTCCTAAGCACATAAACTCTTCTATTGATAGTCAAAGATGCACAAGGTCATTATACAATCAACTTGAACTAAGTTTCCTATTAAAGCTTGAACAAAACTCATTCATCACTTTCTCACTTAATTCCACAATCGACCAAACCAGAAAGAAAGGATGACATGTAGGTACAAATGTGCTAAATTCATGTATTTATGCTTAAAGATGCTCAAAAAATTTTAAATTTTTACAATTTTGGCACAAAAGGTCATCATGCGAACCCTACCCCCCAACTTAAAATTCACATTGTCCTCAATGTGAGAACCATGATGCATATGTGGGTCTGTAGTGTGCAATAATGAGCATGATGATGAGCATGTAACAATAACAGCAAAGGCACAAATAAGAACAAAGCACAAATTAAACCAAGCATGCACCCATTATTCAAGCCACTTAAGGCATCACCCAATACATCCCCTCAACTTAGATTCTACAGCACTCCCAACAAGAACAATTATGTATGTGAAGTACCAATTAGAAGTGCAAAACTAAATAAAAGGGAGAGGAAGGATATTACCTCAAGAGCTTCCTTATTTGAAGAAAAGAAAAGAACTTGAGCAGTTTATTCCTTTGAATTAAATTGTACTAAAAGAAAAAAATAAAACTTCTACGAGATAAAATGTTAGAATAAACAAATAAAAGTAAACTAAAAGAAAATTAAAATTTAATCTAGGCAGAAAGAAAACTAAAATAAATAAATAAGTAAATAAAATCTAATCTACTAATATACAAGGGTTAATGCCAAAACATACTATCCAACTCCTAATCTCTCCCAAGCCTTACCAAATGGCTTTAGGAATGAAATATTTTCCTTGGGCCCAAGAGGTACTGAAAATGAGTGTGCTCCTAGTGCAGAAAACACTAGAAAATGCATGGCCTTGTGGGAATCCTTGAATCCCAAATATGACCCAAATTTATTTGCATATGTGAACATGGAATGTAGTTGTGGGTTTTCTAGTATCCCCTCGACACCTAAAAAGTCAATGCAAACTATTTTTTTGGTCTCCACCACTTCCCTAAATGTGTGGTCAGTCTTAGTCAAAACATGTTCAGTTCCCTCAGTAAGATTCCTAGTTGGGGCGACAGCAAAAGATGAGAGTTGTGCACCACTCTCACTCTTAGGCTTGTCTATCGAACTCTCAAAGGATGATAAAGAAAATTCACTCTCATAAGAGTCCTGCGTAATTGAAGTAGGAACCCAACCATAATTAGAATCATACTTCCACTCAAATATAGGGGTCTCAACAGGTAAGTCATCAAGTGTACTAGCCCCAACAGGAAAAGATATATCAGAAGTGGTCTCAGTGAGTGGTATAGTGGCACATGATGAAACTAAAGTGACTGGCTTAACAGTGTGTTCCTCTGAACCTCTGGCATTAAAGCTCTTAGAATAAGTCTTAGGACTTTCCAAGGTCATCTGAGTTGTTAGGGTGGGATGAGCTTCAAGCTCTGTGGTGGTGTTGGTTGGCATGTCCTCTAGACTCTCAACAGATGAAGTCTCGTGCACGTTAGAGTTTGGTGGGAACAAGTCAAAGGGCCCATTCCCTTCATTATCGCAACCATTATCAGAATAGTCACTCCACTCAAAGTCTAGGGTTTTTGAATTAGAATTTTCTCGTGCAAGTAACAAAAAAGGCCTAGATTCAGCTATTTCAGCTTCAGTGCGTGGACGAATATAAGGACATGCTGTGGACTCGAACAATGTATCATCTAATTTAGAGTCAATATGTGTGAAAGTCTCATGTGCACTAGAATCTACTTTTAAGTTAACTTCTTCCCTATGTTGAGTTTGCTCGCAGAGTGACTCAACTTGTGTATTGCTAGATTCAGTAAGCCAATGATCTAGGGGTTCCTCAGACTGGCCATCGGTGAGTAGAGTGGAGTTGGGACAAGCAATATCCAAGTAATCAGGTCCCACACCTACTCCATTTTCTAAGGATTGAACATGAGAATCAAGTGAAGTAGGAGGATGTGGGAAAGAATCCGTGTGGCTTTCAAGTGACTGAGGTTCAAAACTAGGTTCAAGTTTTTCTTGTGGCTTGGTGTGTTCATAGAAAAATTCAAAAAATGACCATGCCTCTTCTGGGGTAAGGTCAAGAAATTCCTTACCCAAACTTTTATCAAATGCTTGGTGTAACTCACAAGGTAGAGCATTGTAGAATATGCCTAGAATGTACCACAGTTCTAGTCCATGATTTGGGAAAGTTTCTAAAAGGTTTTTAAATCTCTCCCAGCATTTATAAAATACTTCACCCTTCTTGAAACAAAAACTTCTAATTTGAAAGCGGAAAGTGAAGTTTTGAAAATTGGGGAGAAACTTTGCAATAAAATCATTTTGTAACTCTTCCCAAATATTAATGGACCAAGTAGCGGCACGACACCAATCATCAGCTACTCCACATAATGATAACGGGAAAAAATTATACTTAAATGTGTTATCTATGTAACCACTCGTGCAATAGAAACAAACTGACTCAAAACGTTCTAAATGAACTCTAGGGTCCTCATGTTGAAGTCCATAAAATTTAGGTAACATGGAAAAAGTTTCTAAGCAAAATTCAATTCCATAAATGCTGCCTAAATAACTCATGAGTGCGTGAATGGTGTCTGACGAACTAGAATTATAAGGAAAATAATCCATGTTAAAAAATTTTATTTTATTTTTTTTTTTTTAGAAAAAGAAGTTAACTTAAAAATGAAAACAACCTAAAAACTAAAATTTGGCTCCCCGGCAACGGCGCCAAAAACTTGACCGCTGTTAGAAAGTGCGTCTAAATTAACCCCCAAGTGCAAGGGTGTGCGGTGTAGTTTTAACTCGGTGAGTCCGAGGTCGAATTCACAAGGAGCCTATGATATTTAGTTTCTAGGTTAAAATGGAAATCCTAAATTTGAATGTAAACTAAGTTTGAAAGTTAATTAAAACTAATTCCTAGGGTTTTGTAAGTTCAAAATGTAAACTAAAACAAATTAACAACTTATTACCAAAATTCCAGCAATTTAAAATTGATTTTTGATTTCAAGGAATAAAATATTAGCTAAACGAATTTTTCCTAATTTAAATGTGCTTCAAAATAATCTAATATAAAAACTATAATATAAATACTTCAATTAAATCAAACAAAGGCAATTCAATTAATAAGCAAATAAATTTGAGAAGTCCTTGATCCAACTATCAATTCCGGGTAGTTTACGTCTTCACTATGGGATGAGTTGTAATACTTGCGTTAAAACCTAAATTAGGATTTATTCAAAAATTATTGAGAAGTTTTAATCAAAAGCTTTTACCAGTGATTACAGAGAATATAGTCAAAAACTTCTGTTTTCGAAGGGTTTTCAAACAATCCTATTCGAATTCGGATTCAAATCCAATTCTTCTAATTTATCCAAAATTATTAAGAAAGTTTTAATCGAAAACCTTTACCAGTGATTACAGAGAATATAGTCAAAGATTTTCGTTTTCGAATGTTTCTGAAATAAACTAATTCAAATTAGGATTCAAAATCTGAATTTTCAGTTCTTCAAAATTATTGAGAAAATTTTAATCGAAAACCCTTACCAGTGATTACAGAGAATATAGTCAAAGGTTTTCGTTTTCGAAAGTTTTTGAAAGAACTGAATTAGGTTTTAAAAATTGTAGATCCCTTCGCATGAGCTTTCGCAAACCATGCGAAGGGTCTACGTATATCCTATAGATCAGAGTAAACTACCCTTTCTTGATTCGTTGAATCAAGAACTAGGGTTTCTACGCTAGCATGATTTTAAACAAAACGAAAGCAATAAACGAAAGCATAAACATTAGATCTACCACTAGAAAATAATAAATCATATATTAAATTAATGAAACGAAAGTCAACTTACACGGCAAGCAACTCTGAAACTACGTAATGAAAGAGCAGTGCAGTGAAGAATAACCAAATATCGAACAACTCCATAAACAAGACAAGTAATTGAAAACTCTCCAAAAAGAACTATTCTAAAACTCTCAAAGTATCTGAAAATATGAAAAAGAGGTTCCTAAAGTATGTAGAACTAAAACTAGGGCTCCCCTTGGGTCGGCCATGTAGCAGATGTTATAAAGAAGTTGTAAAGAAAACCCTAAAAGACGGAGTGAAGCCGCGTGCGCATAACACACTGTGGTCCGGACCGTTTGGCAGGTGGTCCGGACCACAGAAACTTTGTTCTTCAAGTTCTGCTTCTCGTTTGCTGCTTCTGACAGCTTTCTATCCTCAACTTCCACTGCGATTTTGACCTCGTAAACGATCGATTCAGGCTTCGGCTAAAGCACGAAAGTTGTAGCCCTTTGAGTCTTCTTTCCAACCCAAAAAGAATCAGGTCAATCTGAGTTCAGAGTGAAAAGTTATGGTCTAAATACTGACAAGGTGTCGAGCTGGAACTTCAGCTGCACACCACTTCAACTATCTTGAACTTTGGACCATTTTTTCCTCCTCGGAAGCCACTTTCAACACTGCTAATCTCACGTATTTTCCCCTTTTACCTGCAATTAAGAGAATAAACACTATAAATAATAAAATAACGATAAAACTTTGAAATTAACTACTTAAATGCATCAATGAGTATCAAAATGTGGAGTTTGTAATTACACTTTTCAAGTGTAATCAATGGACTCAAGTAGGCACCTCGAGCTAGGTTTGCTAAATTCAGTGCTACCATTGGTACATTTAGGTTTTCTTCCAATCCCTATGATTTAGCTCTCTTCATTCAGAAATCAGCACATAGCACTATTCTTCTTCTCTTATATGTAAATGATATGATCATCACTGGTGATGATCACGGGGGCATATCCAAACTCAAGTCTCTACTCAGTTCACATTTCGAAATAAAAGACTTGGATAATCTTAGTTACTTTCTTGGCCATGAGGTCACTACTGACACTACAAGCTACTTTTTATCTCAGGGCAAGTATACATGCTTTTGATCTTCCTTCCTAAGCCGAACTCACTGATAGCAAGATTGCACCAACTCCACCTAAGCCTACTATTCACCTCACACCCCTTAACGGCACTCCTCTATCTAATTCCACTCTTTATCGTCAACTAGTTGGGAGTCTCATCTATCTTACTGTTACCTGACCTGATATTGCATATGCTGTTCACATCATCAGTCAGTTCAGGTCAGATCCTCGCTCAATTCATTATGCTACAGTTCTCTGTATTCTGTGATATTTTAAGGGCACACTATTCTATAGACTCCATTATTCTTCTCAGACATCCCTTGATCTTCGAGCCTATACTGATGCTGATTGGGCCGATAATCTTACTAATCGGTGCTCTACTACTTAGTTTTGCTTCTTTTTTGGTGACTTTCTCTTCTCTTAGCACAGCAA
This sequence comes from Vitellaria paradoxa, assembly GCA_019916065.1. Taxonomy (NCBI): domain Eukaryota; kingdom Viridiplantae; phylum Streptophyta; class Magnoliopsida; order Ericales; family Sapotaceae; genus Vitellaria; species Vitellaria paradoxa. Next base: position 27,810,186 of record CM034239.1, read on the forward strand.
GAAACAGACTGTTAGTGCTCACTTTAGCATCGAAGTAGAATGCCATGCTCTTGCTAACACTACACAAGAGTTACTCTAGCTTTGCTGTTTACTTTCTGACATAAGGTTGTCTAATTCTGCTACCATTATTACTTACTGTGACAACCTGAGTGCTATTCAAATTACTTACAATGATATTTTTCATGATCGCACCAAACACATAGAGATCGATTATCATTTTGTGCGCTAACATGTGACACAGGGTACTATACAACTTATTCATGTGACTTCCGCTACTCAGATTGCTGATTTACTTATTAAAGCACTACCTCCTGGACGGTTTCATGAATTAGTTTCCAAACTCAAGTTCGTCTCTCCTATATCTTCTTGAGTTTGCGGGGCATGTTAGAAATATTCCATATTATATAATATTCTTTAATATATATCTCATTACTTTATATAAGTTATAGCATGTTCAGTATATACTAATATCTCATATAGATGATTTGTAAGTCTATATATTTGTACATACTCTATATATCAATACAAGAGGATCATTATTCTCTCTCCAGAATTTCTATTTCTCCTATTATTTAAACATTTTCTATTTTACCCTTACCAACTTTTGACTTTTGGGTGTTTGGAAAAATATTAAAGTTACTAAAATTTTTATCAAACACACAAAAAGTAACTAAAAATTACTAAAAGTTATCAAAAATTTTATCAAACACCTAAAAATTGTCAAAATTTTACTAAAAATTGCTACTTATTTTACCTAACCTTGGCACAAGAGGCCATTCCCAAACCAAAGGGTTTGATCTCCTAGGTCCTTCTGGAAACAATTAATTGATAATAAAGCTTCATTTGGATGTTTTTAGCATTGGGTAACAGGTATAAGTAAACAAGCTTCTTTACTTCCAGTGACTGAAATGCCACATTTTTAACAACCTCTGGGAAGAAATTGGAAACGTTAAAGCCCTGGACGATGAGAGCGACTAATCGCTTGAGAGCTTTGCATTTCTTAGAGTCAGATTTGCTATCAAGTAGCGGAGCAATGTTAATGTCTTCGGGATCATTGTAGAGGTAAGCATCCGTACCGATTCAAAACACCATGGTCAATGCCTTGCTCAATGTCTCTGCGGTGGCGCCAAACTGTGAGAACATTAAATGGGATTTTATAGGAGCCCACAATAAAAAGAGAGAGTGCTATGAGGTTTCACAGCAACCCACACTTATAAGGGTAAAATCATAAAGAACATCAAATGGGATTTTATAGAAGCCCACAATAAAGAAAGAGAGAGAGAGAGAGAGAAAGCGCTATGAGGTTTCATAGCAACCCACACATATAAGGGTAAATTCATAACTTTTTTCCCACCAATAGCCAAATTCTTTTTTTACTCTTCCCCACTCACTTTCTTGTCTTTTTTCCACCCGATTTTGGATGGACAAAAAAAAAAAGGTGTGATGCACAGCCTTTTCATCTTATTTTTTCTTTCCCATTTTCTATCCTTCCTTTTTTTCTCTCTTACCAAACAAAGGGAAAAGCAATTTCCATCCTAATTTCTATCCTTTCTTTTCCTTCCTTCTAACTTTCCACCAAACCAAACGAGCTGTAAGAAAAAGAACAACTTGCAAATTCATATTAGATTGGGTTCACCGTTAGTTTTTGGTTTCAATTTTGTTTTCATTGCTAGGTTCATTATTTTAGAAATATTATAACTAAGAGTCAAAGTTTTTGTAGTGTTTATAAGGAGTATAAAATTGAATCTTGCAGATCAAATCGTTCCTTGATTCAAGAATGTTTTCACAAGTAGTTCAACAAAAATGGTGCTAGAAGGCAGCTTAAGTAGATGGTGCTTCAAGAGGGTGAAGTAATAGAATTGGAGCTTGGAAAGAGCTTAAGCAACTTAGCTTATGGAAAGTCCGCTCGAAGGGCACTCGATTGGCTGTCAATATTTTCTAGCATATCTAAATTTATCAAAGTTTATATGTTAGTATATCTACTTCAAACTATCTATTGCAATATCTACTAAAGAGAGAAAGAGAGAGAGAGAAAAGCTTTCTAACTATAATCACCCCATTTTTGCATATCTCTCTACAATTCTCTAAAATTCACACTGACTATTGCCCATATTTTAGTATAATAAATTATTAATCTAGAATATTTTCATCTTTTTTTGTAGGCATTAAATGAGTCAAACTGTCAGAATTTAGTAGAAATAATTATTTAGAAAAATGATAACTATATCCCTAACAAAAAGGTAAGAATTGTAATAACCCATATTTAAATATATTATTTTATTCATGATACATTTGACTATGATTTAATCTAATGTGATTCGTAGGATGCACAAATTGATTGAGTGGTTCAATTCCTGGTGTGGTGGTTTTTCTTGTAGGAGTTTAAGCTTAGTTTAAGGGTTTGGAGTCCCATGCGCATCATAGTTGTTTTCTGATGCACATCATAGTTGTTTTCCCATGCGCACAACACTTGTTCTCTCTTGTGCACGCCCTTTTACATCCCGTGAGCACGGAATGATAAGTTGGCGTTTGCAAGTTGCATTTTTTTTTTCTAATTTTCGGTTGACCTTTTCCTTTTTATTTAATGATGCCATCTTATAGTTTAACATACACCATAGCCTTTCTGGCCATGGTCACCTCATCCACTTGCACTCTCTTCTTTTACCTTGAAGCATTCACATGTCTATATATGGTGTGTAGGTGTGTTTGTCTTCAAATAGAAAGCCAAAAAATGAAAAAAGAGGCAGTGAGAGAGTAAGTTACACAAAATTAAGTCTTCTCTTCATTTCTAAATAAAATCAAAGTTGTTTAGAGTATGTTGGGGTATTAATTTAGTGTTAAGGAGAGTAGGTTGATTGTAGTTCATTTTCAGCATTTTTGAACTTCTCAGAGTCTTGTTCTTCCTCCCCGAGTAACTTGAAGTCGGGATTTTATTGATTTCTCATTGTTTACATGTTATATTCATGCTTAGGACAATGTTAGTTATGTTATTTAGAATGTTTGATGCATGAAATGAACATTGATATTCTATATGTATGCATATGCATGAGTTTGAGGAAGAGGATGATGAACAGTGGAATTATTTCATAACTATATACTTGATGATATGATAAATTGAGATTGTGGTAAAGTTTAAAAGATCATCAGTTGTATGTCAAGCAAAGTGTGAGTTCTGTCTACAGAAAGAGTTGCAGTGAATCCATCTATGGTTAAGGATATCCTTGATTAGCCAAGATCGAGGATAGCGTTTTAAGATTTGTAGTTTCTTGGGTCTAGCAGAATATTACAGGAAATTTCTCCTTAATTTCTCAAGGTTAACCATTCTTTTGACTAGGCTCACTACAAGAAATCAGAAAATAGGTGAGGAAAGTTTTTTGCGAGGAAGTCACTCTCCTAGCTAAGAGGAAATTTGAATTCCTTGCTAAAAATTCTGGAACTTTTGGCGAGGAATATTTTCCTCGCTAAAAGAGATATTTAGCGACAAAAATTTAACTTCCTCGCTTATAGTAAATGAAATGTCGTGCCACTCAATTGGGGGGGAGGGAAAGTGTTACATAGCTTTAGGCGAGGAAATAATTTCCTCGCTAAAAGTTGGTTATAGGCAAGGAGATTCTTTCCTCGCCAAAAGATATATTTGGCGATGAAACTGAACTTCCTCGCATATAGTAAACAAAAAATGAGAGGAAGAATTGTTAGATAGCTTTAGGTGAGGAAATAATTTCCTCGCGAAAATATTATTTGGCGACGAAACTGAACTTCCTCACCTTTAGTAATGGCACCTTTGAAAAAAATGATATAGCACTTCTGGCGCTATTCCATTTGGGGGAGAGGCGAAATAGTACGCCACTTTAGGTGAGGAACATTTTCCTCGCTAAAAGAGTTATTTGTTGACAAAAATTTAAAATATGGCACCATTCGATTTGGGAAGAGAAGGAAAATGTTTTAGTTATGTGGAAATATAATTCATAAATTGTAGATAAATGAATTTTCTAGTTTGTGTTGAGGTCTAAAAGTTTTCAATAATTATTAAAAGTTTGAGAAATACTTAAAATTTTTATTTGGTTTATCAAAAACACAAAAAAAAAATAAAAAATTGTTAAAAGTTTCAAAAATTTTGCTTTCTCATTAGCGGATGCAATATTGTATTAGCAAAACTCAAGCAAGTTGAACAGTTTTAAGTAATTTTACTTAAAAATAAATAAATAAATAAATAAATGAGTAGTATAACTAAAAAAGTAAAAATATAAATATACATTTTATTTTTCCCCAGCTTTCCTGTCTTTCCCCCATCTTTCGAGCCCTAACAGAAGAAAAACGAGCGAGAAGAAAGAACCAGGAAGCCAATCTATTGAATAGTTGTTGTTCGAAAAAGAAATAGAGAAGAACGAAAAGGGAAAATCAACTCACCTAAGTTGGAACTGTGACACCGGGGCTCGATTAGAAGAAGATCAACAGAGAACTGACCTAGTTGCGCTCATCCACTTTCCCGGTCAAAACATGAAGACAGTGATACACTCGCCAAAAGAAAATTATAACAACAGTCGGGTAAAGTTTCACAGGCTTTCAAAATTATTATCGTATAAATATTCCTTGATGGTAAGTTATTATGTATTCAATCATTTTGTCTCTGAAGAGATAAGTTATTGTCACAAAGTTGAATAGTTCTGTTGATCAATTGTCCCATCCATGGGCAGTTCCTATGCATGAATGCATTTCCAACAACAACTTTAGTTAGGTGCTAAGGGCAATTATGGAAAATCATTGCTATTTGTTTTTTCATTTTAATTTAATTTTTAGCTATGTATCTATCAGCTAACTCCAAAGGGAATTACCTTTGTTTTGGGATGAGGCCTGCAAGAGGTCATTCTAGAAGATAAAAAAGAAGCTGACTACTACACCATTGTTAATATCTAACCCCAGGGGTTCAATATGCTGATTTGACTCTAACGAAAGTTAAAGGCTAAATCTACTTTTGGTGCCTACTGGTAATACTCTGTAAAAGATGAATTCCATTGGAGATGAGACTTATATTGAAAAGCTAGAATAAAGATATGTATGCAGACTTATATAGTCATTATGCAGGAATGTGTTTGCACCAAAATAAAGTGTGTATTGAAATATGGTCTATGAAAACTGAGGTGACCGAACTCAAGCTATCTGCTCGACCTGCCTTCGTACCCTTTAAAGGGATCAGGTGAACATCGTTCAGACCTAAGGTGGTCTAAATTATGTCTTTTATATAGTGTTGGATGTATATATGAGCCTCGCTCTAAGTCTAGGTTGATGCCTTACACAAATGTTATTTGCTAATATACATGTGTGAATGCAAGTATGATTAGTATACTGTGAATGGCAAACTAGTTGGCCCCAGGCATAGTGAGCTTCATCATCGGCCAAGGTAGGCCAACTATATGAGTTGATGAGCAACATTTAAGGTTGGTACTGTGTACAAGGTTATTTTTAAGGAGCCTGCTCCTGAGATTTGAAATGAAAGTTGGCACTTCATACGTAACTTGCGAAGAGAGTTTTGCTTCAAATGAGAAAAGATAGTTAGCACCTCGTGTGTAACTTAGAATGGAGTTTCACTCTGAATGAGAAAAGACAGGTAGTGCCTTACGTACAACTAGGAAATGGAGCATTGCTCCACATGAGAAATGGCAATTAGTGCCTTGTGGGTAATCAGGGAAATGAGCCTTTCTCTAAAGTAAAAAGAACAATTAGCACCTATCATGTAAATAGGGAAAGGAGTCTCAAATGAGAAAAGGGTAACTCGTGTCTTACATGTAATTGGGAAAAGAAGTTTCATTCTATTAGGCAATTTAGCTCTAAAGGTGCACCTTGCACAGGTGAGTGAGTTTTTTATCACCTAAGAAGGGAGTTTAGCTTTAACATGGAGCTTAACTTCTGGTGATGATGATAGAATTTGTGTGATATGCGCTTAGAAGCTGAGTGTGATGTGACTGACGCAGATGATATGATTAGGTATACTGTAGGTATGTTGAACATTATGACAATTTATATTCTAACAATTATCCCCTATCATGAATAATAGTTGAAGAATGTATGTCAGATACATTTATAGGAGTTATGAATAAAAAATCATTAGCTTAGTCAATCCTAAATCATTCTCAGTCTCAGTCTCTAGAGCCTCACTCACTCATGTGAATGCTCTAGATTAATAAGCTTTTAACTTTTATGTCTATGACAACCCAAGCACATGCAAGAGTGTTCCTAACATGTAAAGTCGTATGTATGGTACGGCATGGCATAGCATGGGCTTGTATGTTGTAGACACCCCAATTTTGCCCCTTTACTTAAAAAATTATAATATTTAATGTCTTTGGTCAAAGCGCCAGAATTTAACAAAGAGCAAACAATCAACAAAATGACAATCAAGTCCCTTGAAAATGGAGAAGTTAAGCTAAAGGCTCAGATCAAGGAAGAAGGCCACCAGGCTGTACAAACGTGTCTAAAACATCAAATAGACAATTCCAGTATTAATAGAAGAGCCAAATTTCAAAGTCAAGAGTCAATTCAATCTACAAATCAAGAATGGCCTCTACCGACACACTCAAAGGACAGCCTAGACTGGAATAACTAGATCAAGCCAAAAACATACAAGAAGACATAAGATATTCCAGAATATGTCAAAGAATATAAAACATAGTTCGGAATAGCTAAAAGACCCCTCTAGAGGTCATCCAAGCCCCACCGTCTCAAAATGGCTTCTACCGACAAGAAGGAAACTGTTGGCGCACTAGATATAATTTGAACCCTTAAATCAAATCATAAAACCTTCAAATTGCACAAGAATATCAAGGATGCATTCCCTAAGATAATGACATAGCTAGGTTTAGTCAAATCAAACTTTAGAGGTCCCTTCAGATTCGAGACTCAAAAAATCACTAACAATTTATAAATTCATAAAAATGTCTAGAAGTCATTCCAATGGCGTTTTTGAAATTCTCATACCTAAAAATGGTAGGAGGGGTCTTTTGTATACAATTTGGCCTTGTGCCCTAAACGCATAAACACCACGTTTATCTGATGTCAATTCTTTATCTAAGTTAACTCCAAAAGATGTTAATGAGAATATACTATTAGACGCTTGAATATGTCTTCTAAAATCAATGGCTTATTCTGTTTGAGAGATAAATAGCATTCGTAGCTCAGCTGAAATAGTTACAGCTACTAACTTAATTTGGCCATTATAATAGCAAAATGTGGGAGGCTCATATTGGAATTTCTTCACACCACAGTAGATACTTCTAGCAGTTTCTAGCCTTTGTTATGCAAAGCATACTGGTTCTTATGGCATATTCCCTATAAAATGTGCAATGTATAGTAAATGTTTTATTATTGTTACAAAATTGTAATGTAAAATAACTATCTTTTACATGCCATACCTTGATTTTCACGGGGTTATGCAAGGCCCTCAATAACTAATCAGGTTTACATCTTTTAACATCGGTGCTACTACTGGTGTCCTTGTTTCTCTTTGAATATGATACATTTTGAATGTATAATCTCCTTTGGTCAATGGTTAATTGACTATATCTAGTTCTTTTATGATTCAAGTGCAAGTTTTGTTTTTCTTCTGTCAAATTTGTATATAATACTTTACTATTTTAATCTAAGAAATACTATTATTGATTATTTGATAATTGAGTTTATTGTAGAATACAAACCTCCATTCAATTGCCATCCTCTTGAGATTTCTTTTGCTATTTGAATGAAGGTAAATGACTGGCTCACTTAGAAATATCTATGTTTTTTGCACAGGATAATAGTCAATTATTGGATAAAGATAACAAGTATAAAATGAGTATGTTGCTAAGTTATTATGCTATTAGAATTAAAAAATAAAGCAAACTGGCAAAAAAATATAATTTTATAACCATGTTCCTAAGTTACCCTATGATTATGAAAAGAGAATAGACAGTAAGGTAACAAAGTAAAACTAACCGGCTTTTTGTCCAAACCAAGTATAATAGCAATGGTGATATACTGTAAGGAAACATTAAGATTGTAAACATTAAATATATTATATGACATTTAGTATACTAATATAAGATATAATTATTATTTAAAATATTCTAAAAATTAAATGAAAGTTAGGAGAAAAACTAAGATTATTATCTATGTGAAAGGTTAGAAACTTAAGTTACAGCTTTTTCACATATCATTAATAATTAAATGATCTAATTGTCAAATCAGTAATAAAATAGGAGTTAATAATTATGAAAAAAATATTTTACTCTTATCTGAATGGATTAAAAAATATAACAAAATTAAAAACATTTATCAATTTGTTAGTTTTTTTTTAATCCTGTTAAAGCTTAATTTCTTAACTTTCATTGGTGTTTCCTTTTATTTTTCAAAATAACACAAACAAGGAAATAAATATTAAAATAGTATCCCATATATAAAGACACACTGAGATTAAAAAAATTATATAATATGAAATAAAATAATGAAAATAGAGAGATAAATAATTAATAAAAAATATTTGAGTTTCTTAAAAAAATTTGAAACTCTAAAAAATAAAAGGTATGTTTGGAGTAAGATTTTGGTGAAAAAAAAAAAAGAAAAACGAAGTGAAACTAAAAAGAAAATTAAAAAATTAAACAAAAGGCATTAATTAACATATTAAATTTTTAAATCTAATTAATTTGAATTTTTTAAATTTCTAATAGGTTTTTTTTTTTTTTTTTGCTTTTTATGTTATAATCTAAAAAAGAAAAGAAATTTTGAATCCCTATCCTCTTTTCTTCCTTTTCTTTTTATTTTTTTCGTACATGGAGAGAGAGATACAAAGATGGAAGTGAAAAATAAAGAAAAAAATAAATATGGAAGGAAACTTTTGGTTTAATTTTCATGTTATTTTTTTATAAAAAAAAAGTTTTGACAAAACTAATTTTAGGATAGAATTAAGAAATATTATAGTATATAAAATTTGCTAAGGATGATTTTCAGTAGAAATAAACAAAAAGTAAGGGTGAAATTGAAAAATAATGGACCAAAATCCATTGAAATCTAAAAGAATCATATTCAAAATATGTGAAAAATAATTTTATAGATATATGAATTCGTACACACATCACGGACATTTAAATATAGCATATATCATATTATATATTTATTTTAATTTTTAATAAAAATTTATAATAATAATCATTTAAGAAAAATAAGCTAAAAAATAAATACATAAATAAAAATATTTTCAATATAAAAGAATATCATCTAATAAAAATAAATATAATATTTTATTAATGAAAAAGTTAACAAAATTGAAATATGAAATTTTGTAATGCTTTGACAATTTTTTTATGATTATTGTACAATGATATTTTCACATTAAACGAAAATAAAATAAAATTTTAAAAAATTTTACATCATATAGTTAAATAAACAAATTGAAAAATAATCCTAAGAAGAGGCTTTCCTTGGAATTTAACATATAGAGTTTACATTTTAACAATAATGAAAAAATATAATAAAATCTAAAAAATTATATAAACAATCATATTAAAGAATTACAATAAAAACTAAAAAAAAAAAAGGAAAAAAAAAACTTACCTTATATTTTTGAATGAACAAATTGAAAAATATAGTAAAAAATAAACTTTTCTTGAAATCTGATACACAAAAGAATTAAAATATTATTGGTAATAAAAAATATAATAAAATTTAAAAACCTAATATTAACAATCACTTTAAAAAATAGAATAAAATCTAAAAAAGTCAAACCTAATATATTTTAGTGAACGAATTAAGAAATAGATTAAAAAATAAATGCATAAATAAAAAAATTCAATATTAAGAAATATCATCTAATAAAAATAAATATACCAAAGTCATTCGCATTCTTAATTAATGACGTAAAAAAATAATTCTATGTACACCCTCCCTCTCAACTATAGAAGCTATCGTAGTAAAATTCTAACAAATTTTTTCTAGGCATGAATGCTATTTTATATATTTTTTTAAACTTGCTATGTGTATTAAAATTTCAAGCGAATTTATATTCTATTTTAAGTGGAAATATATTATTTAATTCAATACATATCAAATATTTGATAACGATTAATTGAAATTATCTAATTATGTTACAACTAATACATATATTAAGATAATAATAAACATTATATTATATTTACGGGTTAACTTGGCAGCAAAACTTAAAAACCATTTCTCTTGAACAGTAAATTAAAGTGTATGAATTGAATCACACGGCACAGAGTAATTAAACCCGTGTGTTCATTTTCCATTCACCGTGTAGACTGGTTAATTAGTATACTCATCAACCAAGATTTAAACACAGTTTATAAGATGCATACACAGAGCAGTTTCATTCGTATTTACCAATACAACTATTATACCTAGGCGATGCATCTTTTATGCACTCTTATGCCTGAAAGTAACACCGAGTTTACTGCTTGGAAAATAAGACGAATATTAACATTGACACAAATACCACAACTTTGAATCCCAAACTTTCCCAAAAATTCTGTTTCTCACGACCTGTGTCCCCTCCTTATTACTTTGTTTTTAGTTGTTCCCTTAGTTCTTTAAGAGTTTTTTAAAAGGCAATTGAGAAATTAAGTTCCCGCGGACGAAATTCCTAATATGATGACTGGATGAATAATAAAAAAAACAAATTAATTGTGCCAAAAGAATTAAAACAAAATAAAAAGAAAAAACCTCACAAGACAACATACTATTATTTTACTATCATATGTGTTATTTTTTTTCTTTTCAAGTAATTATATATTTTTAATTTTAAATAAATTATCAAAGAAATTTAAAATAAAAATATTGAAACGCTGGAAAATAAGGGATAGATAGTTTTGAATGACATTTAAATGAATAATTTGTAAATTATAAAAATATATAAAAGTAGTGAATGATTAAAAAAGATTTTTAAGGAATATTAAAAATTGTAAAATTAAATTTACTTAATTAAGTGTTAGTTACTGAAATATTTTTTCTAGGTTTATGTAAAATTTTACTAGTTATGGGAAGTTGAGGGATACTAATGAAAAAAGATTAAAAAATTCACTAAATTGAGACTTCATTAATTTTTGGTTGGAAAAATTTACCATTAGCTACTAATTTTAATTTGGTGGAAAAAGTCACCTTTAGTGACTAAATTTATATTTGGTCAAAAAAAGTGATTACCAAAAATACCTTTTCGTATAGCGTCGATAAAATGTCTACTTTTACTAACCAAATTTATTTGGTTGAGAAAAGTGGTGGTCAAAAATATTTTTTCTTTTATGCTATATTTGGAACATGAATGTATGAAAGGAAAAGAAAAATATAAGAAAAATTAAATTTATAATTTAAGCAATTTTTGTATTCTTAATTAAGTTAAATTTTATTTATAAATATCTGTTCATTTTAGGCATTTTTTCTAAATCAATAAAAAATAAAATAATAATTTTTTACTCCATTTTATTTTTTTTTTTTTACCATTTTCTTTCATTTTTTTAATTTTTAATTTTTAGTTTTTACAAAAATTCATATTTCAAACATAGGCTTATTATCTTTCTTGTAATAAATATAAGTAGACCCCTAAGATTTCAAAGATCTCTAGATTCAATGGGTGCATTTAGTTTAGTAAAAAAACGTTGAAAAATTCTGAAAAATCTCTAAAAATATCTAAAAATTATTCACTTTTTATTTAATCATACGAATTATAAACGCATAAATTATCTTATATTATCTCAATTTATCTCACTTTCTATCACTCCAAATGCACCCTATATATAATCAAGGGTTAGCTAGGGAACCCATTCAACACTAACAATAAGAGGACTCTGGTAGAGCTAAACCATCTAAGCTAAAAAAAGAGCCAAGTGTAGTATTTTCAGAAAATATTTTTCATTTTCAATTAATCTATTTACATTCTCAACTCTTTCCCATATCCTTCCAACATTTGTCCTCCTAGTTAATTCTCCCATCCAATGCAGATCCAGAATTTTATCACAGTGAAGTCAAATAGCTGAAACCGACAAGTATAAATTTACACTTACACACAATGTACTAAAAGACAACAAAAATAATAGAATAATAACCAAAATGATATAATTATGTCTAACATATAACCAAAAAAATGATATCCATCCATTACATATTACTTCTCACCTACAACTAACCATGTCGATTTTTCATATTCTGGAATCGGTTGATGATAGCTTCATTTGAAATACTATTAAAAATCTCTTTCTCCATATACACAATCAAACTATCATGCATCCATTGATCACCCATCTAGTTACGAAGTCGATTCTTCACAATCTTCATAAAAGAAAAAGCTTTCTCAACTGTAGCAGTCAAAACAGGTAAAACTAAGGCCAACTTCAATAGTTTGTATACCAATGGATATCCTATATCTCTTCGAGTCTCAACCATCTTTTGAGCAAAATTACCAATTCTTTTTAGATTTGAAAACTCAAAGTTAGAGCACACATCAATAATGAAATTCTCAAATTGATCAGAAAGTGCTAAAAGTTCAATACCCGAGAAGTCTTTTGGATAAAATTTATGTTTCTTCAATTTTTTGTTATGGCTTGGCACAGACTAGCCCACGGGTTGGCACTTGAGAGGGAGGGAGAGGAAGAGGTAAAGTAATATATTTTTTGGGTGTAGAGCCATAGGGTTAGGGGAAGAGAAAGAGAGAGAGAGATGATGTATTTATTTTGGTGTGGGGACCATGGGTTGGGACTTAGGATGGAGGGAGAGAGAGTGTGTGTAAATTGTAAAATAATATATATATATATATTTGGTTGTGTGGGGACTGTGCGGTAAGGGATAGAAAGAGAGAGAAAGCATGTATTTAGTAAAATGAGTAGTATATTTGACATAAAAGTAAAGACAATTTGATAAATTATTTTAATTACTGGGACATTTTATTTTAAAAATATATTTTAAGGGGACAAAATTAAAAAAAATCCCAAAAATTATACCATTCCTTACAAAAATTTTATGTTCAGAGGGTCAATTGACCCCCTTACCCCAACGTAAATCCGCCAGTGCTCCCATCGATTCCAACATAAACTTTGGATTGTCAGTAAAGTAGACTACGAAAAAATAATGTCAATAAAGAGCATTAAAAAGACTAAACGAAGCCACCAAGTCTTTGTTAATCCATTGTTCCTCAATTTCCCTTTCTTTTCCAACTTTCAAAAAAATATGACTGTTAAGCAACACACAAACACAAACCAAAACCCAAACACTCTCTTATAAAAAGCATCTTTATTGGATGATCCATACATTATCACTTTTTATACGTATAGGTGGCATCTCCCATACATTCCACCACTTTTCTTTCTTCCCTTGGACATAACTTCCCACTCACGTGCCATACATACCCACTAGCAAGAAGACGACAAAGAAGGGTTACAACCTAGGTTACGGTTTTTTAAAACCAAATCTTTGCACAAATAAGAATCTCTAAACCTACATTCTCTCTCTTCTCTTCCCCCACGTGTGTGTTGTAGAGTTTCTCTAGTTTACTATATATTTAATAATAGCATGGAATTCATAAACAACAAGAGTCAAGAAAGGAAAAGGCAAAGAGAAATGCTTGGTCAAACGTTATGGTGAAACTATTACTTGTATGGGGACGCTGGGCAAAGGAACAAGCTAAAGCAATAAAAGAGATGGTATTTTCGACATGGGCAAAGTCAGTTTTTGCATATATGCACATATGTATATATGTCTATTAGTCGAGAAGTGTCTCTCTCACATTCATCCATGGTTTTAAAAAGCGGTGTTACATAATGGTAACGGCTGTTACGTAACGGAATCGGCTTCTTCCGAGCCTGTTAAGACCACGTTACGTGGAGTGTAACGGCCTTCACACCGTAACGGCACGTTACGACCATGTAACGTGGTGTAACACCAGAGTAACGGCTCAATCAAACCAAAAAAATCAACAATTGAACAACAGACAAAAAATCTAAAAAGAAAATTTGACAAAAACTGAAAAGTAGAAGCTTTATTCAATACTGATTCGAAAAAAATCAACAGAGGGTTCATTCAAAATCTGAAATTAAAGAAGTACCTACTCTTTTGCTAAATAAAAAATTGTGAGAGAGAACAAAAAATTGTCAAGTTCTATTATTCTAGTCTTCTAGATCGAATGAAAAAAAACTTCACCTCTTCGCCTTAGATCGGCTGGGATCTTAGTTTCATCTTCGTCGGGCTCCGATTTCAGCAACCGAAAGCCTGAAAAGGTACAAAAGGGTTTAGATCTTGATGTCTTTTTTTCTTTCTTCAATTTTTTTCCTCTCTTCTTCGAATCCATAGAAAGTTGTTATAAAACTTGTGATTTTGAAACAAATTTTCAAGAAAAAAAAAATTGAAATGGGCTGTTGCAGTGCGGGTGTTTGAACCAGGGGAGAACTGAGAAGATGAAGTCTCTTGAATCTTGGAAGAGTCTGGAAGAAATAGTGGGTAGGGAGAAAGAGTGGGTTTCTTGAATCTTGGGCGGTTCACAAGTAAGTGTATATATATAATTATAATATATTAATATATATAATTATAGCAAATAAAAGGAAGTGTCGAAATGAAACCTTGGAACATGAAAGGTCTAGGCTTTGGTAGAAGCCAATTTTTTTTTTTTTAATTTTAATCTGTGGGCGACAGGTAGAGAGAAAGACTGGGTTCCTTGGGCGGCTCGCCTGTTAGTGTATATTTATAATTATAATATATTAATATAATTATAATATATAAAAGAAAGTGGAGATTTGGAAGATATTTCTGGTAAGAGCCAATTTTTTTTTTTTCAATTTTAATCTTTGGGCGGCGAGATGGGTTGTGTCAACTTTGGTAAGTTAATATGTTAGTATATATATACAAAATTATAATATATTAATATAATTATAATATATAGTGTTAATATATTATACTTTTAAAATATAAATACATTATGGGTTCGTTTGGAACCCCAAAAAAACCAAAAAATTTCAAAAAATTTTAAAAGTTTTCAAATTCTTCCGATCAAATTTTGCCACTTATCATTTTTACATCACATCAACCCTATCTCTTATTTTTTTAGTTTTTTTGGGACTCCAATCACACCCTATAATGTGGTTAGGCTATTAGCTTTGTTAAAAAAATAAAAAATCAAATATTAGAATAAAAGTGATACTTATCAAAATTCCATTAAAAATTAATAAAAATTAAATTTTTTAATATTTTTCAAAAATTAAAACTCTTTTTAAATTATATTTAATTTAATTAAATATTATAATAAAAATTTTATATTAAGATGTTATACAATCTAAATTACTTATGCTAAAAATTATTAATTATGCATCACTATTTTACTATAACATATAAACAAAAATGTTAGTCGTACTAAAAATCAAATTAAATAAATAAAATCAGTAATATTATTATATTAATAAAATATATAATTTATATTAACAATATCAAATAATATTAATTAGGCATTGGAAATTAAAAATTATTAATTAAGTATAATTGTTATACTATAACATAATAATAAAAATGTTAAATCAAAGTTATAATAAATTTTTATTCCATAAGATAATAACAATAATATTAGCTATACAAAAGGTTATAAATTACGTACCAAAGAAAGTTATATTAAATTAGAGGTGCAATAAATTTAATTTAATATAATTTATAATATTATATTATTTATTTTATTTTAGTTATATTATATTAAACATTATTAACATATTAAAAATATTAATTAAATATTATTATAATATTTATATTATATTAATATAATTAAATTTAATTATTGTAATTAATTAAATTTAATTTAAAACTTTAGCTATAACAAAATATAACACCAAATGTTTAAATTTATATTTTGATGATTCAAAATAAATAAATAATATAATATTAAATTTTATTTTGTAGGGTAACAATGCCACGTCAATCAAATATTAGGGGTGATGGTAGTGGTGCTATTCCTAGTGGTGGTGGTGATTACACATGTGAAAAAACATTCGGCAGCAAAAAAAAGAAATGTAGCACCGTGTGGGAGTGTATCTAAAGAAGTAAGAGGAAATGATGAAACATTTGAAAGATGTTGCACAAAAAAAAATGATAAACAAAAAAGAAAAGAAGAACTAGAAGCACAATTAAGGGATGATAGTCGTGGTATTAATTTGGGAGAAGATGAGGATTCTAATGCTGATTCTGATTTAGAATTGGCATATGCAAAATATAGAAGTAGACAAGATCATCAAGATTGGATAGAAAGAATGAGAAGTGCGAGGAGTAATGGTAGCGGGGGTGAAATTAGATGTGGATTGACACGGGAAAGAAGCGTACATGATGTTGGTGGTAGACAGATGAATTAGATTGATCAGGAGTCACCTAAAGCTAAGTTGAGAGAAATGGATATTTTACTCCAAAAAAGTAAAAGTTCAAAACAACCCAAGGTGAATTTTAAGGGATTAAAAGTAGCAAGAGAAAAGTTAGGTAGAGCTATATCCAAATTTATGCTTTTTAATAATATCCCCTTTCAGGCTATAAAGTCAGAATATGCTCAGCCTATATTTGATATAGCAACAGAGTTAGGGAATGGGGTGAAGGTTCCTACCGCATATGAGATTTCAAAGGTATACCTACCTAAGGAGTACGAAGAGATCAAACAATGGATACGCTCATTTGAAGGGATTTGGAAGGAGAGGGGTGTTACAATCATGTGTGATGGGTGGACTGGACCAACACATGATCACATAATTAATTTTTTTGTGTATTGTAATAAAGGAACAATATTTCACAAGTTCATTGATGCATCACATGTGAGTAGTAGGACAGTAGAATACTATTTTGGGTTGTTAGATTCTGTGGTAGAGAAAATTAGTGAGTCAACGTGGTTCAAGTTGTGACTAATAATGAGTTAGCCTTAAAAGCTACGGGCCACAAATTGATGCAAAAAAGACACCACTTGTATTGGACTGCACATGCTGCACATTGTATTGATTTGATGCTACACGATATTTAAAAAAAAAAGTGTAGCAAAAGTCTTAGATACATCAAAATCTATCACAACTTTTATTTATAATTATCCAACTGTCTACCACATCATGAAGAAGTTCACTGGGGGAAGAGAATTACATTGTCCTGCTATCACTAGATTTGCAATAAATTTCATTGCACTTGAAAGTATAGTGAGGTATAGGCAAGAGTTGAGAAATATGTTTACATCAGAAGAGTAGTGAAAATAAAAATGGGGGAGATCAAGAAGTGGTCCAGAGGTTGAAGTGAAACAAATTATTTTAGATTTTGAGTTTTGGAAGAAGTCCAATGATATAATTAAAGTATATGAACCTCTTGTGTACTAAGGTTAGTGGATGGTGATGAAAAACCTACCATTGGTTTCATATACGAGGCAATGGATAGAGCAAAATTGTAAAGACCCAAAATTTTTGGTTTTTAAATTATAATATTTTAAAATTATAATATTTTGGACCGCCATTTATATTTTATGTATATTGATCTTGTGTTAATTAATTAATTAATTAATTTTTTTTTGTTATATGCATTAAGTGTGCTTACATTAATTTTTTGTTTATTTATATTTGTGTGTGTGAACAGTGACATGTATGTATATATATTGTGCTGTGTTTTCCATTAGATGAAAAAGGTGGCTGAAAAATAATTATAATGAGGGAGGCTAAGAGTTGGCAGGTGGTGGGAGTTATAGGAGAAATTATGGAGGTTTTATGATGGTGCATGCACCTAGTAGGAGAGAAGAGGGTTTGTAACTTATATCTACATAATTGCATTGTTTTCATTGTTTTTCATTGTTTTCTTTCCTATCTTCTTCCTTTCTGTGTGAAAAATATATACATATATAATAAAATAAAGGGAGTAGTGCCTACCATTTATCTATTGGAAGAAAAGGCGAACGTGATTGTAGAGAAAATTTGGAGCGAATTTGACGGAGACTACTCGTAGGGCCAACTTGAGTTGGTATTTTATTTGGGGTTTTATATATTTTATCGACGTATATAATTCGAGGTAAGTGGGATTGTGTTTATTTGATATAATTTTTTTTATCATGTCATGTATATATATATGTGTGTGCAAGATATGAAAAGCTTGATTTATGAATTGATTTCTTGATTATGTGAAATTCTGAAACTTTCACACTGAAATAGGTACATTATTTTTCCATAAAAATCATACTTAGAGATCGATTTAATTTATGAAAATTTTATATGTTAAATTAGACATGTAGATGAGTTACCTGTAAAAATTTCATGATTTTGGAATTTAAATGAATTTATTAAAAATAGTCAAACTTGACTGATTGATTGGGATTTCTGTACCTGGATCAGCACACTATTTTTATATGAAATTCAAACTTAGAGGTTGAATTAATTTTTGATATTTTTTTATATGGGAGTACATATCCAAAATAGCATCCAGTAAAAATCTCATATTTTTTTTGAGTTCAAATGGATTTTACAAAAATCGTGAAAAATGACTGTTTGTTTTAAATTGCTGTGCTGATAGGAGTTTGATTTTTGATATAAAAATGATACCTAGAGATTAAATTAATTTATAAAAATTTTATATATGAAAATAGACATGCTAGAGATTCTGCAGTAAATTTTGTATAAATTTTTGAGTAATATTTTATTTTATAAAAATATTGAAACTTGCCTGTTTGGTTTACATTGCTGTACTAATAGCCGTCAGATATTTGGTATCAAAGGTATAAATAAAAGTTGATATAATTTCTGAAATTTTTATATGTTAAACTAGATATATTAATGAGAGTTTTGTGAAAATTTCAAAGTTTTTGGATAAAAAATGAATTTTATAAAAAATTGTGAAAATGAGCTGTTTTGTATGGTTCTAACAGAAATACCCATTTAGTATTTTTAAAATCTGTATTAGATGGCTTTATGAATAAATTTTAAATCTTGTTTTTATGAAACTAGACTTAATTATAAGTATTTTAGGCTTTTGAATTAGTGTAAAATATTTCGTTTTCTATTTTTAATGAATTATCAAACTTTATGTCTTGAATCCTTCATTGTCATGACATGCTTGATATAAAATTTTATTTACCAAGCTAGCTGTATATATATATATTCCTGAATATGGTTGCATGGTATTTATTTGATAAATCTTGTATGAGAATATTTTTATGAAAAGGCAACATGAAACTTAGGCCCTAAACACATTCACACTTCATAAAACTTATAAAGTAAAGGGAAGAACACACAAAAAAATCAAATTAGGGAGAACTTTTGTGTATGTTGTACTGTTAATAAAAGGTATTACTTGAGATTTGATTTTTGGGTTATTAGGGTCATTAAGGGTACTAGAAAGAGTGGGTTCTAGAGCCCAAGGGTTGAAAGCCCCAAAACCTGCGCAGGGTGGTTAGCATAACCAGTAGGCTAGAAACCTACGAAATGTATATACGGCTTATTCTAGCGTATATTTAGTATCGGGACTGCGGGACCGGTTTGCCTACTAAAGTAAATGAGTACATTTGGGACTGCGTGACCAAATGTACCCCATGATTGAGGTCTGGGGATGTGATGAGTACATTTGGGACTGCAGGACCAATTGTACCCCATGATTGAGATCTGGGGATGTGATGAGTACATCTAAGACTGCGGGACTAGTTGTACCCCACGGCCTAGGCCTGGGGATTTATGTTTGGTTTAGTTCTGAGGTCACAAACTAAACTTGCAGAGTACCTGACCCATAGTATGATATTGATGTGTGGTGATATGAATGAAGTGATATGATTTATTTTTTAGCATGAGACTGCGGGATCATAGCTAAGTGACTTTATAATTTGAATGAAATGATTAAATATGGCCATTTTGAAAATCTTAAGATTTTTAACTTCTTTTCTTATTAATTAGTGTTTAAAGCATTGCATGATTAAGAAATTGTATTTTATAAACATTCTCTGAGCACACATGGAATTTAGTGCTCACCACCTACTACAGTTGGTAATGCAGGGGTTGATACTCGTGATGGACCAGTGGGTTAGCTAGCCATCTTGGGTTGTGATAGCTGGATGATTTGTTTTATTTTGCATTCCAAAATTTACATTATAATGTAATGGAATTTTGACTTGGGCCCATATTTGTGGCATGGTTTTGTAGCCCATTTTGAGGGCATCTTAAAGTTATTTTGAGTATTTAAGAAATTGAATAATATTTACTTTAATTAGCTTCCGCTCTGATATGGTACATTTTTCATGGTTTGATATTTATTTTTGGGTTTTGTTCCCACGTGCCCAGTTGTGGATTTCGGGGCGTGACAAAAATTGGCAATTAAAAATAATTGTCACTACTATCAAGAATATTGGAAGAAAATTGATAGTCGTTGGGCTTCACAGTTGCATCATGATTTACACACAGTAGGTATATTTTTTTATATTTGTCTTTTTTTTTTTCTCCTTAAATCACTTTTTTTTCATTTATTTTCTTATAGTAACATTTTTTTGCATTTATATCCATGGCAGGATATTTCTTGAATCCCCAATTTTAATATGGGACTCAATCTTCCCCTGATGTGTTAACGAAAGTGTTAAATGGAACTAAAAATGTAATCACAAAGTCGGAACCAGTATTAGAAAATCAAAATTTGGTCATGAATCAGGTGGTAACATTTATTTTTATTCATTTACACAAAAAAATTAATTAATTTATATTTATGATTGAAAATCACTAACTAAACTTATGATATTTTACAGTTACTTATCTTTAGAGATAAACAAGACTCGTTTGGTCAACTTGTTGCTCAAAGATCCGTAATGAGGACTAACCTAGGTAAACATATTTAAAATATATTTAATATATTTCTTATATTTATTGTTATACTTTTATCTCATACCAATTTAAACTTATTTATACATTACAGCGGAGTGGTGGATTCTTCACGGTTCTAGTGCTCCTGAGTTAGAACGTATAGCTGTTAAAGTTTTGAGTCAAATAACTTCTTCCGCAAATTGTGAAAGAAATTGGAGTACATTTAGCCTAATCCATAGCAAAACAAGGAATAGGTTAAAGTATATCAAACTTCACAAATTAGTTTTTATTCACTATAATATGAGGTTGAGGATGAGGCATAAAATAAGGAGAAGCCAATTAGAAATTGATGCTAGCTTCAATCCAATCAATTTGGACTATATTTTTGAGGAAGATGACCCACTAAATCAATGGCTAGAAGAGAAAGAGGATCACTTGTTAGACACAGATGAAGATTTTCAGTTAAGAATACATCAAATTATTGATAGTGGTGATGTCGACCCCCCGTCACATGATGTTTATGGTGCAAGCTCTAGTCCAAGTCCTAGTGATGAAGACGGTGGCTTGAGCCTTCCTAGTGGTGATGATGGTGGTGATGATGGTGGTGGTGTTCATGAGATCCCAGAACAATATATAGGAGAAACATGAATGTATGGTTTTATAGATGATGAAGAGGTAGGAGAACCTGTACCGATGCCTCCACAGCATCCATTTCATACGGATGAGTCTCAGGAAAGAAGATAACGATCAAGACGAAGTAAGAGGATACAACAACATGAGTCAGAGGGTTCTTCTAATGACATTTTTTTTAAGTTTTGGAGGGGTTTCACTTGGTGAGTCTTCACAAAGTAGTGATAGCGAGTTATCATATAATTCACTACATCCATATATTACTTATGACCCTTACAGCTACCCTCCTCAATATCTCCCTCAATACCCCCAATATCCCCCTCAATATGCCTCTCAATACCTTCCTCAATATCCCCCTCAATATGCCTCTCAATACCCTCCTCAATATCTTCATCCTCCTGGTGGATATCAATTTTACAATGACAACAATACGTCTAATAGTATAGGATGAGATAATGATTCTCAAAAAGTAACTGAGCTTGCAAGACATTCATTTTGATGGTGACTTTTATGGCTACATCACTTGTTTCATCTAATTCATGTAAGTCCTATTATTCTAACTTTATTTTTTGTTTAGTTTTTATAAGAATGGACTATGATTATTGTTTTATTTCTATAATTTTTTATTTATTAACTAATATATTATTTTCTTTTAAATTGATATATTATTTAACTTTAATAATTGAACATTTATTCTTGTGTTAATTGTTATATAAGTAACAATTTAATATATAAGTGGGTATATGCGTACGCGCGCGCGTGTGAGCTTATTGTGTATACATGTCTAAAAAAAAGTAATATTTATATATGACATTATTGATTAATATAAAACTATTAAATAACACTAATAATTTATATTTATATATTTTAATTGTTAAAATATCAAAAACTAATAAGTTAAGGTAAAATGTGTATTTAAAAAAAAATCATGTTTCCGGTTTCTGTTTCCATTACGTAGCATCTGTTACATCACATGTCTGTGTTACCGCAATATTTGCCATTACAACACCTGTTACCGTTTTTTAAAACCATGCATTCATCACTAACCATTTGATTTAGAGTTTTGTATTTGTGTGTGTGCGCACGCGCGCGCGTGAGAGACAGAGAGAGAGAGAGAGATAGAGGAGGGGGGTGAGGTTGGAAGAAGTGAAAGGTAGGTAGTGGAAAGAGGAGGGTAGATCCAACGAGAGTTTTAGAGATTTTGATCAGATACAAGTGGGAAAAGGCAAAGGTTTTCCGGTCATCAGAAGAAGTATAGAAGCCTTGATGGAAACGTTTCAAACCTCATTTTTAGTCTGTTTCTTCTATCTATATATATATTTCACTTTCATCGAATAACCCAACCTTTTTCCATTATATATATACACATACGTTTTTGTACTCATCTCTCTTTTTTTTTTTTGTTTCCTTACTTTGCATGAATGACTGTTCAAATAAACCAAAAATATATGGAGATCATCACCTAATCAGATCAGACGTGATAATTACCTTCTTTTCTAAATCTTACTATATGATTTCTTCATGACAATTATATGAGTGTTATTGACGCTGCTAATACTAAATTTTTGCGAAACCAGTCACGATTTTGTGTCAGCTCATTTTCTCAATTATTATTAGCGTTTACCTTTAATATACTTTCGGCATAAAGATTTTTTTTTTTTGTACAAACGGGTTTTAAAATATGTAAGTGTCTAAAATTATTATTTTTTATAAAATATGTGTATTAAAATCAAAATATATTATTATTATTGTTGTTGTTATAATTGAAAGTCCCATTAATGCCTGCATCAGCAAAAGCCCCAGAGAATCTGTCAATAGCCTGAAACCCTTCTCAGCTTTTACGCAAGGGAACTGAAACGAAAGCCTTCTTCTAGTCCTCTCCTTTTACTCTTTCCCTTTCTGGTAATTAATGTAACTGAAACATTTAGATATCATATCAGAACCAGAAAGAAAGAAGGGAAAAGAAGAAGAAGAAGAGAGATCAACACATAAACTAAAAAATTGCAACATTGAAAAGGAGGAAACTTTAACTAAAAAGAAAAGAAGGATGATGTCTTAACTATTAAACTAGCTTTTCTCTAAGCAAAACCCGCCTGCATTCAACGCTGGGAAACAAGATAATACAGGCGCTGAACTTATATATATACACAGGGAGTCAGAAACACTCACATCAACACGCACTCACGCACACATTCATTAACAATATGTTGGACTCTCAGAACCCAGAAAAAAGACAATCAAAAATGGTATTACAGCATACTATTTTACTAGAATCATATTCAATATGCTGCAAACATACACGTCAATGTATTGTTTTATTCATTATTTTTTTTTTAATTTTTTTTATTTAAGCATTTGGTTTTATTAATTCAGGCTATGCATATTCCAAAAACAGTGGTAGTAACCCATCAACAAGCTTCTTGTCTACTTGCTGCCCCTTACTCAAGTCTTTTACTGTGAGTTGTTTATTCATCTCACTCTCTCTTTTTTTTAAACTTTATGCTTACAATGTTTTTTTTTTTTTTTATTTCTTTCCTCAATTAATTATCATTTGGCCTTTGCTAGGTGAGAAAACTAAGAGGAAGTACTTCAATATTGAACTGTTTTTTAGGTTTCATTCGGTTAAGATTTCTGTTTTCCAATGTCCCAACAAGAAAAGGAAAATGAATACTTAAAATCAAAATTAAACGTTCTCTATTTATTTATTCGTGTGACAATAATGCATATTATCACATGAAAATATGGCTATCTACTGCATTATCTTTGATTCATATTAACTTATGACTTTTTTTAAAAAAATAAAGAGTGTGAAAAAAACTACTTGTATTTTTGTTTATATTTTTCTCTTTATGTTTTCATTTTTTTAAAAATAAAAAAAATAAAAATAAATTTAATAAATACGTTTTTATTATCAAATTTTAAAAATCTTTAAACTTAAACATAATAAAAATAAATTTTACAAAACAGGACCTAAGATTTTTAAAGCAAACTATGCCCACTTATATAGATTTTTATTCATTGAATTATAAGTTCCATTTGTACTAAAAAATTTATGCACTAATTTTATAACTAAATTGTTATTTTAGAAAATATAGGATATGATGACATTTACATAAATTTTTTATTTTTACACCAAATAATTTAGATAATATTTATCTTATTTGTAGATATATGTGTGTGTGTGTGTGTGTGTGTCATGATGATGTTTTTGAATTTTGGACTACAGTACCCTTGTCAACTTCAAAACTACTTGATCATGATATAGTTTCAAAGGCGAGCTTGTAAAGAATCAAAAATTTTGATAAATAAAATTATATTATTTTATTATTTATTTATTCAAATTTCTATTTAACTTAAATTTATGTTTTTATTTTAGTGTAACATGCTATTTAAAATGCATGCATGCATATATATTTAATGCTAGAGTATATATAAATAAATGTTGGGTGTGTTTTATTAGACAAGAGGAAAGGTTTGTTCCTATTTGTGGAGAGAGGTGGCTCATGTGTCTCTATTGGCTAGGAGGAGAGTCGAAATTCCTATTGGTTGGGTGTGTGGCAAGGGTTTAAGTGCTAGCATGGGGAAGGCCAAAAATTGGCAAATGATATTTATAGCGTATGGGAGTCTGGGATTGTATTGATGGGGGAGGCTTACAAGGGCCTCTTGTGAGTTATATAAAGTCCCTCCCCATTAAGTCTCTGGATTTTTTCCTCAACTTCTAATCTAGAGAGAGAGAAATAGAGTGTGTGTGTGTGAGAGAGAGAGAGAATAGCCATTCTTACAAAGTCAAGCAAAGAACAAGAAGAGGGGAATCTCCTACAACCTTTTTCTTAAAGCGTGTTCATGTCAAATCTATGTGTGGCTTGGAGGGTGTTCGCCAAAGAGTTTATAGGAAGAACCAACTTAAGTTGGTAGTAACACTTTTGCACACCAATCATCTACGTGTTCAGTGAGGTAGGTAGGGTAGCACATAGGCTTATTTTTCTTATTTTCTTTACTAGATTTTTTGTTGTATGAATGTGTACATGAGCTGGAAAACATGAGGCATGCTTCGATTATATTTCTTCTCATGAAATTCTGAGTTTTAGTGTGAGAAGTTGTGAGAAAATGTCTATACCGTGTAAGCCCACATTTTTGCTCATTATATGAACCATGTTAGTTTATTCTATTTTTATAAATAAATCAGATTAATTAGTATTTTGATTTTGGTTAAAAAAAAAAGAATTTCTTATATATATACTTGTTTTGATGTAAGGAATTTGTGTGTTTGATGTTTTAATTATTTAGTCCATGATTTAAACTTTATAAAATTTTCCACAAAAAATGAAAGCCCCGAACCCTCGCATTGCCTATGGGCAAGCTGCGAGGCATTATGGAATTTTTCTAAGTGTTGAAATCTGAGTAGCTCGAAGCTTCAGGCTAGCTACACCAAAGCTGCGAGCTATTTTGTGAGAGGCTCGAACCTTGGGCTCCCTGCGCCCAGGCTATGAGGTATGCCCGAAGTCATGGGCTGCCTACGCCTAGGCTGCGAGATCCACTGTTTTTCTTAAAAACTCTAGATTTTGATACATTTTTGTTCCGAAATGATATAATTATTTTAAACCGATGTTAAGACTTATTAAGGTTATTTGAGTTCTCAAATTTAATTAATCGTATATCTTTAAAAATGTGTATTAAGAGTTTGTATGTGAATTGTTTACTTGTTTAAACACAAGCATTTATGGACAACATAAAACTTAGGGCCAGGATACATTATGCTTCATAAAACTTATAAAATAAATGATGAACATAAGGAACTTGATTTAAAGAGAATCCCGTGTATGATATGCTATTAATTAAAAGACATTGATTGAGATTGATTTTTAATATTAGGGTCATTAAAGGTAATAGAAATAGTGGGTTCTAGAGCCTTGAAACCTTCACAAGGTGGTTTAGCATAACCCATAGACTAGAAACCTACAAAGTGTATATACGATTATATCAGCGTATATTTAGCCTATTAAGGTAAGGTTCGATAGACTGAGACTATAGGACTAAGGCTATTGATAAACTAGAACTAAGGGACCAGAGCTATCAGGTGATAGACTGGGACTGAGAAACTAGGGCTATCTGTACACTCAGGACTTCAGGACCATTTGCACCCCACGACTGAGGTCTAAGGATTTGTTTTGATAGTCTAGGACTATGAGACTATGGTTATCAATAGACTGAGACTGCAGGACCGGGGCTATCTGAATTATTTGGGTTTAGTTCTGTGGCCACAAACTAACGTTGCAGAGTACCTAACCCATGGTATGATATTGTGATGTGTATTATGATTGAGTTGATGGGTATTAATATTGCTTAGTATGAGACTACAAGCTCATGTCTAAGTTATTGCTTAATTTAAAATGACATGATGATTATGGACATGGTGATAATATTATGAAATTTAGAAAGAGTTTACTAAATTTTAAAGTTAATTAAGTGTTGTTTGCCTTGCATGATTAAGAAACTAATTCTTATATGCTTATTTTTGGGCACACGTGGTTTAGTGCTCACCCACTACAGCTGATCTTACAGGGATAGATACTCATGATGAATCCATGAGATGGACAAGCTGAGCATCACTGTTTCTTATTTATTTTGTGTACTATTTCGGATATTTTGTTTTAGGCCCAGTTCGAGGTATATTGTCTTATAGCCCTTTATGGCATGCTTTAGACCTTTAGAGCATTCTAATGGTAAATACAATATTATAATTTCGCTTCTGCTCTGATAGTATTTGATGTATGTTTATTTGTGGTGGTTTTGAGGTTTATTCCTCACGTCCCTGGGTTGTGGATTTCAGGGCACGACAGAGTTCATTCCTTTTTTTTTTTTAATTGGGGTTTTGATGTAATTTTAATTTATCATGGTGGGCAATAATAATGTTAATGTTTTACATAGATAATAATCTTATTTTTTTCTCCTAATTTTCATTTAATTTTTAGAATATTTTAAATAATAATTTTATCTTTTATCAGTATATTATATGACATACAATATATATATTTAATTGTTTGTGATGTGTGTAGTTATTCATACGTACATTTACTAAAATTATCCTTCGCATATTTTGAATATGATTCTTTAGGATTTCAATGGATTTTTTTGGTCCATTATTTTCCAATTTCACCTCATTTTTTGTTTATAACTATTGAAAATCATCCTTAGCATATTTTATATACTATAATATTTCTTGATTGTATCTTAGAATTAGTTTTGTCAAGCCTTTTTTTATAAAAAAAATAACATGAAAATTAAACCAAAAGTTTCCTTCCATATTTATTTATTTTTATCTTTCACTTACATCTTAAAAAAGAAAAAGAAAAGCAAAGGATAGGGATTCAAAATTCTTTCTCTTGTTCAGGTTATGATACAAAATGTAAAGAAAACTATTTAATATTTAAAAAATTAAAATTAATTAGAATTAAAAATTTTAATATATTAATTAATGCCTTTAGTTTAATTTTCTAATTTCCTTTTTATTTTCAAATCATTTTTCTTTTTATTAGTTTTTTGCCCCAAAATCTTACTCCAAACAAATCTTTTACTTTTTGGAGTTTAAGATTTTTTTAAGAAACTCAAATATTTTTATTAATTATTTTCTCTTTTTTATTATTTTATTTTATATTCTTTTCTTTTCTTTTTTATCTCAGTGTACCTCTATGTATAGGATACTGATTTAAAATGTATTTCCTTGTTTAGTTTATGTTAAAAAATAAAAGGAAACATGAATGAAATTTAAGAAATTAAATTTTAATGGGGTTAAAAAAAGCTAATATATTGATGAATGTTTTTAATTTTATTGTATTTTTATTCTTCATTCAGATAAGAATAAAATATTTTTTTCGTAATTATTAGTTTAAGTTAAAACTCCTGTTTTATTATTGATTTGACAATTGGATCATCTAATTATTAATGATATGTGAAAAAGCTGCAGTATAAGTTTGATGGTTCTAACCTTTCTATGCAATTATGGACTATAGTAACTTTTAATTATTAATGGAAATAAAACTTTCAATTATTAAATACCATTTAAATTTAAGAGTTTTAGAAATGAGGGATACGATAAGGCTAATAAAATAATTTTGCAATTATTTAGCTTTTAATAATCTTCATTAATGTTATAATTATGAAATATGAGAGGTTAGGAAAGATGAAAAAAAAAGTTAATGAATAATGATATATTTGTATTTGTGTAATAAGATGAGAGTAAAAGAGTCTAAAAAAAATTTATAATTATTCAACCTTTTTATAGTATTAGCATAGATTAGAAAATGAAGGGTAAAATAGTAAAATGATGATAACGAAGAGATAGAATTGAGTTAAAAAAGAATAAAATAGTCAACAGAGTGAAGATAATTGAAATTTCGCAATACGCTAATGAAAATCCCAAGCAAACAATCACACAATCACACCCACAAATGAATGGACGATCAAATACACAAAACGAGGTAATCCACGAAGGAAGACCTCAAAATACAAAACTTTTACTAAAATCAATGAACGTTGGTTACAAACTCAATAACTCGATAGATCGACTCCTCGACTCTATACTTTTGCTGACGTTCGCTCGACTCCTCGATGCACCAACTCTTTTAGCAAAAGTCCTTCGACTCCTCAAAGGCACGAACTCCGAATCCTTGGAAACTCACTTGCTGAATCCTCAGCACTTTAATGATTCGAACTCCTTCGAATCAACGCAGATGAAAAAATTCTTGGCCAAGAGAATGAGAGAATTCTTGTGTGTTCTTGGATCAACAGATTGATGTATATTCTCTCTGAGTTATTAGCCCCTGAATGTGCTCTATGAAAATATATATATATTCACGTCCAACCCGAGCTTGAATTAGGTTAAAATTGGCTGAAAAATAACACCTCGCGGGAAGAGCGTTCCCACGGTCTTCCCACGAATCAGAGCGGTCATCCCGCGGTCTTCCCGCATGACTTAAACCGATTTTCAGCCTCTCGGCTTTTTCCCGCGGCTACCTGTGGTCATCCCGCGGCTATCCTGCGGCCACCCCGCATAATGCAGATTCCGAGCCTGATCAAATTCCTGCAGTATGGAAACTTCCTTTTCTGAGGCCTTTTACAATTCTAATCACATTAGGACTCTAGTGCCTTAGCCTACACTAAGTCTAATGTAATTACATTTCTTATTTGATCATGGATTGCCAATTACAATGTTTGGACTTAACAATCTCCCCCTTTGGCAATTCCATGTCAAAACCACAAAAGCAAAAAGAAAAATTACAATTAAGCACAAACTAAACTAAAGCCTCAGAAAACAGGTTATCCATTTAACTTGTTCCAATGTGATTCATCAACCTTCATTGAAATCTTTTTCCATTCTATACTTGATAACACTGCACACTTAACAAACTCATCAAGGCACCATATGAAATAAATAAAGAATTAAACATTAAATAAAACCAGAATGAAAAAAATGACATAAGATATTCTCCCCCTTAATTAACCATAACAAAAAAATGACACAAAATAAAAATTGTTCTCCCCCTTAATTAACTAACTCCTTTTCAAACAAAAATATTCTATTCTCCTCCTTAATTATATATCTCCCCCTTTTTGACATGAATTGACAAAAATTAGGTACAATGTGTAATCTTGATCAAATCATTCCAAGTTCTATTTTCCCAAACATAAAACTAAACACAGTTTCAAAATTTTGACCATACATAAATAGTAACAAATAAGAATTCGAAGAATCACCCTACTATTTATGTTATGAGTTATTCACACATGTCATACCAATGGTCAAATGCCTGTGTAGTGTGTGAAATGAAGTTTAAGTGCAACATGATTAATACTTTTCACATACTTGCATGAATTTCAAAATTGCTCCTTTGGACTGTGAATTGAATTGAGGAAGATATGCAATGTTAGCTCTTCGACTAAATTCTCCTCAATTCATTATTTTCAACTAAACACCAATGTGATACCAATTGAAAAATACCAATGTAAGATCACTATTTTTTTTTCTTTTTATTTGTTCTTGGCGGCTTTCACACACATTATGAGTAGGTAGCCTTCTTCCTATATCATCAAGCCCAAAGGGTGGTTATTTTGATAACCCGCATGTCAACAAGCTAGCTTTCACTCTATCCCATACGGTAGCCCTTTCCAAGTTTTTTTTTTTTAATACTCAAACACAATCAAGAGTCCAAGAAGGAGAATTTATTAAACCAATTGAGTAGTAGAAAAGATTTCTCATGATGTACTAAACTTCGTGCAATTACAATTGGCACACCACTACCATGATAAGGAACAACAAAACATAGGATTTAGGTTCATCAAGTAATTCAAATTTAAGACCATTATATAGATCAACAATTTTAATCTTGTGATTTTGAAGTGTGTATGAGGTAATAGAACATGCAAGAATATCACAAGGAATAACATTGGACCCAAAAAATTTTACTTATCAAAAAAAAATCTAATCTACATGATTTCATAGAACTAGGTAAAAATAAATAATGATGCAAAGCCTAGTTCATGAAATAGATTTGACTCTACGCATTAAGGCTCACCCCTTCAACACTCTTAGGGGTGAGAGACATATTAATCACTTTTTCTAACCCAAATAGTTCTTATTTTTGAAAAAGCATTTTGAATTTTGGGTTTGTTGGGTTTTGGACCAATGGGTTTTGAAAAATTTTTTGTTTACATTTTTCCTCACTGGCCTGGTCATGTAAGGTCTAGAATCAAAACATGACTTTTGAAACCTTAAAGGAGCAAACCTATTTGACACTTGAAAATTAGATCTCAAAGAATTCCTAGTGTCAATATAGGATAAGGGAAGCCCAAATAACTTGTGACAATGTAGTCTTGTGTGTCCAGGTATACCACAATGAAAGCATATAGGAACAAACTTACACTGCAAGTTAGGGGGCATACCTTTAGGCTTCTGAAAGTAAGCTCTAGATTGATTACCATTCTTTGATGGAGGAACTTTAACTATACTTGGAGCAGTTGTCTTTGAGGAACTGGGGGTAGCTTTAGCTTCAAGATTGACCGTCTGTGTGCCAGTGTAGCTAAGTCCTCTTTTGTCACGTGAGCTCCTTTGCATTCCAAGTATGTCATCAAGTTGTGAAGAAGCAGTATTCATCTTGAGTTGCATGGATTGCAGCTCACCCTGGGCATCTTTCACATATTTTTCTTTTTGTTCCAATTTGTTCATTAAGGTTGTTATCAAGTCATCTTAAGAATTTTTGCTTGCTTCAAGTGCTTCAACCTTAGTTTGTAATTCTTCTAGGGCAACCTTCAGACTGTCTCTTTCCCTCTTTAACATCTTGGTCTTCACCATCAACTTTTCGTTTTACTTGTGGAGCTTTTGACAGTCTTGATACAATTGTTCATAAGCCTCTTCAACGTCTACTTTCTCACTTGAATTTTCTTCCACTTCACTCTCATTGGATTCTTCTTTCTCTTTCTTAGAGGAGGATGACTCTGATGCATTGGAGGAGGCACTTGCTCTAACCGTAAAAGCCGTGTAATTCTCTGGGAAATAGTCTGACGAAGAGGAGGTACTCGAATGATCATCTGAATCATCGAGTGTTGCATTGAGAACCTTTTTCTTACCCTTCTTGTTCCCATAGTCTTGGGCTATGTGACCATAACCTTGGCACTCTTAGCACTTCACGCCCTTAGACTTGTTCTCCTTCTTCTTCTTCTCCGAAGATTTCTCTCCTTTAACTTTCTCATCTTTCTTCATCTTTCCTTGCTTCACTACAACAGTGCGCAGCTTTGCCGACCAGTTTTCCCGACCAAAAAAAATATAGTTGCAGATAGTTGATTTTCCCCGACTAATTAGTCGACAATGGGAAACAATTTGATGGGCGGATTAAACAAACTTTTGCCGACCAAATATTGATTTTTTCCGACCAAAATTTTAGTCGGCAAATGTCATATGCTTTTCCCCGACCAATTGGTCGGTAATAATGGTAGACCCTACCCGCCAGAACGTCCCGCGAAAAAAATTTTATCTTTTACCGACCAAGTTTTTAGTCGGGAAAGGTTAGAAATTCCAGTTTACATGTTTCCCGACCAAGTTGTCGGTAAAAGATGTGAAAAAAATAAATATTTATCTTTCCCAACCAAAATTTTAGTCGGTAATATTTATCTTTCCCCATTTTCGCCGACTAATTGGTCGGGAATAACGGAAAAGGAATGCATACATGCTGGTAAGAGACATAAATTTGCCGACCAAGTACCTGGTCGGGGAAGGTTGAAATTCCTCACATTTTGCTCGACTAAATAGTCGGTAAAAGAAGTTAAAAAACCACAAAAAAATGACGCCCCTCAATTTACTGAGCGCGAAATCAATGAAATTAATAACCTTTCTCCCGCGTCCCCTTCTTCCCCCATTTGTACCGACTTGTTTGTGTAATTGCTTGAAATATAACTCAAACCAAACCCTAGGTTCTCTTTCTCCCCCAAAGCTCTTAGATCGATTCCTCGCAGATTCACGTCTCTCTCTGACTCGCCGAGCAATTTGCTTCAAACAATTCTACGCAACCGATTTGATTATCTACGCGGCGAGATTTCTGCAGATTTGATTTCGAAGGAGGTAACTATAAACTATATCTATCTCTTTATATATATTTGAATTGGGCGTTAATTTGTTTCTAACTTTTTGACCCGTAACCGAGCCATTCCCCGTCCAACTTGACTTCGTCTTGTAATCATTCACAAATACCAGAAACAATATGATATCAGAATTTTTATGTGGTCCTCTGATATGCGAAGGGTTGATAATCAATCGCACACCCTCCCATCTCTCTCTCTCTCTCTCTGTGTGGATCGTTCTCAAGGTTCATAGCTTCCCTTGATTTATCTGGCTTGTAAGTTTGTCTCTCTCTTTCACTATTACAGACTTGTTGTTCGAGGAAATTTATGTAGGAATTGTAAGTTATTATCTTTGAAACCTATGTTAGATGGTTGAAAATTCTATAAAACCTCTGTTGTAATCTATATTTATCCGTGGAATTGTTTGGAACATTCCTTGTGGTTTTTTTTTTTTTTTTTTTTTTTTGATCTGGGAAAACAATTAAGAGATGATGGAATTCACCTACCCTCCAACTCAAGGGGACATGAAGTCTGGGGGGGCAAATGTTTTAAGCGCTATTCTTCCGTTGTTGAAACTCCTCTCTCTCACTATAGTTGGCCTAGTGCTTGCCAACCCAAAAACCCAAATCATTCCCAGATCTACGTTCAAGCTTCTCAGCAAGCTAGTCTTTGCTCTGTTCTTGCCCTGCATGATCTTCATTCACCTTGGGGAATCCATTACTCTTCAGAATTTTCATTTTTTCTTAGTAGTAATGCGACTATGTACACTTTCGTTTTTTCTTAGTACGTAAGATTAGGGAGGTACAGACATTAATCCCAGTATTTTTTTGCAACCCTCATCACCATTTAACCATAGATGGAGTTCTTTAGAATGCACATGCCTTATTAGGCACTACTAATGTGGGACAGCTTCAAATGATGTTTCTCACAATTAATGCACAATGGTTTAGATTGAGGAAATGTTTTGAGTGTAGATGGAATTTAAAAAAGGTTACAATTGTTTTGGTTTCCAAGGTGTGAAGACTAATATTTGGCGAACTTTGAAAAATTAGTTACTGAAGTTCTAGACAGTAAAGCTTCTGAGGTTTTTTTTTTTTTTTTTTTTGGTGGGAATTCAAAAACAAAGGCCAAAAGGATTGGAGAAAGGAATAGGAATGATTTGGGCTTTGCAAGATAGGTTTTGTGAACAAATGCATTCTGTTTAGGGACTAAAGCCGGTAACTTGGGAATAATAACTATGATAAATTGCAGTAGAGAAGGAGGAGAACAAAATTCTACAGGGCTCGGGCAAGGTTAAAATTAAATAAACAAAATTCAAGTTCTAATATACTCAACTCCTCCTAGAAACATTAAATGAATAACATCAGTCATAGGATCTCCTAATCTATGAGGAAAAATACTCCAAACCTCATATAATGATCTAGTAAAAGAAATTTTTGCTGCCAATGTTCAGCAAAACTAGTAATCAAAAAAATTACTCTCAATTCATAAAAGTCAAACACAAATAAATAACTAGATTATACCAATTAGCAGCATATTATAAAAAAAAAAAAAACACAGATTTGTAGTAACGGCAAGGATGAATCTAAAAGCTCGGTAATTTTAACAAACAAGTTGTGACGATAGAATAGGAACCGGCATTTAAATTGATGAAAGACAACTTAATCTAAGAAACTTTGAAACGATGCTGATGTATGTACGTAGCTTCATGGTGTTTGATAATAATTTCAAAACTTGTGATGGGAAAACAAACTTGTGATGGGAAAACAAACACAATGAATTTTTTTTAGTACAAAATTCTCACATTCTCAAAAAAAAAATAAAAAATAATAATAATAATGATAATAAATTTCCTGAATACGCTACTAGTTATTATATCAATATTAACAAGACTATAAATGCATTTGGAGTATTAAATTTTATAAAAAAATCTCAAACTTTCTTTAAAAATTTTTAATTTTTTCAAACCCTCTCCACTAAATAACTATAACTTTTTTTAAATTTTTTTACACCTTTGGAAGAACTGTAATAACCTGAATTTTTTTTCCTTAATTAAATTATTTAAGTGTGGTAGTGATATTTATTATAGTAAAAATCTAGAAAATTGAGCATTTGAAAATTTTTGGAATGATAAAAATTAGTTGGAAAATTTTCGGATTAAAATTCACCCTATGTGGGAGTTTAATGTAGAATTTCTAAAATTTTTATCCAAACACTTCTTAGCCCAATTACTTATTTGGTTCAAACCAAGACCATTAACCCATGGGTCAACCCTTT